>NW_019059658.1:747911-861451 GCF_000696155.1 Zootermopsis nevadensis | reverse complement strand
CCCCCCCATCTAGTGCCGAGGTCAAGGAAGAGAGGAGCTATACCTCCACTCCCCCCAAGTGCCTACATGGCGTATAGTGGGACAAACTTACTTTACTTTGACGCGAGAAAGTACAGAACCCATATCGCATTTAAGGTAGAATTAGGATGTAATAGATTAAGGACTCAGCTGACAGTAGAGGAATTTCAAAAATGTAAGATCATAAGTAAACAGAGGTAAGTCTGGAAAGATTAGCGTTTCTCTCACTCCTCCAGTGAGACTTTTATCTGAATTTACTTTTTTGTTTTTTCGTGTTTGAACAAGTTGTGGGGACGAAAGTGGCTTGGGTGCGTGGTTTGTAGACGTCCGTGTTCATGTGCTTGTGGCAAGAGAGAAAGCCCAGTTGCTATCCTTGGCAGATTCTCTGTGTATCGAATCGCGTTTGACCGCCAAATTTCATTTCGTGGAATGCCACGACGTTTTGATCGTCGGCTGATACTGTCTGCGTATAACAGAATCTAGTCAGACATCTTTTCCGTTTTAGAATACATTTTCGTTTAACGCAGGGAAATATAAATTAACGAACTCAGTGTGCGCAGTGACTTTTCGTTGTTCTGTCTAGTGTCCAAAGTTCCTTCTGTTCATGACTGAAATGAATCGGGAAAACTCTTTTGCTGATCTTCGTGATGCCGTGATCGCGTCTCACGAAATTTTATTGACTGAAGAAACCCTGGTTCATGATCCACTCTAACGATTCCAGATGTGTGTATTCTAAATGCACCTGAATGCAGGGGAAAATTTCATAATTGCAAGTAACCCATCGCCAAGCTTTGTTTTAGTGGTCAAATTTTTTAGGGATTGAGTTTTATGGGGAATTAGCATTCATGGGATGAATGAGAAATGCATATCATAATTGTAGTAGGAAAATCTGAAGGGAAAATACCCCGTTGGAAGACGTAGGCGTAGATGGACGAATAATGGATCTTCAAGAAGTAGGATGTGAGGTTGTGGACTGGATTCACTGGGAAAAGAGTGGCTAAAGTATTGGGACCAATGTCGGACACTTTTGGGTTTTGTAAAAGGTGGGGAATTTCTTGACTATCTGGACAACCAGTGGCTTCTCAAGAGGAACTCCGCTGTGAGGAGTTAGTCAAAATGTTACTCATTGAATTGTCGCCTTTTTGCGGCGGGAGTTGAAATATCTGAGCAGTTGAACATGGAAACTGGTCTGCATTCCAATTCCAGCGTCTCACGAGTCCTTGGTGCTGGAAGTACGCACATGCGTCCGCTTGTCCATCCATTCGTTCGCACGCTGACATGTGCGTGATTGGTTTATGACCCATTTAGCAATTAGGGTAAACATTGTCCTGAAGATGACATACATATGTCGAAACATGTAGCCACATTGTAATTAAAAATTAAGTGAGTTTTTAACAATGTCGATTTATAATAAAAGGGAATACTCCATCACAAGTTTGGTTGAGGAACTGCTTAACTTTTGCCAGTGATAACATATGACGAATAATATTGTAGGTGAGTTCTGCTGGAAGAATTCTTGGCGCCTATGCTTTTGGAGAAGGGGGGGGGTGTCTGACCCGTTTTCCGTATAGTTCATGCCTCCATCGTCACGTCATTGCCAAAAAAGCAAATCTCCAACCTTGACTGTGCGCTGAAGAATAATATAGTTACACGTAATGAATCAACGACGTCATTGTAGGCTCTGGGTTGTATACTGCGTTCCAGCGTTTTTGGCCGCTGAACTTTGTGAATTGGAACCTCGGAGCGAGTCACTTACCAGAAGTTTGCTGGAAAGGATGGCAGCAGGCCGCGTACAGTACACTACAAATAAAATATCACCACGGTATGTAATACTGGAAAGTCGATTACACTACACTACAAATCACTAGAAAATTAAAACTGCAGCGAGTATTAGATAATTCTGTCTTCTTCACAACTTTCGGTCCTCTCCCAATTCTTCCACTCCTCGCAGACCATCGCTTTCTGACATATCACTCGATTCATCACAACCGCTGCTGTCCACTCCATTATCTTCAATTAAATATATTATGTATATTAGTGGCAGCGACACAAGGCTGGCCTCCTTTTAAAGTGTGACGAGAGGACACCTTACGTGTTAAAACAATCACTAAGATTTTAAAAGCGTGACCAAGCGTGACGTACTGTAACGGCGTGACGAGATGTGGCCATAAGTGCAGAAACGTGACGAATATTTTCAAAACGTTATGTAATCTGCCAAACTAACATAACAGCATGCCGTATCTTAATCTAACGTATTGCAGTGTAGCCAAAAATTAACCGAGCCGTACGTAACATAACGTAAGCGTGACTTAGTGACCATGCGTGACAAAGCGTCATCAGACGTGATCTGCTCTGGCCTCGTGATATGGGATCACCATATTTGTCGAAAAGTGACGAAGTTTTACAAAGCGTGACTAAACGTGACCAAGCGTGACTAGGTGTGATCTGCTGTAAAGCGTGACGAGAGGTCACCTTAGGTGTTAAAATACGACGAATATTTGAAAATAATGACAAAACGTGACTAGGCGTTACGTACTGCCACGGCGTGGCGAGGATCACCATATTTGGTCGAAACGTCACAAACATTTTCAAAACGTTAGCTAACCTTAGAAAATACACTAAATAAACCTAACCTAACCCAACCCAACCTAACCTTACCCAACCTAAGCGAACATTTCTAACCTAACCCAGCATGTCGAAACTTAATCGAACGTATTGTAATGTAGCCAAAATTAACTGAACCTTGCGTAACATATCGTAAGCGTGACTTAGTGACCACGCGTACTCAAGCGTGGCCAGGCGTGTCATGTTTTTAACACAGCCACAAGAAAACAAATATCAGGCTTCCACACTGCTGCACTGACACAGACTGTACTGACCGACTGAAACTCCTTCCTTCCTTCACTGAGTGGTCCGCATACTGGGCTCTCCCTACAAGGTCAGCGGCCATAATCGGTGGATCCAGTTCTAGCACAATATGCACTTGTAGGTAGGTACCAGCGTTTCGGAGGGACTTGCTGCGTCCGTCTTAAACCCTGAATGAGAAGGCATGTTCCTCCGAAACGTTGGTATCTACCCACATGTCCACACGAGTTTACAGCCTAGAAGTCCGGCATCGACATTTTCGCCGCCTTGAGAACGTGAGAGCTCAACGACCACCGCTCTTATTCCCAGTGTTACCAAATTAACCGAAAGCCACCCTCCCGTTGTTCGCAGTTTGTGCCTTAACGATACGTGGACGTGTTCATATCTGCAGCTTAGTTTAAATTCGTGACATGCTAATAATGTTCTGCTTTACTCGAGTTTCGCCGCCACATTCGTAAGAATGTGGCGTTTTGCCAGGCCAGGACCGTTTTGGTGAAGGTATTTTAACTATGTCCGTCTCTCTTCTCACCTACCAGACATCTACTTATGAAGTCAAAGTTACACGAGATTGTTCCTTCATGAATGACGGGTGACAAATTTTAGTTGTGAGTTGCCACCCGAATCAAATTTGATATGTACCATTTATCTAAGTACGTGCACCGCGAGTTCGCTGGAATTTTGACTCCGTCTCAAAGTATGAATGCGTTTCCACAGTACAAAATTAAAGTTTCATTGACAACGAAAAGAAAATAGCACAGAATTTCCACCGCTGAAAGTAGTTCCCGTTTTATTTTCGTCTCCCTGTATGTCCTCCTCGAATGTCCGTAGGAATGCCATGGCGTTGAGTGCTAGACAAAGCTTAATACCTAGAAATATGCGAGTGTTTGTCCGGGCCTCCGTGCGATAAAGAAATAGTTGAAATAACTTTCTTCTTAGCTAAAATACGCGTCAGCCACGTCTCGACGTTAAAGCATCAACGACGTAAGTTATTTGATCCGCGCCCAGCGCTCGTCCGCATACCCGCGGTTATGACGAGCTTGTGGATCTACGTTTCGCAGTGAAATTACTCGGCATTTGTCTTTGGTCATTTGATCGACTGTTTTGACGATATTTCACTGTGCCCTTATCAGGATTGCTAAGGCAGTTCTGGTATGTTAATTTTGGGGCCCACTTATTTCGTGGGAAATAAAATACGATCCACGCAAGGCAGAGGTTGGGTGAGTGGAGGTATAGCTCCATTTATTCTTAACCTCGGCACGAGATGGGCGTGTGGTTAGCTTCACGCCCAGGCCGCCTTGTCCCCGAAGAAAACTTAGGTGTTCATGTTTACGTGGCAAAGAGAAGGATTGAACCCCGGACATTCTTCCTGCATGAGTACAGGGCAACGATGGAAATATACTGACAGGGAAAATCGAGGGACCCGGTCAGAGAAACCCACGCCTTGTCACGCAGTTGGCTGCGAGCCCCATATGTGCACTCCGACTTCAGTGGTGAGCAGCATGCGACTAACCACCTGAGCTATGACACAGCCCCCATTGCGGTGCCCGAATTTATAACTTGTGGTGGGCAAGGCCGTGGTCTAGGCAGCCCGGAGTTTTCCTCCGTGGCATCCCACCAATTACTCCATTCACACACAGAAGAAGGGAATGGCAAACCACTTCTGGATCATCTGCCAAGAACGTATATGAACAGGTCCCAGTCCGAGAAAAGGATGGAAGGATCCTGTTCATATGGACCTGTCGTCAGACAGAACACTAAATAAATAATAAATGGTGTTGGTCATGTCTGTCCACATGTTTCAACACGAGCTGTTGAACGGATTTGGATGAAATTTGTTATAGACATTGTGCCATTCGAGTGTGCTGTAAAATGTTACTCACCCAAGGAAGAGTTGCGAGGAAGCTGTATCAGGTGAACAACCACCAAGGGGGGAGAGGGGTCGAGTACCATTTTACAGCACACTCTCCAGTGGCACAAAGTGTACACCAAATTTCATCCAAATCCGTTGAGCGATTCTCGAGTTGAAACATGCGGATGTATTGTCTCTTGATAACTGTAACGTGCTAATGTGCAATTCCTTGTAAAAGTTCGCGGCGCCCCTGAAACCATGTGGTGGCCCACTGGTTTTGTTTGTCACTTAGTACACTTACGCTGGGACTGTTATATGGCAACTGGCTGCATTGTGTAACCCGTGCACCCATACCCAGAGATTGCGCAGATTCGATGGAAAACTCCGATAAATATAACCCATCCTCTTGTCGTACGTTGTAGGTGACCGAAACACGTGACATCCGAAAATGCGTTAAATTGTGAAGATATTTTGTGTACAGGAAGCGCTTCGTTATTTTTCTTTATTCAGATGTTTTATTTCCAGCAATTCTGACAGCCTTTTCACACACGGTCTTCGCCATGTCGCATTAGGCAAAAGGTTTCAGAGGTCCTTGCTGCCTCTTTCATCAGGGAGGTGTTGATGTCCGTCGAACCTTTCTTATCAACAGGGGGGGGGGGGGGGATCTGCGAAGTCTCTGTTATAATTAATGCCAAAATATTTCCTTCATATTAGGTACAAACCGCCACGGTGATGAACAGGTCCCAGTCCGAGGAAAGGATGGAAGGATCCTGTTCATATGGACCTGTCGTCAGCCAGAACACTAAATAATAATAAGATGAGGTGGTGTAGCGGTTAGAACGCTGGCCTTGTAATTCTGATGTCTCGGGTTCGATTCCCGGCGGTGCCCGAATTTATAACTTTTGTTGGGCAAGGCCGTGGTCTAGGCAACCCGGAGTTTTCCTCCGGGGGCTTCCCCGGTTACTCCGTGGCATCCGAGCAATTACTCCATTCACACACAGAAGCAGGCAATGGCAAACCACTTCTGGATCATCTGCCAAGAACGTATATGAACAGGTCCCAGTCCGAGAAAAGGATGGAAGGATCCTGTTCATATGGACCTGTCGTCAGACAGAACACTAAATAAATAAATAAATTAGGTAGACTGTAACTCCACGGAGCATATTTCTTCTTCAACAAATTCCTCGCCCTTTATGCAGATCCTCGTCTCTTCATCGTTCGTACGTCCATATATCCTCGTAAATATTTAAGCTGAAACGTCCTGTGCCTTTCGATCTGGTCATGTGCTGCTGAGTCATAAGAACTTCGCTTTTGGCGTGTGCAAAGTGTAGCCTAATTACACGCCGTGTCGTTTCTGTGCCCGGTTGAAACTACGACAAAATTACACGTTTGCGGTTTCCGGGACGTTGACAGCGGTGTTCGCTCCGTGAACAGCCAACCTGGCAACCGTGCCGCATTTAAGTATGATTAGACTTTCCAGCAACATTTCATGCGAATTGCGGTTTTCGTGACTCATGTTGTTTTGCGTAACATGTTTCAGGCGCTGT
This sequence comes from Zootermopsis nevadensis, assembly GCF_000696155.1. Next base: position 855,172 of record NW_019059658.1, on the reverse strand, counting down.
TCTGTTAATTGTCGAATTACTGAAGCGAACTTCAAACCCTTCAGTGACCTATTCTCCTTAAAAGGGGTAATATTTCTACCTAGTTTTGATAAATCGGCCGAGACCTTAAAATCCTCATTGAAGAAGGTCGTTTCTTGGCTGCTGTAGTGCAGATAGCTAAAAAAAATCATATTCAAGTCTTCATGTTCTGCCCCCTTTTTTGTATAAATTGTAGCTGCATTGATTCCAGTTTGCAAACGTCACGTTGCACGCTCTGTACAGTTAAGGGTCTATTTACAGGAACGTAAAGATAACGACACGAGCCCTTGCCGATTTTTCAGAAAATATTATTTAAACGTTTTTCGATGGAACTGTTTAGGAAAAATATCGTTGGAGACGTAAGTTGGGCGAGACTCGTTCGAGGAACGGACGAGCTCGGAGTCAATATAAACAGTTCCATTGAAAAACGTTGAATAATATTTCTTGAAAAATCGCCAAGGGCTCGTGTCGGTATCTTTACGTTCCTGTAGATAGACCCTAATTGTTGGAATCGTATCTTCTCGCGTTTTCTCAGAATGTAACGCCATATCGACCTCCAGATTCGAAGTTTCGTTGCGGAAATTAGTGTCAGTGCATTCTTACACTAATGATTGTCCAGTAAATTAGTGGTTCTTAACCGGGGCCCGCAAGTTGGTGTGGATCCCCACACGTTTTGTGCTAGTTTCAAAGATATTTAATCTTATCTTTATTTCCACATTGCAGTTGATTCATGACTGAGAAGCCTTACCTTTTAACTGTTACTGAAAATGTACGAGATAATTTTGGAGAGGAGATCCGAGGCACTCGTTTGTTTTCATGAGATTCTGTTTGATTTTGGTACATGCAGAGAATTGTCGGCAGTGGGAACCGATGTGTCTATGGCGCTAGACTGTAGGCCTGAAATGCGTTTGTTAGAAATGCCGAAGGTTCGTTTTGAGAGAGAGAAAATGCAGCGACATATTGTTCCGACATAGACGAGATGTCTGAACTTGTTCTGCTCCTTCAATGACCCAGATACTTCACTGCCACGTGCATTCTTGTGATTCGTCGTTTTGGAATGAAGTTTTTTTTCTCTTTTGACGTCAAAAAGTTCGGATTCCTGCGCAACTGAAATGCGTTGTGGCACTGCAAAGTCGTTTGCACGCGTGCACACTAAAAATCTGAATGGCTTTTAATGTATTATTAAAGTAAAGCTGCCATGGAGACCCTCGGGGGGAGAGGTGGTATATGTACTGTTCGTTCTTGACCTCGACACTAGATGGGGTGAGTGGTCAGAAGTCGTAAGGCCTAATCGCTGATCGAATTTCTCGCTCTCTGCTGCTTACGTAATTTTTATCGGAGAAACATACTGCCTCCATCTTCATCGCCGTGAGAATCTCAGATCTCGCGCATACGATTGGCGATTTCGGAAAATTATAACGTTCTTCTTTTAAAATCGGCTTGCAAGGCGAAGTTATTTTCGAGTGTAAATGCTTTCGAGCATGCGCAGTGCATGGGCGATCGACGTCTAGCTTTGACGTTGCCGTCCACAAGCCGTGTGATTGGATTAGGCCCGGGTGCTGATTGCACTTGTTACGCCTGACGGGATCGCATGTGACCCGCACTACATGCACTTGTGTTGATTGATCGGAGTTTTTCTGCAGTCTTTACACATATTTAGTGGACATGACTGGAACGTGATTGGAGGTGGGGGGGGGGGGGTTTCCAGAGGGGAAATCACGAAATGTGACGTAGAACAGAACAGTTTGTTCAAGAACGAAAGTCGTGCGCCTCCTTTTATGTATTAACGTAAAGTATTTGAAGTAACAGGAAGATGGAGAGATCTATTTCGCTAGATGTAAGTTATTATTAACGCGGTCAAATTGAAATGTACGAGATGGGCAGTACATGTAGCATACGGGATTTTAGTCGCAGAACTTGGTGAGAAAACCTGAGTGTACACGTACATGGGAGGATAATATTAAAATTAGTTTTATTATATGAGGATTCGGAATGGATTTCACTGCCGGAAAATTCCCTAAGTGACAGCGTTTTAAAAGTTGTCCATTCTCCTGTCCTGATATCAACTTTAATATAAATCGAAGTAATCCAATCCAAAGACGCTTGTGTCTTCTGCTGGACGTCATTAAATTTAAAACTCAGAGCAGTCTGGTGGGTCCAGTGGTGTCGCTTTTGTCCACGGAATTAACCTTCGTGTTCCATTGGAGGCGGTCAATTTATTGGTCAGCGGAATTGCTGTCCGCTTGTTTAAGAATGATTGTTCTCCGTGGAGTTAATTCGAAGGCAAGGTAACGTCTGTTTACTGCAGTTGTTTCAGTCATATTTCACCCAGGTCATAACCACGAACTCATCTCGTCAGCCCTTACAGTCACATGAGATGGTACTTGCATGCAGAACGACGCGTGGAGACGCAGCGTCATTAAACATTATGCCGCGGAGACAATGGTGGGTGGGTTGCATACACCAGCTGTTGCCCTTATAGGGGATGCGACCCCAACGGTTTGCTGCATGCTAACCGCCTGAGCTTCTCCTTTTAGGGTACGTACAGAAATTCCTCCACGATTCTTTGCCTTGTATTCTGCCGGTATCAGTGTTTCGTGTGGATACGTACAAACTACCTCGTGAGTTATTCATCTGGAGACTCCGGGGCGTTGTTGGTGTCGCAAGAAGACAGTACTGGGAACCGCAAGTGCGAGAAAGAATTCTTCTTAGATTTTTGCGGTTGAATTTTAATGCGAAGTCTGGGCTTTAGGGGATGAGCCGCCTTGATTTTTGAAAATTATCTAACGTTTCGGCAAACATTTGAGGTGTCATCTTCAGGATGAATATGTAATGGATACGCTTTTCGCACATTTATATTTTGTAGGCGGAGAGATGGAGTTGATGGATCTTCCAACAACCTCTGGGTTGGGTGCTACCTGAAAGTTAATTCCAAGGAATTCGATTAAATAAAATCATATTTAAACGGGTCTTCGTGCAGTGGGGGATAAATCCGGTCTGTTTATTGAATGTGCCATGGACTGTGGTAATAACTGCTAGCCACTGAGTATCTGAACCGCATTGACAGTGTTCCAGTTCAGTGGCTGAATGTGACAGACATAAACAACTGCATTTAAAACAAATTGGCTGATTGTGTTTGTCGTTACTGCGTGCATTGCACTGAAGACGCTGGGATTAATACCACTTCCTTTCATGGAAGTGATAAGTGTTTTGAATGCTTGTGACGTCACATCGTCCAGTGCATGCCGCGTGTAACTTCGGGATATAAACTGCTTCGTTTTTAACCCAACTTTGACTGGAAGGTGATAAAATGCAACGAAGTTTAATGAAATAGCTTGCGTTTGAAGATTAGTCGAAGGATAAAATATGATGATTACATAGATTTTACGAAAGAATTATGCCCTAGTACTTAAACCACTGTTGTCCTGTTGGCGTGGATTCGTGTTTGAATATTCAGCAGAATTGGGTAAATTACTCTAAATGAAGGGATAATTCATTCGTCGACAGAATGTAGAGATGTTTCGGTATCACGTATCGGGCATGTGGGCTTAACGTGCCATTGTTCTTGATGCAGTGTTGGCATTTTTAATCCAGCCGTGTGTAATTGACAAGAGACACTTCTTGTGGTCGTCTTTGGAATGGGGGTACGGACTAAGTGTCTTGTAAATAACTAATTTGTCTCTGTTGCTTAACGTTGTAACGTGTACTGGACCTTACTCACGTGTATAAACAATCTCATACAAAATCTTAGTCACAAAACTTGAAAGGAACAGGAGAGTTAAGATTGAAGTGGATCTTACGTACCAATGAAGACTACAGTGTTCTTTCGGGTTCCATCGTATGGTCTGTACCTACACTACAGAAGACATGATTGGAAAGTGTACTCCTCGGAGTGAATTATCGTTCCAGAAGTGTTTTTCAAGCCGAATCGCATAGGTCATTGTTTCACTAACGTGTTCTGAAATAAGTGTTTATACCTTAGGTCGTTCTTGCTCTTACGTCATCCAATGCCTTGGGCCATTTATGCACTTGTGTTTTCGATGATATTGTTGCACTCCAGGTCATTCTTGCTGCACAACATTGTTCCGACCTCTGGTCATGCGGGTTGCCCAGGTTTCCCGTAGGATAAATTCTGCTGACAGACAGACAGACAACAGATAATATCATGCACCACCTCAGAGTCACTTACGTAATGCCCACGCAATTTGTTATGGATTGATTTCATGTGATTTTCAGAATAAACAGAGATTATTTCTCCAAACAGCGTTAGATAATTAATCTTTGTGCGTCCTCTGAGGTAAGAACTTAAATTTTAAACATTGTTCAGATTAGCTTAGTTCTTCAGAGGGTTAAGGTCTGCGAGTCTCAAGGTCGGACAGTCCACGGTTTGTGAGTTATCAGTTTCTATTTGTGGAGAGTTAATCTTGTTCGGCGATGTTGATTACCAGACGACAGTCTATTTGTGTAACTCGCCTGCATTGTTCAATCTGTTCTCTGTAGTCTCTCGGAATTAAATTCTTTGTTTGTTGCTTACGGGAACAGGTAATTCGTTGGACAAAACTAAAAGCGGTCGGAACGTCAAGCCACACTCTTCATGGAGGGTTGGTGTTCAACCATACTCAAGCAGACCGCGATTTTTAAACTTTTTGGGTTTATTAAGTTAAAGAGGTGAAAGTGATTACGTCAACAAAGGACTTAGTAGTCACCTCTGTTATCATGTTCATTCAGCAAGCATGCAGTTGGCGACTACGTCTGTGGACCTCAGGTGAAAATCCCCTGTGCGTTTAAACATCATCGTGTCACGTTTTCACAATTTCCCCATCACCAAGTCGCCGCGTGGCAGTGGAAAATCGGCCCTTGCTCGGTTCGGAGGACCCGCGTCTGACGGGGGCAGTGATTTCTGTTTTCGCCTCCTGTCCGGTGAGAATCGGGAGCGTTGTCCCCGGGGGGCAAAGCGCTCTGGACGTAAAGCTGGCCCTCGTCCGTGTGTTAGAAGCGAGCGAACGGATTCTCACGAAATGTTATTATAATGGGGAGTTTTAATAAGATTTGTCAGCACGTTCCAGTTCTGGTTAAGATTTGTCAGCAATAACATTCAGTCCGCGTGAACACCTACAAAGCGCTTTCTTACGTGTGTGTGTGTGGGGGGGGGGGAAATTCCCGGTCCATTCCCAGAAGCCAGATATCATCAAATTGTGACGAACGCACCAAAATCATTGCGCCTTGCGAACAGTTTTTTACTTGTTTAAAAGTTAATCGAATCGTCATCCAGACTCTCAGAGCTGTGGAGTTGATTTGTGCTTTGTTATTTTAATTACGAAACCTGACGTTTTTGTTACAAGATTCTTTAGAGAAAAAAATGTGCTCACTTTTGAGGGTGGTTGTGGGTTATGAGAAGGGGCGGGCGGAGTATGTATGTGGGGGGAGGGGAGAGGTAGAGATTATCTACCGCCAAGCATCCTCTAGGTGTCGGGAGTGGCCTGTCTGATCAGCTTGGATGCCTTCTGAAGAAACCTTAGTCCAGAGCCATAGCATTCGATAGTTTCATTCATTGGGAGGCTTTATTGTTCGTGACAGGCGAAAGGAAACTGATTGAAAACAAATCTTCATTTTCCCGGAAGGTCGGAGTTTACTTACGGGCTCTGTTTACTGATTACTTTCGAGCATTTAAGATACGAAACTGGATGGTTTGTTGATGTGCGTTAACGTGAAAAATAAGACAGTCAGTGGTTGTTATACGTTTTGTGCTGGCCGATCGTATTTCCACGTTTCAATTTCTTACCTGAGGCCTCGTCTTTTTACGCGCTTGCTACTACAGATCAGTCTGGAAGACGCCGAGGTGAACTGCCTAAGGTGTAGTTTATTTTTTGTTCAGGTTCGTGTTTGAAATGAGCCCCGACCGAAGTGCCTCCGGGCAGGACTGCGGCTAAGCCAACCCAGCCAAATCGTGAATGAAGGAGACTCGAGGGAAGAATATTTTCCAACTTTAGTCGATGCATGATTCTGTTAGATCGTAAACACGAGAACTCTAGCGGACTTGTTACAGTGATCCGATTTTGATTCCTGTAGTTTCGTTGCTCTGAAGTTTTACCGTGAGTGAAGATTTGCTTTGCGTTTGTGTCTAAAGTAAGTTTCGCGTTTAAGATTCAACTTGCAAGTTAAAGTCAGTATGTGAAGAGAAGCCATGAGTATGGCCAGATCTGTATTGTGTTAAGAACTGGTTTTATATGTCCGAATGAAACGAAAAGAATAATATTTGTGGTCGTGGAAGATAAACACAGCAACACGTAAGCCGTCAGAAGAGATCTCTGTAGCTGTGAACAATAGTTTTGCCTTCTGAAGACGAACGCACGACGTAGACGCAACGAGACTGGAAGAAGTTTGCTGACCGAGTTTCTCAAGCTGTTCTAATTTGAAAGAATAATTCGGTAGCGTCATGGATACATTGGTTGTCAGAATGCCAACGCAACCGGCACCCAGGGTGTGGCAACCGTGGGTCACAGTTGATAAACCAGGTAGGGGTCTCGTCATTTCATTTGTTGTTTTATTTGCATCCGTTCACAGCTTGAAGGATTAATTGTGTCTGAGCTGACTTAGGTACGGCGTTCGCTGCTGTCGGTGTTGAAAGTGTGAAATTTGACTTTGCCCTAAAGTTCGAATCCAACCGGAATTGCGTTTTAGAAGTACGATGATATCTGGTTTTATTTATTCGTTTGTGGGGTAGCTCTAAGTAACTGACCACGTGCTGTGCAACTGGGGTTCGATTCCCGGCACGGGTAAGATTTTCCCTATTCCCCCCACTTTCAGGCAGGCTGTGAGTCCTGCCCAGTCTACTATTCGGTTGGTGCCGGAGTTCCATGTCCTGGAAGTAACGCGGTCGGAGCGTGTAGCTGACTGTCCACGTCATCTAGTGTCGAGGTCAATGTGTGAAGCATTACCTCCGCTCCCCAATACGCCTTCGTGCCGTGGCTCGTACCCTTTTTCTGAAGAGTTCAAGAATCATTTTTAACTTTCCTGGGTGCCGAGTTCCTAGGATCTGGTGTTTTGTGACTTCTGTGAGTACAAAGATGGCTGTCTTCTGTGACTCACCCTGTATTTGTAAGCCCGAAGACTTTTTGGAGGTTACGATGTCAGCTTCGGAGGTGAATTTCTGTACCTCCGGATCGTGTCCAGTGGCGGGCCTTTGTGTTCTGCTATTAGCATTGGTTTCTCTGTCGTTTGGCTGGTTGGTTATTAGGTCTGTTAACCTCTACGTTGTTTGGTTGATTTCAGTCTGAAAAAATGCTGAATAGTTGGAGTGCTTGGTCATTGTTTCACTTGAGATGAGCGCCTGTCGTATCTCCACAAGTGGAACGTGATAATGGAAATGTAATTATGCGTCAGATAATTGTTGGCACACGCTGTAAGGGTCGTTCATTCGCAGATTATAACTGTGCACTGGCGTCTGATGACCTGGGCAAAGCCCGCGTTTGCCTTTGTATGTGGTATAAATTTTTAAAAATCGCTGGTATCATGTTAATCCTTGAAGGATAAATTAATCGAAGTAAATAAATATGATAATATAGTTTGATAAGATTGAATGAAATGTGGTTTTCCAGATGACGGCGCTGTACAAAGAGTCTTTTGCAATGGAAATTACGATACTCCATTTGCTAGTGCATTGCGGTATGGCGTCTCACAGGAGTCGTTATAACATGTCTGACGTGAGTCCGGCTATTCATCCAGGAAGCTGTTTCTAATGGAAATAGGACATTGCCGCTGTCTTTTTCCCGTTGTTTCCCGCCCACAACCTTTGTCCCTTACTTAACTTAAGTCAAGGTACAGATTTCTTTATCGTTCGGCTACTTAAAGAAATCCCCACCTTTCATTGTAGAACTCGTCAATGGGCCGTATCCTGAGGCAGACGAATCCCCCGCCCAGTTTCATTAAAATTAATTTTAATATTATCCATGTATCTACGTGTAGGTGATCTCCCTCCAGGTCTGATTTCAGTTTTAGACGGCGACGAATATGACGATGGAAGTCTTCTGGGTTGTTCCACCCTGATGAAGGAGTTAGCGAGTACCTCTGAAACGTCGGTAAATTTCTATCAGGCTACGCGGCGCAACAACCCAGAAGACATCCATCTTCATATCACGTGCAGATATGAATACATCATTTCTAAAAGAAAAAAAAGAATTACGAAATGTGGATTAAACTATTATCGATTTGCTTCATTGTGGGTTTCCTTTTTTCTCTTTGAACACCTGCAAGTTTGCAACCCAAATTACAGCACTGAAGAATAAGTTGCGAGAACCACAGGCGCTTCAGCTGTAGCCAGAGGCTGCTCTTGTCCTATTGTTGTACGGCTGGTCTTCGTGAAAGTAAATAAGAGGGTATGAACCCGTCGTCCCCAGGGCATCTGCCGCGGGGAAGTACGAAGTTAAAATCGTGATTTTTCTTTGTAGCTACGTCGCTTGCTGAAAATTCTATCTCTCCTCTTCCCACGAATGCTATGTTGTGATTGCACGCATCCGTGGTAAAAAAAAATATCTTTTGTATGTCAACCCAAATGACTGCTCGCCCACAATCTTAACTTTTTCCTTTGCTCTAAGGACGTGGATTTTGTTTGGAGTGTTGTGATAATAACGCTTTAGAGTAAGTTTATTACGACATCATTGGCACTGAGGAAGCTTGTAGTCGCTCATTTACTCAGGATAGCCTCAGATATTTTGCGTCTTTAATGTCACACAGAGTCCGTGTTAATTAATTCAATTATTTTCTGTAAGTTACACTCTGCTTCTGTATGAGGGTTTTTTTTTTCGAATGCCCTTTACGTGTCTCTGTGTTAGATTTGGACGAAAACTTTATCACTTGTTACATAGTCCTTCAGCCAGGTGCGTCATCGCTGCAAATGACGTATGTAAATCTTTGGACGTATTTAGCATAAACATTGTCTCCCTTGAGCGAACGTTCTCAACAAGGGAAATGATCTAGCTTCGTTATCTGTCTTTTTATATTTTTTAAAGTTTTACAATTATATTAGTGTTCCCTAGGTGGATTATTTGTTTTTATTTATATTTCTTCATTTTTTGCTCTGTGTTAATATTGTTTCTATTTTGGGTTTGCCTGTACTTGGCAGTTATATTTAATACTGTACATGTATAAGTTTAGTTAATCCGTTTGTGTAATATTATCCATTATTATTTCACTATTATTGTATATATTATCAGTGTTTGCCTGTTATTGGCTTCTTGCTGTTGGCAAACACGTAAATAAATTAATTGAATTGAATTAATTGAATTACATTTCGGATAATAAATTTTACGATTAGATGACTAATTTTATGAGAGTTCCCGTTAAAAATTCCTTATGTAACTTCGCCACTGAATCATAAGGCGGGGGATTTGTTAAAAGTCGTCTGTTGTTGAATGAATCGTGTTAGTGCGTGTGTTAAGGCACCTGACTTAAACTGCTTCGCCGTTTACCGATCTGCTTGTATAAGCCGGCGGGCACTAGAAGCAATGCTACCTGTTTTAATTATGAATGCATAGACTTAATGTGTGTCGTATTCGTAGAGTTCTGTTATAAATCTGAATGAAATTAAAGTTCCAGGTTTTTTTTTTTTTTTTCCTTTTATAGCCTGCGGAAGATTTGCTAGATCTTCCCAGGTGAAGAAGCACTGGGAAGTTTTCGGGGGGCCTCACCGATTCACTGCAGTCCGTAGAACTTCGAGGCGTGTAACGAATTTAAGGATGCCGGCCTCCAGAGCGAATGTGTCTACTGACTTCGGTTCTTTGCTCGTTATGTTAAATATTGCTGTGATATGGAGTCCTTTATGAATGAGCGATCGCTACGTTATGGCAATATCCTTCTATCTGACGGCATTGACTCTTGTCCATTTTTATCATTCAGATTTTTTTATACGCGCAGTCTTGAAACTTTCCGATCGCACCTCGTATAGTGGCTTACACGTTTCCAGCTTTTTCCATTGGTTCTTTCACAGAAGAACGCGAAATTAGATGATGATCAGAGGTGTGTGTGACACTAAGCAGGTTAGTTCAGCTTGTACGTGATTCAAGTTTTGAGCGCCCCGTAATCTGGTAGAAGTTTACCAGTGTTTCAGAGGTCCTTGTTGCCTCCATCATCAGGGCGATGCAACCCAGAAGACTTCAGTCTTGATCTCTGGTTGTTTCGGAAAAGTTTACGTATCGCTACTGAAAAACTTTTCCGGAGTTCGTTCTTGTATCCTCTTGAGCCCAATTTATAGGAAGTCAAATCATCGGGGCGGAAGTCTAAACTCAGAGGTTATCGTTAGTGTCGAAGAACTTTGAGTTGGAAGTATCTCCCCCCCCCCCCCCCCCCTGCTGTGATAGCTGGCACGGACCTAGGTCGGTTGAAGGTCGACCACCGACTGCTCTGCCCACCTGAGAGAGATTTCGGCTTGGTCTCTGTTTTACCTGAGGCAAATTGGAACCTCCAGCCGTTTTTCTGTGTTGTTGCCCCTAAACAAGGTGGTAGTACAGTCTGTTCATGTGCTTGTGGCAAGCTTCCGTCCTGTGCCAGCTATTTGTCGTGGTCTTCGAGCGTTTTAAACTTTGTACGTCGGCAATCTTGGACCCCGGGTTTCTCACCGAGATGTCAGTTGTGGTGTTCAGGGTTGCGACGCGGTGTACAAAAGACGTCACAACCCAAGAAGATCGCTAATGCCTGTTTTCGCTTCTTTATATGAAGAAACGCCCAGTGGCTATTGAACGAATTTACATATTTCCACCACGCCCCATTTTTATACTTTCAACCCTTCAAAGCCCAATGGTAACTATATGCACCGCCTGCTTCATTTTGTATATATGGGTGTTGTATGGTTCTCAGTGTAAACGAGTTGAGCTTCGTAATGGTGAAGTTTTGTGTTTTCTTCGCGGTACGGGCTGATTTCTTAAGTATGATTTAGACGGGCGTCGGCTTCAGAGGGTTAATATGCAGTAAAAAACAGAACATGTCTGGTAGATTTTTATCTTGATTTGAATCTCCAGAGAGGTGAGAACCACAAATAATATGTAATATTCTATCATTGTGCACAGTTTATCCATATTTTAACTGTTTTGTGTGCAGGTGATGAGAGGAATTGTTCCACAAAGGAACTTCCGACAACAAGGTGGCGTCGAGAACGTAGATGCAGGGATAAACTTGGTGATTATACAAAGTCGCAACAGACCAAGGCTACCCATGGCATGTATGTTGTGAATACTTATCATTTTGAGACTTTATAAACTGTTACTACATGGTGTTAATTTTCGGAAAAATCAATCCACAAACTTACATATATTTTGTATATTAATGGTAGATTCCTGTTACATTTTGCTCCATTCAAGTTGGGAAACTGTTTCGGAAATATAGACGTAATTCAGTAGATATTTCTTAAGTTAAATACAGTATAAAGTTATGCACGTCTAATCATAAGTAATCTGTCTGAGATTATAATTTTGCTTGAGAATTGGTTGGATTGATTTCCTTTTATCCTGACACTAGAACTAATTTTGAAAAGTATATCAAATCTAAAAATTTTTGACGATGGTGAAGAGTCAATTGAATAAAAATTTACTTGGATATTATCCATCGTCTAGTAAATATAAAACGTAAAACGACGTTTCGGAGATGGGACTCTATCTCCGTCTTCAGGTTCCTCCCTGCTAATCCCTATCTATGGTCCGGAGATAGGGATTAGCTCTATCTAGTGGGCCCAACTGAGTAGGAACCTGAAGACGGAGATAGAGTCCCATCTCCGAAACGTCGTTTTACGTTTTATATTTACTAGACGATGGATAATATCCAAGTAAATTTTTGTTCAATTAATTTTGAAAAGATTTAAATAACTAAGATTGATGACTGGTTCTTGGTTACAGCCTACCATATGATACACCTGCAGGCCCTCCATTGCCAGATGCCCTGGGGACACATACTCATACTTCCATTACAGGAGACACGCCCCTTGACATGACAATGACAAGAGGCAGCAAACCTCCTCCATCATACAGTCAGTCGGTTGCAAATTGCCGAAATGGCCCTGCTCGTCCTTCGGTGATCACGTGTGCACCACCCGCTGCAACATTGTGGGGAGGCCGAAGTCCCGACGATAAAGGCACAAATAAAGATGAGAATGGAAGACAGGGCCACAGGCGTGAATTGCTCTCTGGTAAGTTTAAACTGTGCTGCAGTATTATTGGTGACGTAAGTAAAAGTGACTTTCCTGTGAAAAATACCAGTTCTGTTTAACCGTGAAAAGATACTGTTGATAATCTTGTCAGAATATGAACATTAAATTCTTATGACTTACTTCTGCTCAGAAGTAAATGTGATGAAGCAGCACTAAAGTAAAAATCCAATAATTTAGTCCTAAGATGTGCTCGTAAAAAGATATTTTTGCTTTGAGCCATTTTTCTCTCATGCGTATGATGTAAGTTATATGAAGCATGGCAGTCAGAAATTCATGTTCATTTTTGAAATTTAAAATAGTCATTGAATTTAATTCTGTCCTCTGCACAAAGTGCTGAGATGTGATATGTATTGGGGAGTTTTGTCTCTGCTCATAAATCTGCATGTTTTAGCACCGAGAATACTGAATGTACTAAAAATTAAATGTTGACATTGCGGGTCTACATTAAAAGTTATAAAATAATCTTTATTTTTTTGTTTGTCATATACTATCATCATCATTTACATGATTCTGCAATCAAACTTTGTATTTATTTCTTTTAGAAATGACTCGTGGCACAAACTTATTGATAACATGAAATAGATTTCATTAAGATCTACTACTTTAATTCAAATATTTTTCAGTATGTAATGAAATATAAATAGTAGTGTAAATGTTGACTCTTTGTAGTGCAAATATTGTGTTTATATGCGCGTATTTTTTCATCTGCTTTGTAAATGAGCTTTTGACAATGAAGGAATGACTGACTCATGAGAAATCTTCCCATTACTGAGTCACAGTGAGTGCTTCGTAACTCTTACTGGGTGTGGTCACGTTTAAAATACAAGATGGTCGTCTTCTGCGTTGTAGCACCTCGTAGTCTGGTAGAAGTTTACCAGCATTTCAGAGGTCCTTCCTGCCTCCATCATCCAGGCAATCAGGGTCCAGATAATGGAGGCCGCAAGGACCTTTGAAACATTGATAAACTTCTACCAGACTACGTTGCGCTACAACCCAGAAGACAGCCATCTTTGAACTCGCCGCCTTGAAAACCTCGAATCCTACGTTTAAAATAGTTCCCTTCTAGTTTTGTACATAAGAAATGTTGTTTTTTCAGGAATGTGTGATCCTGTTATTGATGAACACTTCAGGCGATCACTTGGCAAAGACTACATGAGTCTCTTTTCTTCAGACAGTACCACAACAAACAATAATAATAACAGTAATAGCAGTAATGGCAATAGTAGCATTACTGTTACTGGTCTGTCAGGTAAGAAACGTTCTGCCATTTTGCTCTGCTGCGTGAAAATTTTTTACACAACTCTAGCGTCATAAGGTGGAAGGTAAATGAAACCAAAGGTGGGTATGAGGATCTCACAAGAGTGGTTTTGAGTTTTGACACCTTGTGGTATCATACTTGTCAGGTTTTAAAAACAAAATGTCATCCAACATCTTTTCTAATATTTACCACTGTTTAGATTTTAAATATCAAGTAGATCATATTTCAGCTGTGTGTGGCTGCCTTTGACAAAATAGCAGTGGACTTCGCCCAGAACAATCCCTAAACAGGTTTCATTTGACATAACCTCACTTATGACTTTTATAATGGACATTAGGGTTACTTGAAAAAGGTAAGACGTTGTTATGTGCACTTTTCTCTAATAATTTCCATAAGAGAAGTTGACATAATGTGTAATGAAAATGAAAATCATTATATCTGCCTCAGCTTATGTTCGTACATCGTATAATGGGTTTGTTTCAGTGGATGATCACTTTGCTAAAGCTCTGGGTGAAACGTGGGTAAAGTTACAAGGACAAACTTCCAAGTCCACTTCCTCCAGTACGCTGATCACAAAGGAGAAGAAGCCCTCGGCCCCTTCAACTGCAACCGTATCAGTGTCAGTCGCTAAGGAAACTACTCCAAGCTCAGCTCCAGCTCCTGCCGCATCCCTTCTCCAGCAGCGGAGAGGGCTCGTCTCAATATAAATACGTATATTGTCTTCTGTTTCAGTGTACATAATAATAAAGTTTCATTCTTTTAGTTGTTCTTGAACAGTCTCCTGCTAAACTTAGTGAAAGAGTATAAGGAATTGTATATACTAAATATATCCAGTTGTTAGATGGCTCTGGGCATTAAGATGCACTGCCATTTCCTATTTATACATTTTTCGCTTTTCATGGGGATAACAGTCTCCCCATATCCAAAATTGTATTCAGGCTCTAAAGGATTCAGTGATGTTGAAATTATTTTAAAGCTGCGGGACTTCAACAAACAGTATCGAGAAAGAGTGAGTCCGTATTTACTGTTACACCCGTCAGCATGGTAGGTACAGCTGACAGTCTCTAGAGTGGTTTAGCAGTCAGTGAAGCTGCTTTGTTGCTGGATGTGGTAAAGTAGTTGTTACGTTGATGGCTTCAGTTTTTTATATTTTAATGTAATTAAATTTCTCTTTAGGCATATATTTTTAAGATCTTCTTGTCATTAATGTGCAGGTATGAGTATGTTATGATTCTCGTAATTTGTTTAATATTGAAATTTTGTATAGGTACGTAAGTTATTCACTAGGATTTGATGATCATTTACTAGTGACCAGATTTTTTATTTGTAAACACAGTTTCATTAGCTTGTTAATGATGTGGAAGATGAGAAGTACATACAAAATATTGGTAGGGAAATCCTGAGAAATATCTATGGAAGACTAAGTAATGACAGGTAGGATAACATTAAGATAGATCTTCAGGGATGGGGGTGAGTGGAACAAGATCAGGACCATGTTCAATTGCCAGTTCTGGTATTACCTGTTTTAGTGTTCAAATTCTGTTATCAAATTGTTAGTTATTTATGAATCTATATTGAAACTACTGTGTTCAAACTGTTTTACTGCATCCCACGTTTACAAAAATGTGTTTCCTTATTTTAAGAATTTGATCTGATCATACAGAAAAGTGTTGACTTTTGGTAATATTGATTTGATATTAGATGTACTTGCATGTTTGTTTCTGCCCTTTCTTGAGTATATATTTTTGCATACATGAGCCAGTGTAGCTCAGTCAGTATAGTAATCGGCTTTTGGACTGGATGACCAAATTCGATCCCTGACAGAGGTAGAGGATTTTTCATCTAACCTCTGCATCCAAACCAGCTCTGGGGTCCACCCAGCTTCCTAACCAATGGGTACCAGGGTTATTTCTCGGGAGTAAAGTGCGGCCAGGGCGCGACGCTAATCACTCGCCCCCAAAGGACTTACGTGGCCTATAGTGGAACAGCTTTACTTTACTTTTTTTATATTTTTGCATACATTTAATCATAATTTTCATTAGTCTTGTTTTGACAGACACATTTCCCATTATTTTATTTTACTATGTACAGAACATGTCAGCTGCTATTACCAAATATATAATATATTCCTAAGGCACTTCCAGGTCATTTCTTGTTAAGGATGTCTATCCACATTGTTTGAGGAAATTTATCATATTAATTCTGTGTCTGTCTTAAATAAGAGATTGACACGTGTAGTCAACAATTGCATATTTCCAACTTCGAGTCTCAGAGACATGACACAACTCTTGCAAAAATACTAACCTATTATGTGCACACTCGTTAGAAGTATAAGATTGTGTATTGTGCCAAAATAGTATTACCTATTGTTAAAGTGTTAGGTTAGGTATAGCCCAGTTGCAAAAACTGAAGCATCTTGAGTTGATTTAATTATATCGTGTTGGGATAGTTTTATTCCAATACATAATATATGTGTATCTTAATTCCAGACCTGTGGAAGATGATACCACAGAACTACACTTCACTGAATATGGTTACATTTAAGTGTAGTTGTGATTGTGATGTGAGATGTTGACACAAATTTTTATTGTTGCAAATATACAAAATGCCTTCTACTGATGTCATTCATTCAGGTGGCAATTGTTCGTGTTAGAATATTGAATTGTAGCTCTGTAATGACTCCCCAAGATAACAGAATTCTAATGATATTCATCTATAAAAGGAAAAACCAAGAATTGACGTAGTTACTTGATACAGTATTTTATAGTTTAGTTTACGCATGTTACACTGTTCTATAATTATTAGAACTTTTATGCTAATTAGTAATTGTGCTCAGAAGAAAATATATAACAAAATTCAAATAACGTGAAGGAAAGAATACGTAATTGAAAGACTACTTTGATTATTCTGTGTGAAGAGGCGGTAAATGTGAATGGCCAGGTTTGTTTCTGTACACAAATATTTATTTCTGTAGTAGGATTTTAGGTTTCTACAGCTGTGAGCATAAGGTTGGCTTTCGTCTGGGTTCGTACTGCCACGTTGCCCGATAGAAGTTTACCAACATTACCTCTGAAACATCTGTAAACTGCAGACAACCATCTTCATTCATTTCTCTGAAATACCATGACTTTCTGAAGGCTCTCATAGCCAGTATTTTGGCAACTTTTACTGTGTACATTTTTTCAATTCCTTGTGTGCTTTGTAAGCTGTAATGCATGAATATGATGATGCAGTTAGTGAATGCATCTTAAAGAGAAGACACTTTTTACTTTTTACCTGTCCAATCACCAGGCATAAGTGTCAATATGTCATAAAATTAACATATGTTCCTCTGGAAAAAGCACAACTAAGCTGAAGGTTGTTCTGAATTACATGAGCTTTTACTATTTTTAATCCATCCGACAGCCATTTACATCATGATGTGAGACACACAACAGGGATTAATATTAGGTATTGTGTGTTGCTCACAGTCCATTAGATATGCTGAACGGATAAAGTAAAGATTGTAGCAGAAATGTACAAGATTAAAATGGCTGACAATTAATGAAGTCTTCTCGGGCTATCAGCCGTGTTAGATGTTGATTAATCTAACACGGCTGATAGCCCGAGAAGACTTTATTAATGAAAGCCTCCGTGAAAGCTTCACATCATATATGGCTGACAATGCTTTGCTGGATTGTGAGCTTTATATTGAACAATATTAATTAATGTAGGCTTCTGTTGTGCATTGGAAAGTAAAGCACTGCCTTAATAGTGTGCTTAAAAGCTGTTCCTTGCATTAAGTCATTAATATGAATTTGTGTCTGGGGTTAGCACAAGTTCAGATTCGATTGTTTTTGAGTACTGCTGGAGGCAAGTGGTAAGTTTTTGTTTCCAGCTTTCTTGATGTTCATAGTCACATCAGTTGTGTTGTCTTGTGTGGATCACTGCTCATATTCATGGTTCATTAATCATTGTGATTGAAATTGTTTTATTCATAAGCACTTGTTTCTTATAGTAAATGTTTTAATAGAAACTCATAAACAATTTGGTTTTACAAGTCTGTTGCATTTCATTACATTTGGAAATATTTAAACTATAAACGTGAATTTTTTGTGCACCAGTTCAAACCACGTGTGTGAACTTTATATGTAAGTACCTGTCAGTTATAAAAGCCTGAATTATGTTTCATAAACAGTGCCTCGACTGACGCTTAAATTGCAGTTTAGAATGTGATCGATCCCTGATACACTGATTATCACTCCTTGTATATTTTCAGTATGTTTAATTGATTCTTATTTTTTGTTAAGAAATTAAAGTTTGTAATTGTTTGTGTTCACGGCCTAATGCAAATGTATTGTTGTGTTGTTATGTTAGTAGAATATAAAAACAGGTTTCCCTTTCATAAATATACAGCAATAAATGTAGGCATACATTATGCCAAATTGTATATAATTATTATATTATTATTTCCAATATGTATATATAAACAAACACACCAATATATAATACTTTGTTTACATTGTCTGATGTAATAAGTTCTATGTGATGACAAGAAATACTTAATGTAAATGTTTAAGTAGTATGAAAAGTTTCCATGTAAAGTGGAAAGTGTTTTGTTTTAATAAACTGACTTATCCTTAGTTTTGTTGCAGAAGGATAGATCAGTAAGTTGATAAGTAAACTGTTCCCATTAGGAAACAGTAGAAGTGTTCCTTGGCATTTTGTGGGATTTTCTGGGGTGTCTCGATTTTGTTAGTTTAATACAAATAATTGTGTAAAGTGAAATATAACATAATCTCTCAAATGTTTATTACATGTTTTTAATTATACCTTGATTCATTATTCAATTATTATTTTTTAGTCCAAGAAAATTTTAACTTTAAAGTTCAAAACAGAGGGATTGATGGAATTATTTTAATCTTCTACCCGGTTAGTATACAATTTTAAATATTAATTTATGCTCATTATATAATTTAAGTATTAAAATTTGTTAAAAGTGGAACAGATTGAAAGCTGCAGAAATGAAATACCTACACTGGTTGGCAGGATACACACTACTTGAGAAGAGAAATTAAGAAATTTTAGATGAACTCCACATAGAACCACTATAAAATACACTCACCACATACAGAAACAATTGCTTGGAACATGTAACTAGAATGGAAGATCACAGGTTGCTGAAATATCATCCGAAAGAGAGAAGAAGACCTGGGTGCCCAGTCAAAAGACTGCTGGATGGCATTAATGTTGAAACCAAAATCGGCCAACCCCTGGCCAAAGTTCGAGATTGGATTATGATGAAGATGAAGTTGTTAAAAGAATTTTGAGGCTAGAATATTAAAAATCACTGAAGTGGTATGCACTGTTTCCATTATTTTTGGCATCTCACATCAGACTGCATAAGCTCTGGAAATGAAGCATTCGGTAAATATTAAAATGTGGAAATAAAATGTTCAACATGTAACAATTTAATGTTTTAAAATTATAGCTTGGTGACTGATATGATAGAAGAAGACCTGTTGAATGTATGGCATGATAGAAAGCGGAATTTAAGTTAACAGATCATCTGAAGCCAAGCTGTTACATTTTCAGTACACACACAAAAATGACTATTTAATTTCAATATTATGATTTCAACTTAATTTTTTTTAGTCTATGGCTGTGTATTTGCTTCAGAAATAGCTGAAATAAAAAAATACTTCTACTTTGGACTTCAGAGAGTCACCTTCATCTGCATTTAATACATCATTGTTATTTTTAAAAAAAATGAATTTACATATAGGTTCCCTTTCCTAAAATTTGAATGTTATATTAAATACTAACTTGTGTATGTTTGATTTTTCATATTAACAAGCGATGGTAAGTGACTAGTCTGGACAGCTGAGGTTCAATTCCAAGAATAAGCAGAAAGCTTTTCTGGTAGCCTCCACATCCAGACCAGCTCCAGGATGCACAGCCTCCACATCCAGACCAGCTCCAGGACACACCCAGCATCTTATCCAGTGGATACCAGGGGCACTTTTCCTGGGGGTAAAGTGGCCAGGGCATCAAGCTGATCACTCACCTGTGTCTAGTGCCAGTGTCAAGAAAATGTGGATCTATGTCTACCATCCCGTTATGTCTTCATGATGCAGTGCTTAATATGTACCAGGTAAAACTTCACCCTTTTGTACCAAAATATTAATAGTTGTTCTATGTGCACGTTCTTTATAATTGTAACACTTTTTAATAACATGCGTGCTTACCTTATGTTTGTAGATTTAGGTGGCTTGACCTACTGAAGCACTGATTTCAAATGGTGCTAGAATTTTTAATGAAGAAGTATCTTACCACCAACTTGAAACCAGTACTCAAACAAGTCTCATTTGTATTGAGCAGATGGTGACGGATGTTTGGTAATTAAAGTCGTGGTTTCAGATTGCCGTTGTAGACATTTATACATTCTTCTGTGTTAGGTTTCTGGTGTAAATTTCACGTAGGTTATGAGTACATATATATATATATATATACAGACAGCAAATACAAATATGATATTCTAAAGTTTTTTTAGAAAATAGTGTGTGTACCCCTGCGAAAGCAATGAACCTTTAGGTTCCATAAAAGACAAGAAATTTCTTGTTTAATTGAGTGACTATAAGCTTCCGAAAAAAGAATCTGCTCCATGAAAGAGAACATATTAGACCCTTGGAATTGTTTATAGAAGCATGCTGATAACATAGACTATGTGTTGCATGAACTGAAATATGGATACATTAATCCAAGATATCATTTTCCTTTAATCAGAAAATACAAACATGCATCAATTCAAAAATACTTCTTTTTTTCCTGTTTTAATTTTTGAAGTGACAATTTATTATATATAAATTATCTACCCATTACCACTTGATATCCCATCCACAGTGATTTCCTTAATTATGAGCAGAGAATGCAATTCCTACTCCAGAATACCTGTTCCACATCTGTGTGCGACAGTAGACTTGTTGCCAGGAGACATCCAGTTGAAATGTCCGCTCACTTACAAGCTGTCCCATGAGGATATTTTGTAGTGTTCTAAGCGCTCTGGGAAAATATTACCATTTGCTATATAACGCTAACTGTAATATCAGTAGCAGCAACTCTAACACCTGATGTCACTGAGCTAACTGCACTGTCTTAAGAGCACAGATGTCGATCGCTTTAAGGAGAACTCTCAGTTCTGCTCTGTGGATAATATACAAAGCCATGACAAGGTTGGTAAAGGCTTTGTAAACCTAGAACAAGGAAATGAACATGTGATATTCAATGTTGGTATCAAGTTTAATTCAAAGCGCACGTACTTTTTTGAATGTATTTGAGAAAATTTTTAGCAATGAATGAGAATGTTGCACCCCTACATGAGAGTGTCTCGTGATATAAAAATAAATTCAGTCCCTAAGTATGGTTGTTACTTAGCATATCAGGAGTAGTGTCTTTCCCTCTTACAACTGTTGTATTCAGTAAAACTAATGAGACCCATCTGTATATTCCAATTTAAAACAAATGTATTAACCTTTTACAGTTAGTAACACTGCATTTTGTATTTATGGGTTCTGTATGATTCTCACTGCAAACAGCGATTATTTACTTAAATAACGTTAAACAGTTTATCTTTGCAATGGTGAAGTGTTGTGTTGTGTGGGCTGAATTCTTTAAATATCAGTTAGATGAACCTTTGCTACAAAGGGTTAATACAAATACATTCATTCCGAGCTTAAAAATTTGTAAAATAAAAAGTGTTCTATGAGACATGCTGAAAGGAGTACATATTAGAGATTTTGACAGTCAGATGTGAAATGATTGCAAATGCAAATCCGTCATTTGAATGTGGTTTTAGATGACTGTAAGAACGTAGTTTGCACAAAATTATAGTGTTATAATTAAAAGACTACCTTAACCTTTATATGCATTCATATATTTTTACTGTGAAAGGGGAAGATAGAGAGAGAGAGAAACAAAGAAGGCAAAAAGAGAATGGAATAATGCATTTTCAAAATAAATAAGGATATTGGCTAAATACATTTTTAGTGGGACATATTGCATGTGGTAACACTGGTGTCATTTGTGTACTTCACGGCCACCCGAAGTAAAAGGCCGTCCAGTCTGTAGTGTGTCTGGGTACTAGTGACCTAGAAATGTATCGTAAGTTTAGAACTTGACGTGCATGCGATAGTGTTACTGTTTGGTTGCGCGCATCATGACCGAAGGACTAGACGTAACCAGGGTAGCCCTTTACTGAATGCCATGAAAATGTAATATTTCTCTTGCACTCATAATTCTGTAGTTCATTTTCCAGAAAACCTATTAAAAGGATTTCTTATTGTCTTTGTAGGTTAGAGATGTGAAGTTGTCATTAGCAGGCTGAGTATTTGCCAGAGTCATTCTGGATGTGGTAGTTTTCAGGAAAATTCAAGTGCCCTTGCCAAAAATGGACCCTCATCCACCCTAGCCAGGGTATGAAGCTTACCACCAAGTTTAAGAACCTGTGGCGCTCTGTCTCTTCCTTCATATATGTTGATGGTGTGGTGCTTGAACCACAGGGAAATCTTTACCTTTAAGCGTACACTTTGATGCAAACACATGCTGCAAGAAATCTTAATACCAAAGGAAACAGATATTGATCAAAATGTTCACACATGTTACTTCTTACAATGAGTTTGTGGTGACTCGTCAGGGTATGACAGCTTTGCTGTTTTTAATTGTTTACCCTGAAGTTAAGGAAGCATGGCAGGTAGGAATTTAATACTAGGTCTGGGATATCAAGTGTCACCTGATATCCGAGCTCGTTCCTATGACAGAAAAATACGGGTCGGGACAAAGGAACTGCCCAGCACATTGCACGTGTTTAAGAGACATGCCCTCAGGCAGCTCACAGCATAGAGGGATTAAATGGCTCTGGTGAGTCAGTACAGTCTAGACGGCCAGGGGTTCAATTCCCGACGGGGACAGGTATTTTTCGTTGCTACCACATCTAGAAGTAAAAACACAAAAATGCCTTTGTTGAAGTAATTTGAAAACTTTAGTGAAAGTGCCCGCGTTTAAGCTGGTCCTTGAAATGTAACGGTTACTCAGAGAACGACGATGAACATGATTTCGATTATTGTCCATCTTATGAAGATGGACAATAATCGAAATCATGTTCATCGTCGTTCTCTGAGTAACCGTTACATTTCAAGGACCAGCTTAAACGCGGGCACTTTCACTAAAGTTTTCAAATTACTTCAACAAAGGCATTTTTGTGTTTTTACTTCTAGATGTGGTAGCAACGAAAAATACCTGTCCCCGTCGGGAATTGAACCCCTGGCCGTCTAGACTGTACTGACTCACCAGAGCCATTTAATCCCTCTATGCTGTGAGCTGCCTGAGGGCATGTCTCTTAAACACGTGCAATGTGCTGGGCAGTTCCTTTGTCCCGACCCGTATTTTTCTGTCATAGGAACGAGCTCGGATATCAGGTGACACTTGATATCCCAGACCTAGTATTAAATTCCTACCTGCCATGCTTCCTTAACTTCAGGGTAAACAATTAAAAACAGCAAAGCTGTCATACCCTGACGAGTCAATTATCTTAGGGTGGCTAATAAATCCTTTGAAAGGGTTACAAAGTTCAAATATTTGGGAACAACAATAACAAATCAAAATGATACTCATAAGGAAGTTAGGAGGAGACTAAATCCCTGAAATGCTTGCTACTTCTCTGTTCAAAATATTTTGTCTTCCCGTCTGATTTCTAAGAACCTGAAAATTAAAGTATACAGAACAATAATCTTGCCTG
This sequence comes from Zootermopsis nevadensis, assembly GCF_000696155.1. The sequence goes on along the minus strand of NW_019059658.1, from coordinate 831,931 downwards.
CTGTTTTGTATGGGTGCGAAACATGGTCTCTCACTCAGAGGGAGGAACACAGATTGCAGGTGTTTGAGAATCGGGTGTTGGGGAGGATATTTGGGCCTAAGAGGGAAGACGGTGGGGCGTGGAGAAAACTGCACAATGACGAGCTTAAAAATCTGTATTGCTCCCCCAGTATTGTGAGGGTGATTAAGTCGAGAAGAGTGAGATGGGCGGGACATGTAGCGTGCATGGATGGGACAAGAGGTGTGCACCGGGTACTGGTTGGGAAACCTGCAGGGAAGAGACCGCTGGGGAGACCTTGACGTAGATGGGAGGATAATCTCAGGCGGGATCTATCGGAGTTAGGAGTTGAAGGAAACTGGATTTTGTTGGCCCAGGACAGGGTCCGGTGGAGGGCTTTGGTTAATTCGGTGATGAACCTTCGGGTTCGGTAAGCCATCTAGTTAGTTAGTTAGTTAGTCCATCTTCATAATCTTCCTCCTGAGGCCCGTCTTTATTGGACTTCCAAATATCCTTCTCTTGTCTTTAAGGAGGTTTCCACATTAATATTATGTGTACACCGTGGCCTTCTCCATCATAGCTATATGCCAAGCTCTTCACGGCCTCCTAGATGTCACTGTCAGATATGATTTGAAAACAGTAGAGTAGGCCTAGACTGAAGATCTGTGCCCAGTTAAGAAAATGAAATCACAGGCGTGAGTTTTCGAAATGTCTCGTAATCTTATTTAGAAAGAAGAAATGAATTTTGTATCCTGAATATGGCTATTAATGCAGCGTGATATGCAGCTAAAAGTTGTGATCTTGTGGAATATTTTGCAGTCTTGAGTAGTTAAAGGCAGTAGCGACACAAAGTTGTAGAGTTCATTATACAACTTGTTATGTGTCGCACAGCCTGGGGTCCCCTTCTGAATGAGGCTGCTTTACGTAAGGACTTACATTTCCACGGTCTTCGCCCCAACTGTAAGGACCTCTGCTAATAATGACTTTGCTGCTTAATTCAGACAGCGCTTGTCTCGTTCTAGTGAATCTCGAGCACTCTCTAGCAGGAGAAAGCAAAATGTGGTCCGCGGAAAAATTCAGTCCGGCCTACAGTGGTGATCGTTTTTTTTTAAATTTTTTTGGGGGGGATATAGGATATCCCCCCCCCCCTATTACTAGTATTCTAGATTCTTCAACGTACTGGAGTACGAGAGTGTGCGTGTATAATCATATGAAACAAAGTCCAATTATCTTTGGAGCCATCTGCTCGGTTGATTTTTCCTCAAGGGTGTACCAGCTGACACCTCATTCTTTCACCGAGGTTTAGAACGCGCGGAGCTACACAATCACTACACAAAAAAAATCTTTCTTTTTTTCCTTTCTATGAAAATAGCTAAACATGTTTACTGCAGTCTAGTTGCTGAATTTATTAACTGGCCAGGTTAAGTTATTTTAAAAGTCATTTTAGTCATTTGAAACCAAAGCTCATTTAAATACTCTATAATAATTCAGTCCGTACCGCAAAGAAAACACAACACTTCGCTAATAAAAAGACTGATTAACGCTGTTCAGTGAAATAATCTGTTTGTTTTTGTTTTTTTGCACTGAGCATCATACAGAATCCATGTGTACAAAATGCAGAATTATTAATTGATTGTTGAAGCATTGTTGATTGTTGGTACATATATTTACCTGTGAGTTTTAAAGGTCTAACCTTGATTGCTCTTTTACAGGCCCTGGGTCCGTCTCAACTTGAATGTGCGGGCAAGTGGGAACGCAGATCAAAACCGATTATTTCCCCACGCCATGTGGATCGCTGAAAAAGACAAAATGTCTGCGAGGTGAAATTGTTTTTGGCCGGGGTGGAAAAAGGAAATGTGCCCACTACACCGAGCGAAGTTTCGTAGTGGACTTACACCGGATATCGTCTTTGTGCACTTCAGACGTCAAACAGAAGCCTCTCAAGTGCATACAATCAAGTAATCCTGCTTCCTGGACCGAAGCCAACAGTACGAGGTGAGGTAGGCTGAATCAGTTTCCGGAAGAAATGCGATGCAAGAATATGTCTGTCACAACAACTCAGCAGAACTGTCAGATGCGATCAAATTTTAATGCTGGGATGTTGAGATGTGTGGTCTGGTAGAAACTTGCCGACGTTTCAGAGGTACTTATTTCCTCCATCAGGGCGATGAATTGGTTTGGGATGTATTAACCGGCCGGACGAAAAAGTGGGGAAGAGGCAATGGTACAATGTACAAATGTTGACGCGGAACCGCATCAAGTCACCGGGCCTAAGACGTGGAAATGATCACGATAATAATTTCACTTCCGAGAAAATTTATGATTTATGCGGGTTACTCGCTGTTGTTACGATGGGGCAGTCAAAGAGGTCCCGATTAGGTTAGGTTACGTGAGGGTGGAGCAATGGTTAGGTTAGGTTACGTGAGTGTGGAGCAATGGTTAGGTTAGGTTACGTGAGTGTGGAGCAATGGTTAGGTTAGGTTACGTGAGTGTGGAGCAATGGTTAGGTTAGGTTACGTGAGTGTGGAGCAATGGTTAGGTTAGGTTACGTGAGTGTGGAGCAATGGTTAGGTTAGGTTACGTGAGTGTGGAGCAATGGTTAGGTTAGGTTACGTGAGTGTGGAGCAATGGTTAGGTTAGGTTACGTGAGTGTGGAGCAATGGTTAGGTTAGGTTACGTGAGTGTGGAGCAATGGTTAGGTTAGGTTACGTGAGTGTGGAGCAATGGTTAGGTTAGGTTACGTGAGTGTGGAGCAATGGTTAGGTTAGGTTACGTGAGTGTGGAGCAATGGTTAGGTTAGGTTACGTGAGTGTGGAGCAATGGTTAGGTTAGGTTACGTGAGTGTGGAGCAATGGTTAGGTTAGGTTACGTGAGTGTGGAGCAATGGTTGAATGGTGATTAGCGGAGGAAACAAAAACTCGGAGAGAGAAATGGTCCAGTGTCACGTGATCCACTGTGAATCTGACTTGAAGTCATCCGTCTGAGCTGCAGTCCGTGCCTGCGGTCGGCGCGTTCCTAGTAGCCTGAAAGCCTCCTAGCCACTGGGTAAAGCAGCTGGAACGTATTTAAGGACCACGGGCAATTTTACTTAACCTTAGACGTACGTGTGTGTCGTACGTAGTTTTACAGAAGTGGTTTATATTTGCATTATTATCTCTGTTACAGGAGCGTAAATAATCGAAGTTACTAGGTTCAGTCGGTAATTTTGGTGGTTGAAAATTTGCTCATTTAAAGAAGAAACTCGGTAAAAAAAAATGTTGGTCGAAATGTGTTGTTGACGACGTCTAAGACTCTCTGTTTGCCTGGTGTGATTTCCGAGGCTGAGCAGGTGAGAGGCACGATGACGGTCCGTCCGTCCCCTCGTCACCCTTCTGCTGGCTCGAGTGATGTGTGAAAAATGCGCAACTGAGCTGGCGCCTCGGCTATTTTTCATCACACAGAGCCCTTTTCTCATGACTGAACTTGGTCAGTACGAGAACAGAAAAATACGAACTCGAATTCCGTTTATGTAGAACAAGCGAACGATATTTCACCCGTAAGAATGCTTTTACGTTCTTAAAAGTACCCGGGTATTTTGGACTCAAATTTCTCTTCGGCGTCTGCTTCCCAAATTAATGCAAAGATTTTGATTTTTTCACACAAGGTTCTCTGCAAGTGTTTGTGTAAGCAGCGCGTAATAAGAACACATCTTATTCTGACATACCAGCTGCTACTGCTGCTATGAATGACTGTGATGTTCAAAATTTTCAATGACGAATTGCCTGTTCATCCATCGTCGTCATCAACAGCAACAGCTTTTTAAAACCAGGTGGTAACAATATGTACCACTTGCTTTAACAATCATTAACTCTGCCTTAGGCCCAGATTGTGTTCATAATTTCTGTGTGATCCTCGGGATTAACCTCGATTATTTTCTTAAACTGCGTTAGCTGGATGATCTCTGTAATGGTGAAGTGTAGTGTTTACTTCGCGGTACGGACTGGATTATTAAATGTTGTTTAGACGAGCTTCAACGTCGAAGGATTAAACGTTGTTTGTGGAAGAAATAGAACTTCGCTGTTTCTTAATTTTTGACACTAGACTAGATAGACAGCTTCATGCTCCGGCCGTTCTGCCCTCTATTTCGTTTACTTAGACTAGATGGAAGCCAAGAGTCGACCTGGACGTTGCGGCAAAGATAACTGACTTTACCAGAAATCGAAGCCAGGTCATTCTGCCCTCAGTCTGTCACTTTATTGACTGGGCTTATACAGAAATTAGCATGCATTATATGCATTGAAATTCTTGCTAGGAATAAATGTCGAAAAACGTTTTACATTTTGAAAGTAAGCATGGCGGCTATGCGTGCTTCTAAATGACCATGTGCTTTGCCTGCCTAAACATCGAGATCAGAAAACGAGATTTAGTTGGGTTGTACGTTTGTTGTATCTAAGAAGAGAGGATATAAAACCCTACAAAATAACATGATTGTACAGAAGTTGTACGTGACGAAAAGATCCATCCTCGTATCGTGATATTTTGGCGGGAATGTTTATATCACAGAATTACTGAAACAGCAGCGTATAATCTATTGTTTGACACTGCATGAATTTAAAATCAATAAACATGTTTGAACGGCGTGTTTATGAGTTACTGGAATAAACAGATTAATACGGGATACCTAAATAAATTCTGCAAATATGGCGGATAATTTTAGACTCCTTAATAATGTGCTTATTTTTTTTTTTTGCACTTATTTAATATCCTAATGAATTTCCAACAAATTAGTAGACAATAAAGTAAGTTTTTTTTTTAACTTACCCTGTAATGTAGATGTAATCACTGTGCGTTTCATTGTGTATCGTAAATCCATTCACATTTCTCAAACGAACAAACTTTGATCCCACAAAAATCCGCAAAAACGTTTAAGAAACAGGAACTTGAAAATAAGAGTTTGTTACATTGATCCTGTGTGTTCAGCATAGCATAGCATGGAATGGTAACCAGCTGCAAAATACCGGATTCTTTGTACTTGTTCTTGTTTTGAATTTCAAACACTTTTAAGACGACGCGCTCCACTGTTTTGCGATGTCAGGACGCAGGTCCAAACTTCAGCGACAATAGATCCTGGCTTGTGCGTGAGCTGCAACTCAAGAAACAACTGCCGAGCGGAGAGCGATCATTCGCGTCGGTCCGTTATTACAGGCGCTGGGGGTTGGGTTAGGGTACAATGAGCTGTCGTGAAGGGGAAAGGGGACGAGGGTTAGGTTAGGTAAAGGTAGGTGAGGGAACGAAGCGAGTGAGAGAAGGGATACTTTTCAGTTATTGAGGAAAGTTTTGTCAAGCACAGTTGGGTTTGGTGGAAATGGGAGGGCAGAAACGTTTTTTTTTTTCAAACCGGATCACCTGTTCTATAGAGTAAAAACATAGAAAAACTTGTTCAGTTAGCCCAGTCCTGCAGCTGTTGCAGATGTAACATCGCCCTTTACATAGTTGCTTCAGGGGTTGATGCAATATTTATGTCTGTATTTCGGATTTATCGTAAATCTAATTGAACGTGTTCATTCGAGTAACACGAATATTTTAACAGCGTGGTACAATAACTTGCTGTAATATTAATTCGTATTTTTTTAAAAAAAAACGTGTTGTAATATTGTTTTAAGTTTTCATCCACCAAGACGCCAGTCGTGATTATAAACCAGATGGTTAGCAGAATTGTCGTGGCAGTTTTGAATTTATAAAACTCCGTGGAAAAAACTGGGGTAATAAGTATTGATCGTCAGCTTTACTTTCAGATGAGTGGCAAAAGCCAGGTCCATCACAGTAGCGAGAGAAAAATCCTGGGGGAGGAAGGAGCTGAAGCTGCAGCAGCAGACTCTCAACTCTGTTGAAAACAATAAACCACGCAGGAGACCCCTGTGAGCATTATTATGAAACAAGGGAAGGGAGAGGAAAAGAGAAGGAGAAACGTGCGTCATCGTTGATCAGGACAAAAGATTTTGGAGTATTTGGGTTGAGAGCAATGAGAGGAAACAAGTCCAAACAGAGAAACCCTGAAGGCAGAATACAACAGAGTGGGAAAGGGTGATAAGAGTTTTCAGTACAACTCAGACAAAAATGCATGCATGTCGTTGATGAATATCTGTTTATTTTAATCGAAGTCAGGTTCAGCAAGACGAAATGAGACAAAGCATATCTACTAACAGCAATAATACATGCGTTTTACGTTCGAAAATCAACATTTCTGAAAGACAGAGTAAAAAATTATATTTTTGTTGCGTTCTTTTGTAATCTTTTGGCGTCTGGTGAACCTCAAAAAAACCGCGCCCTCAACATGTTGAGGGTTTTATGAACAACGCCAAAGAAATGGTAAAGTTCAGCATTTCTATGCCACAGGCGTCTAATCCTTTACTTTGATCACCCCTAACAGTATTTGATGAAGAGTTAAAATTATAAAGCGTCTTATTATGCAGTTCTTTCCAGCCTCCTGTTACTTTTCTCTCTTCAGTCCAAACACTCTCCTCACCAGGTTTTTCTCAAGCACTCCAATTATGGTCTTTTCTCAGGGTGCGTGACTAAGTTTCTCACTCGTATGAAGTAACATATAACGTTTAAGTTTCGCGTAGTTTATCTTTACTGTATTCAGATGGAAGGCTTAGTTATTATAATTCTATATGTTCAGTGTTGCATACAGTAACATATGTTTAATGCCATATTCAGACACATTTTATTACGTTAACTGTCAATATTGTAAATCACGTGCTCATTCAAACAGAGCTATTTTCTTATGTGTATCGCATTGTATTATGGAGCAACACGTGTCTCCGATTGCTACCTCTATCATCCTGAAGATGGAGGCAGTAAATTACATCCCAGAAGGCATTCACCTTCACACACAGACCTCATGAGGTGTTTGTTGTGTTTTGGAGACATGATACGTCGTCACTCTTATTGCCGACAGAACTACCGATGTCTGCCACATTACTTCACGTACATGTAAGATGTCGCTGCATTCCGAACCAACACATGAATTAAGATAAATAAATGGAGAGTAGTCTAAGTTTTCACAGCAGTGAGAATGAAGATTTATGTCGTCTGGGTTATTGCGCTGTGTAGTGTGGTCGATGTTTACCAACGTTTCTGAGGTCATACTGCCTCCGTCATCAGGGTTCATACCTCTGAAACTTTGGTAAACATCTACCATATTACACGGCGCAACAATCCAGAAGACAGAAATCTTTATAGAAAAACAATTCTGCTACCACTGCGCACCAGGGAACGCAGAGAAAGCCAGAGACTAATAATCACGGAAATCAAGTCGATTTCGACGGTAACGAAATATATAACACTGTGGAGAGTCTGCGGCCCAATATCCGATACTAGTTGTTTTATTATCTGTGGATACTAGTAATGACTTGTATTGGGCAGCCTGTTGGAGATAGTAATTATGGCTGCCGTTTTGGATGAGGTAGGAAAATCTGAAGAAAAATTGGTGGACGATGGAAATATCGATGAAATTGACGATATAGAAGGTGAAGATGGAGCAACAGAAGCTTCAAAGAAAAAGAAAAGGAAGAAGAAAAAGAAGAAGGCTGGTAAGGAGTAAAATGTTTTAAACCGTAAGTTATTAGACGTGTTCCAACCCCGGAATTTGGGTTTGTGTCGTTTTGAAATCTCAAAGGCCAGTTTTCAGAAAAATGTATTGTATGCCGTTCGACTTAAAACATTAACGCGCAAAGAATGAATAAACACACACATATATATACATACACATACGTTTTCTTGCAGGCGCTGGTGAAGCAACCGCTGATGTACCAGGTGGGGGAGAAATTGAAAACGTGATTGAAGAAATTGGCGACAAATTAGGAAATGCAAAAATTAATGGAGCAGAGAACGAACTAGATGGTGAGTTAATAGAGTAATGCATGTAATTTGAACGTGTGTGACTACCTCCTTCCATGTGATTTCTTATTCATTAATCATTCATTGATTTAGCATTTTTCATTTCAGGGCATGTTTGGATTTCGGATTATTTAAATTGATATCAGTACTTTTTAATCACAGATGTAAGTGAATTGGAAACAATGTGGCTTCAGGTATCACATAGGTTATAGAGAAATAGTATACCAAAGGGGATGAGTGAAAGGGGAGGAGATGGTTAGGTGGACCAGATTCTGCAATTTTATTCACGTATTTAATGTGTGACAGGTTTGTTTAATTTAATTGACTTGATATTGTTTTTGTTGTTATGCATAAATAAAACAAGTCTTTGTTGATTGTGTTAGCAGATGAGACAAATACATGTTACAGATGCTTTAGTATGTGCCATATTATGAAGTTGTTCATGTCTCTTAATTACTTTCTTGCTGGTGATACTGTGATTTATTTGTGACATTCCATTGCTTGAACTTGTTGTTTACCTTCAGTCTTTTAAATTTGTTGATTATTTTCTCTTGCTGTTTTCTATTTGTTCATGTGAATTTGTGCTTTAATGTTTCAGAGTTAGGTGATGATGCAAAAAAGAAGAGAAAAAAGCGTAAAAGTCGAGGAAAAGGCCAGAAAATCCAGACAGACCCTCCTTCCATTCCTATTGCAGAACTCTTTCCAGATGGTGAGCACTGAAATCCTGTTATTAGTTTTTTTTAAAAAAAGAGATCGCAGCTAATAAGATTTAAGTATAACATGACAGTTTTTTCTGAGTGCTTTTGGTGGTATTGTATGAGATAATAATTGAAAAGCAGATGAAACACACTTAGAAAGCCCTTTAGGACCATTCATTATCATTATGTGACGTGTGTTTAATATTTTTGTGCTGTAGGTGTGTTCCCTATAGGAGAGGAAATGGAATATCCTTTAGTTGGGGACTCTCGTACTGCTAAAGACCGATTTACAAGTGAAGAGAAACGTGCACTTGACCGACTTCATAATGATATTTACAATGAAGTACGTCATGCAGCAGAAGTTCATAGACAGGTATGTTGTTGGTCTAATTACAAGTGTAATCGGAACAGAAGAGTAACAGCAGTAGTTGCTAAGAATCTCATTAATTATTTGCTGTATCAAGAAATGTTTGAGACATATGTAGGACTTAATGACAAGAATTTGATCCATGTACATGATGATATCCACTTGTTAGAAAATGCATTTATGGGTTTTGTCTTTTGTCCTTTAATTTTGTTAAGACAAGTTTTGCTTTACAGTTGCTGTTAAGTAATGGTATTTGTTACTCCTTGCTTTAAATTTAAATTCTGTTCATTTGTTGAGCGTGTCAAGTTGCAATTGTATCTCAACATGTCGTCATCATTATGGGTTCTACAACCTATTATAGGCCTTGACCAACCCAATCCCAACATGTAACATAATTTATTTCTCAGACTCGGCAGCACATCCAGAAGTGGGTTAAACCGGGGATGACAATGATTGAAATCTGTGAAGAACTTGAGTCAGTAGCGCGCAAGTTGATCCAGGAAGATGGGCTGAAAGCTGGATTGGCATTCCCAACAGGCTGCTCTCGCAATCATTGTGCTGCCCATTACACTCCAAATGCAGGTGACACGACTGTTCTGCAGTATGACGATGTTACCAAGATTGATTTTGGAACTCATATCAATGGTGAGTCATTGTTGGTGTCACATGCATAGTGCATCAAGGATTCAAATCTAAAAAGTAGGCTTGTTCTGAGGTGTTGCATCTTGTAGTCTTATAGATATTTCAGAGGTTCTGACTGCCCCCATCATCAGTATTGGTCAGTATCTGCCTGACTACATGGTACAGCCATCTTCATACTTGTTACTGTGAGAATCTGAAATCTCACTGATTTAAAAAAAAAAGGAGTCTTTATAAAAGGTTTTCAGGATAATCTTACTTTCATTTTTAGTTTTAACTGTGCAGTGTGGTAAACTGATTTTCATTTATTACAGAGAACTTGTACGTGGCCAAATTCATGGCTAAGATAGTGATGCCAGTGTCTTGGAAAACGTGATAGCAATGTGGTGTCATTTCTTTATTCTCTATATTTTTAGACAGCAGGCAGATGATAAATTCTGTTGGAGAAATATTCATGCTCTTAGAATATTTCTTAACGTCATCACATTGAATTGAATTTTTACTGCTGCGACTAAGAAAATGTGTATCCCATTGCACTGTTATGAGAATGTGCTCTGTAACAAGACCAACAAGGACCATAAGATTCCCCAATCAGGATGATAACCAGTGCCAGTTAGGATTCAGATCTTGTGTTTCCTGAATGTGAGATGAAAGAGCTGCAGAGTTTAAATTTTAATTGTTTTCCTTTCAGGTCGTATTATTGATTGTGCATTCACTTTGGCATTTGATCATAAGTATGATAAGCTAATTGAAGCTGTACGTGATGCTACAAATACTGGAATTAAGGTAAGATTTAAATAAGCTGGAAATTAATTTTTTTTGAAGTCCCAAACATTCTAGAGCACTAGTTCTGGCAGAGAATTGAATACAGGAAGATGGAAAGAAGAAAATAGTACTATTCAACACAGACTTTTTAATTTCTGAAAGTAAGCTAAAAATGAATGAATTGTTTTTGTAAATTACTGATTCTGATGGTTGTGGTAAAATACATTTAATGTAATGCTAACAAGAATTTTGTGGATCACAATTTCAGAGGCACTGTAACAAATAACATGGAAAATGAGAAGAAATATGTGCACGAACTGCTTCATACACCATTGTTCTTAATCCACGCAGTATACCAACTCTGCAGTACCTGCTTGGAATTTCTTCATTTATGTTTTCATTTATAACTTTCTTTCTCAGGCTGCTGGTATTGATGTTCAGCTGTGTGATATAGGTGCAGCAATCCAAGAGGTAATGGAGTCATATGAGGTGGAGCTGGATGGTAAGGTATATCAAGTCAAGTCCATTAGGAACCTGAATGGTCACTCCATCTCACCTTATCGTAAGTACTTCAAAGCAGACATAAATATGGATAGTAAAGTTGAATATTACAACCTTCAAATATGGTACTCTTACTAGACAGGTGACATGTTGAGATACAGAACTGGCAGCAGTGTGGTGTTTTACGCTTTTTGTGTATGTGCACGTGTGCTTGTGTGATCCTGAATATCTCATTGGCTTTGAAGTTTATTTATTGCAGGTAAAAGATGAGTTCTTGTTATGTGACAATGAAGTCCGAATTTTGTGTTTAAGAAGCAATATAATGTGCCATATTATAAACAAATAGTACTTGGATCTAGTGGGTCACCCATATTTTTAAGTGCAACACGAAATAGGGTGGAAGGTCAGTTAATGGATGCAAAATGTATGTATATTCATAATTTGTAATTAATTCAGTAAGAACAGAAATATTATATATACATATGATGTGCAATAACGCACAGTAATTTGGTCTAATGCCAGGGAACACCAAACAGCTGTAATTCTCACCCCCACCCCTAAACAGACATGGCATCCACTCTCCCAGGAAGAACGTCCTGGAACATAAAGCAATATTATGAATTACCTGGTGGACATTACATTGGCTAACCACTTTCAAGGAGCATTTGCTGGGTGCAGAGACAAAATTTAGAACACAGAATGAAAGAGAATTTATAGATGTTTACCCAACAGAAGCCTGCACAGAAGTCATCCTCGAGTTTGCAAATGTTTATGCAAGTTTAAAGATCATGTTCATAGTTTTAATGTGGTTTGTGTTGAAGACCTATCTTGTTCTTACAATCAGCATTAATGTGTATTTATTACTAATTAACACTAAAATATTCTGCTTATGTATAGATTCTTTTTCTAAATTTTTCGCATTAATATTAAAGTAAGCTCTATATGTGCTCTGCAGATAAGGGTTGGTAAATGTGATATTAATAATCTTCCCTTTCATTATTCTCTGCTAGGTATCCATGCTGGTAAGACTGTGCCAATAGTGAAAGGTGGGGAAGCAACAGTCATGGAGGAAAATGAGTACTATGCGATTGAAACATTTGGCTCAACAGGGCGTGGCCAAGTTCATGATGATATGGAAGTATCACATTATATGAAGAATTTTGAAGTTGGTTATGTACCATTGAGGTAAGATCATGCTTTAGCATGTTGTGATGTGTACCATTGAGGTAAGATCATGCTTTAGCGTATTGTGATGTGATTTGTAGACAGTATCAGAGACCATTGGTACCTCTCCTGACTATAGTTGAATCAGCTTTGTATGGTAACTTTGACCTTGATTTGATATTAAAAGTTTTTGCTTGTGTTTTTATAATAAGAAAATCTGGTTTGAAGTAACTCTTTATCACAGTGGCTTAATGCTAAAAATACATTTTATTAGTGACTACTTAAAATTTATAGGCCCTTCACATACTTGTTTGCTGCTAGATTCATATTAACTTGTAATATATAGTCATAAATATAGAAGTATACCAAAAAGTTATGTATACACATTTAGTGAATTAAATATAGACATTTTAATAAACTAAATCAATACATATGTCAGCACTGATATTTAGTGAATTAGCAGATCTATTGTTGGTGTTCAAAATAACCACTGTTAGCTTTGTGGCACAGTTGACAATGGTCAGCACCTGATAACAAGGTTAATATTCAGTATTATAATGTGTATACTTCTTTTTGGAACCCTCTGTATATGCATAATGTGTAAGTGTGATTGTATTTCATCTATCATGTTTTCCTTCCAGATTGCTGTCATCAAAGTCTCTGTTGAATGTGATCAACAAGCATTTTGGTACATTGGCTTTCTGTCGCCGTTGGCTGGATCGTGTTGGTTGCACCAAATACCAGATGGCTCTTAAGGATCTATGTGATAAGGGTGTTGTTGATCCCTATCCTCCATTGTGTGATGTGAAAGGAAGTTACACTGCACAATTTGAACATACCATTCTTTTGAGACCAACTTGTAAAGAGGTTGTTAGTCGTGGAGAAGATTACTGAAATATGTTTGTTCTTGTTCTCATGAAGTTAGATTTAGAATTAGTCTTCTCTACTATTTGTGGTATGTTTTTTTTTTTCTGAATATGAAAGGTTGACAAAAATTCCTTGAACAGCTTACATTTTATTGCATTGCATTTTGGTTATTAATTATGTCTTTAATATGTTCAAGGTTTTTTGGCCCTCTCTGGATGTTTAAGACTGGTCTAAAATTGGTTTATTATGTTACTATTGAGTATGTCTTAGGAATAAAATACAGTACGAATTGGAAGTATGATATGATATCAGGGTTACATATGTACTACAGGCCTTGTTAAAATTTGTATTAGACTTCTGTTGTCTACTTAATGGAATATGTATTTCATTTTGCCCAGTGCAGCATTTTGTAGGAAATTGATCATATTTATTGGTGGTCAACAGTAACACATGAAACCTGAAAATTGGAGCAAGAGAATTTAGCTGTATACACTTTTTCAAGTTTTTTAAGATATTTATTGCAGAAATACACACTTGCCAAGATATAATTTTATCGCTGGTTTGTTTCATAAAATATTTATGAACTTTGTGCTGCAATACTGTGTAAAATCCATAGTGCATGTGTAAAGAGGGATTAGTTATGATCTAAAATTGACACTTCTTATGATCAATATTGTTACCATTTTTGTATAGACACTGGTTGGAACTATTGAAGTTTGCATCTTCATTCAGTTTTACTAGTAACATTTCTTATGAAGTTTGATCCACAAAATTTATGAGAAAGTTAAACCACTGTGTCATACATGACATTTAATCTTGTCCAGTTCACTAATCAAGTTTACTAATTAATCTGTATAATCAAGTGTCAGATATTTGTAATTTATGCCATGGGAGAGAGCAGCTTAAGCCTATATCTATTAGTTCTGAGATTTTGATTAATCAAATTGTTGGTCTTTTATTTTCATTTCACAATTATGACAGAATTGTGAAATTTTTCATCATTATTTCATCTTCCCACTACTTATCTACCAGAGGTAGTTAACATTTCTTGTGGTAGATAGAAGGTGGGAGACTTAAAGAATTTGTGTGCTTAATTTTCTATTGAGAAAAGCTTAATGAATATTGTATGTGGGCATACCTTCTCTCCCAGTACTGAAGAAAATTATTGCAGGAAAATTGATCTTCAACACACAAAGAAATGCCTTTCCTTTTTGTTGCTGTGCATGTTTGTAAGAGGTATAGGTAATTCAAGTGTTCTCGTATCATTTTAATAAGTTCATAATATATGTATTAATTTTAGTCTTGTTTTATATGCAAAATTATGTCTAGAAATATTATTTTTATTAGGCACTATATTTCAACAAGAATTGTACACAGTGTAGTAAGTTATCATAAACTGAATTGTTTTTCTGTATTTTACTTTGAGAGGTTGGATTTTTTTAACAAAAGACTGAAATATATTTCCTGTAAACTATAGTTAGCTGCAAATTTTCTTGTGAAACCAGAGTGTTTACCAGTTGTTTAAACTACTTTCAGGGTTTATTTCACAAACGTTATATGTCACCATGGGATGGTGAACTTCATAGCTGTTTTATGTGTGTATTCATTATGCTGTGATTTTTTTCTCATGCCAGTTCCTTGAGATTAAAATGAGGTAAATTCCTATTTTTCTCACTCCCTTATTTACATGTGGCCAATGGCTTCTGTGGTGACCAGTTATAGAGGTCTATTAAAAATTTTATTTTTATTCTAACCTGTTGGAAAAGTTCTCCTTCCTGTCCCTTCCCATTTATCCATCATTACTGTTGCTACAGCAGAGTTCCAGCAGTAAAACATGTTTTAGATCTGTCTTCTATATTCAATAAATTTTGCTGATAATAATGTCATTTGTTGTTAATTTGTTTATTGCTGTTGGAACTTTGATATGTAGCACAAAGAGGCTTATTGTAGAAATGTATGTACATAATGGTTGAGTATCTACTGGGAAGTCATTGCTGTGTTTCAATTGGTAAGTTTTGAGTTTGTGATCAGGAATTTGCAAAGTATCTGCCCCTAAAGTAACAATTTCTTTCATTTATTGGTTTATATTGGACTGCTGTCAGCCATGTCAAAACGTACTGTTTGATATTCAAACAAAAGGAAATAGAAACATTATTTTTCTTTAAAAAAGATACTACATATTGGATTTTGACCTTTGATTTATTGGACTTTGAGACAGAATGGATTGGTCTGAAACATTTTTGAAGTCTGTTAAAATAACATATTAAACTCTGTCATTGGTACCTTAAAAAATGTATTCAGTTTATTTTAATAGAGTGACCCTGTCGGACGAAATTAGTTCGCCGAAATACATCAATTGGTATTCGAAGAGCTATGGAATTATCGATCGTAATTCCGATGCAGAGAGCACAGTTGATATCCTCATGACGTCACTTATGTTGGTATTTCGTGTGTGGAACATTGTGGTCTTTTATGAAGTCGCAGTAGGAGTTATGGTAGCACATGGTAGCCAGTTGTGATGGTTTTAATTAAAAGTTAGTCAGAAAATGGTTTTTGAAACAAGTCAAGAAAGACATCGACCTGGCGTACTAAAACAACAGAATAAAGCACATAAGCACGGTAGGCACAGAAGTAAAGGCGCCATTGACAGTGCTATAAAAGGTATTGGAACAACTCGATTTTTTTTTTAAATAATATAGACGTGGTGAGATTTGAGATTTTCATATCTGTCAGGATGATGATGTTCTGGATTTTGGTGTCGTGTAGAGTCGTCAGTAGGTACCAAAGTTTAGGAGAACATACTGTCTTCATTTTCAGGGCTGAAGTAACGATGCTGGGAAGTGGGATTCAGCCCTTAAGATGGAGAACCATCGACGAGTCCACACGGCACCAAAAATCCAGAAGAATATTATCATCCTGACCACCTTGACAACCTAAAATCTTTACATCCTGTTACTTCCTCCATGATTTCAGAAACCCTAAACATGTATTCTTACCTGCCGGTGAATGACTAATTTAGAAGTATTGTAAAATGCAACAATTTTTGCAGGGAGAACTTCAGCTAAAGTTTTCACTAAGAAAGCACGTCATGAACTTCGTAAAGAGGAAAGAAGGAATAAAGCTTCCCAAATAAGGCAGAAGAAACGGGATGAAATTTTATTCAGAAAACGTTCTCTAGGTGGTGGATCTTCAGCGCCCTTTCTTATAGCAGTTATTTCTTTGTGTGATGACATTGACCCTCTTGGTGCTGTGGAATTTCTAAAGCAAGCAGATGAGGAAGCAGTTGTTACACAGAGTCGTGAAGGAATTTTACATATAAGGTAAAATTAATCATACTAAAGAAGCCTCTGTAGTAAACATTTTGCTTGATACTGTCCTAAATTGTACATTTTTCAGTAAATCATAAAAGGGCAGGCTGCAGAAGCAGAGATAATGACATCTAAGAATTATTATTTCTTTTTAATTTTCTTCATATATATTAGCATTGCCATAAAATTTATGTATGTAGCTGGTTGGTGGGAGGTGATGAACAAGTTACTGAAAACTGGATATTCAGGAAATGACAACTATAAAGAGAAGAGTAATTCATCACTCTGATTATTAGCACTGTGCGCAAGTGAATAAGACCAAATGTTCAGGAGATCATTTGTACATAAGATGTACAAAGTAAGCATGGAATGGAGGACAGAAGAAGTGCTTGCAGAAGTTTGGTGGAAAACCTCTTTGACTTGAGAATAAGGAGGTTGGAGGATAATATTACAGACCATATGAAATTGATATAACTGGTATAGGATCATCCTTGTGGTTGAGGCGTGATTTAAGGTACTAACCTGGCATTAATCTGGATGGGCTGAAGAAAACTGGATTCCTTAATTAGTATTGACAGTGTCTGGGCCCAGTACCTTCTGAATGCATAGCTCACCACTCTTGGGTATTATACCATCTGGTTATCTTATCAGATAGTTCTGCAGTCATAGCTATAAGCTGCCTTATTTCTTCCAGCATTCCTAGGTTCAAACAGCGGTTCTCAGTCATGGTTCCTTTGCATGGAGATTTGTATAGCATTCTGGATGCATTAAAAGTGGCTGACACAGTCCTTTTCCTGGTCTCGGCATGTCAGCAACATGGCGTGGATGCAGTGGGAGAAAAGATATTGACCTCTTCTTTAGCACAGGGACTACCTTCCACCATTGTGGCTGTAATGGATTTGGACAGCTTACCACCCAAGGTAACAATTATGAAAATGGATTGGCTAATATAGTAAACAAATCACTGCTCAGAAAACAGTAGACAAGGTAGACTATAACTGATTTGTAAAAATTCCTATCATACAGTAGTCAATAATTTTACTGTAGACATTTTCATTTGGATTTTGTGATGAGTCTTCCATTAAAATTATGTGGTTAATAAAATATATTTTACATTTTTCTAAACTTCATCACCATAGGACATTTTAATTTTACTTACAGCTGAGGGTGAGAAACATTTAAAACCAGAAAACTGTATTAAATGGTTAATATTTTTCACATTTTACATTCAGAATAACATACAAATTACTACATGACCACATATTCTTTTTAGAGTGGAGCCTGTCATCACATTTCGTACACCAATAAACACTGTTCCTCTTCTTCCTGTGCTTGTGATAGACAACACACGACTTTGGTCTTGCTCCTTTTTCAGTTGGCTATTTCTCGCTTCAAGAATTATTGGAACAAATTCTTTGTTTAAAAACAATTCAAGTGTATTTACAGATTCATATAAATATATTTTTCTGCCCTTTGGGGACTGAAACTACCTATGAAATTTTCTCTTTGAGCCCTTCATTTTTGCATACATTGCTGAATAAAGTCTGTAGAATTGGCCAAGTCTTCTATATTCAGAGTTTGATCACAATGTAAGCAGAAGGGGCTCAAAGAACATTTGAAATGTCATAATTGCTGTCTTCATGGCCAAGTTGTTGTGGGATATAATACAAATGTATTAAAATGGGATTTATTCAACTTTTGTTGCAGAAGCGACATGATGGAAAGCAGAATCTTCAAAAAGCATTATCATGTTGGTTGCCTGATGAAAAAATTATGACTTTGAGCCAATCCACTGATGGACTGGCAATTCTTCGGCGAACAGGAAGTCAGAAGCAGCGTTCTGTTAACCACCGTGATGTACGACCCCATCTTTTTGCAGAAATTGCGGATTACACTCCAGATGCTGAGGTGATTGCATATAGGGCATGTTGGTTTAGCAGTAGCTAACATCTTAGCACATTACGTATCATTTTGGTTTAAAACTTATGTGCTCCAGTTCTTGGACATGTAATTTAATTTTCACTGTGCATTAGTTAATAAGACATTTACTGTGGTGATGATCAAATCAAGAGTTTGAGATGGGTGGCACATGTATAATACACAAGGAACATGAAAAATGTTTTTAGAATGTTGGTCAAAATGTCTGAAGGGAAGCGATTACTTAAAAGACACAGGCATATATTTAAGGATGGTATTGAAATTGATCTTATAGAAATAATTTTTGACCTTTTAACTTGGCTCTGGACAGGGTTCAATATCAGGCTCTCTTGAACAGGTTATTGGACCATCAGGTTCCATAAAAGGTAAGGAATTTCAGAACCATTTGAGCAACTGTCAGTGTCTCATTATGGACTATGCCCTATTAAGTTGGTCACATTTTTTATGGTAAGGTTAACTGCATTGTTAGTAGCACAAAAGATGTAAATCTGTAAACTGACTATTGAATTGTTTTGCCTATTATTCTTAGGGCTCTTTAGGCACTTTGAAAGTGACTGGCTATGTGCGCTATCAACCCATGTGTGTCAATTCCCTTGTCCACATCCCAGGCTGGGGAGATTTTCAGATGTCTCAGATTGATGCTGCTGAGGATCCACATCCATTGGAGAAAGGAAGGAAAGGAGGCAGAAAAGATGTCAATGAAACAATGGATGAAGATGAGAGGGTGTTGGAAATTGCTGATCCCGTGATACAGGTTTGATTTACGATCTCCTCAGGGTTTAGCAGAGTTGTGTTGATATACTAATTTGTTTTTTAAGCACTGTTACAAATTGTATTGTGAGATGTTTTCTTTGCATATTTGGGTTTGTACTTCACTGTTGTGTGGTCTGAAAAATCAGATGTTATTGCTGTAGGCTTCTTGTGTGTGCTCGTGATGATGAAGTAATACGCTAAAGATAAATTCCTTTGTAGAAAGAGAGCTGTTAGAATCAAGCACATAAGGTTGTAAGAACACAAGAAGGGAGTAAATAAGATATTTTTTCCCATGCAGAGGATTCTTTCAGTTAATTGGCTACCCGTCTCATTGTGGAAGCCGATCTTGTAACTCACATGTCTAGTGTCATATTTGTCTCACTCTATTATGATTATATATTGATGTGAAGGAGTCACTTCAAACTGAAAACATCCCAGATCCTATGGAAGGTGAACAGACATGGCCTACTGAGGAGGAACTTGCAGAAGCTGAGGAGCAGTCTAGAGCTATGAAACGCAGAATAAAGAAGGTACCAAAGGGAATGTCAGAGTATCAGGCAGCTTGGATACCTGACAGTGATGCAGGTGTGATAGAGTTTTACTTATATGAGATGGAATTATATACCTCATTTTGGTGTACTGTAAGTCAAGTAATGTCCCTAAAAATATCATACAGTGGAAGAATTTTGTTAGATGAATGTTTTCGTATGCAATATCATTTTATGAAGGTGTGATGTGTTGTGACTGTGCTACGTATGGGAACTAATGCCATGAACGCAATCAAACGTTTTTTTTTCCTCATGTTTGTAAATTTTGCAATCAGTGTAACATTCACCTCCTGTAGGGGACTGGATGTCATTTACACTTGAATCCCTTCTGTTATCTCTTAAGACATTATTGATCAGATTTTGTGTTATCCTACATAGAGGTCCAAGTTGGTTTATGTATATTGCAGTGTTGAAATGTTGTATGCAGTTTTGGCATTTATATTTTCAGAAGTGGCGAAATTTGCTACTCTAATTTCATTATAATTGCTACTCTAATTAATAATTTCACACAAAGAATTGGATCTTTCAAGTGTCAAATTTTACTATTGCATTACTTCACCATTGAATCCAGAGTAACTCTAGGGACTACTCCCCTCCATTTAGTGCCGAGTTTAAGAATTTGTGGAATTATGCCTCTAGTTTCTCACGCATCCTCATTGTGTCTCGCTTAATTAAGCATAGGGACATATGTACCTTTTACTAGGACTGTTAGCAAGTTCCTGGAAATGGAAAATATCTTAATACCTTGGAAAGAAGTTCTGTTATAGGTATTTTGCAACTTTTCTTTTCCAGAGGAAGTTGATATTAGTGAAGATGATGAGTGTGGTATGAATGTTGACTTGGATGCAGTGAGCGAAGAAAACACCTCTGATGGAGAACAGGCCGATGAAGGGGAATTTGATACTGTGACGATGACTGACTTTGGTGTTGATGCTGAACGATATGATGAAAGAATGGACTTGATGGAGGAGGAAGAGACTATGAAGAAGATTAAGGGTAGGTAGTGAATGGAAAAGGTTCTGCTCATTTAATGATAGTAATCATTTGAGTTAAGCAAAATAGTGTTAACATTTATCAAAACATGTATAGGTGGATATATGCTATTAGTGTATTAGCATATTGTTGTGTAGCTGCATGAAGAGTATTTTTTCTTTAATTTCCAGAAGCACGAATGGAGCAACTCTTCCCTGATGAGCTTGACACTCCAATGGATACTCCAGCAAGGGTCCGTTTTCAGAAGTATCGTGGTCTTAAGTCATTTAGAACATCCCCATGGGATCCCAAAGAGAATCTTCCAAGTGAATATAGCAGGATATTCCAGTTTGAGAACTTTGATCGCACACGCAAAAGGATTATGAAGGAGGAATCAAAGGAAGGAGTTTTGGTGTGTATACTGAATCAAATAAGCATGAATTTAAGCCACTGCAATTTTTATGTTGCTCTTGAATAACTTCTAACTCTTGACACATTAGAATTGGGTAAATCAATCAGAACTTTCTTTTTATATATTTTGATGATATTTATTGTTAATTTATGAGTCTTAACATGTAATATTTTCTATGAAAGTTCATTGTACCTGTCTGTGGAAAAAAAGAGAATAAATGTTGATAGTTGTCAGTCTGGATGCCATACATCTTTCTAGGTTTAAGATCTCCATGAAGTGTGTGTTAGTAAAATATATTAATTATGGGAGATGATTTTTGTAATTAATTTTATATTTCTGTTAAACAAATGAATATGTAAGTTCATATATTGCTTTGTTGGCAGCCTGGTTGGTATGTCACTGTTCATGTCATCGGAGTTCCACAGCATCTGTTTAACTCTCGTCGGCCGAATCAACCACTTGTTCTATGTGGAATGTTGCCACATGAACAAAAAATGTCTGTTCTGAACTTTGTTGTCAGGCATCCAAATGTTGGAAAGCACACACAGCAGCCAGTCAGAGCAAAGGAGCAACTAATCTTCCATTGTGGTTACAGGAGATTTAAAGCATGCCCTATTTTTAGTCAACATACTAATGGCACTAAACATAAAGTAAGTATTTTCACATTTTTGAAGTACTAGATCTTCCACAGTACTGTATAAAGTAAGTTTCATATTTTGAAACATACCAAACATTTGTCTGAGAGTGTACATCCGAAATGATAAGCATTATAATTTTGTTGCATTTTTGAATATGATAATTGGGTTCCTTACATCTTGGTCTCAGTCTGGCTTTTTGGTATTTTCCTTTTGCTTTCATGTTCAAAACCTTCTACTTTATGTGAGTCATCTGACAATCATATCTTTCCATCTTTATCTTGCCACAGGTATTCCTCAATTTCTTCTCACTTAGTTTGATTATACAAACTCCAGTGCTTCAAAAGAGGAATTAAGTATTTATAGAAATCAACCTAGAATGGCATGAACCACACACATATAGGTGTGAACAAATTATTGTAATGTTGGATAAATGTAATTTTCCTTTTGCTTTTTTTTTAAAATTTCGGTTATGTTCCTTTGCAGTATGAACGATTCTTCCGGCCAGAAGGTACTGTGGTAGCAAGTGTTTTTGCTCCAATTATGTTCCCACCAAGCTCTGTGTTAGTGTACAAGGAGATGAAAGATCATTCTCAGGTAGGTTTCATGAATTAGGTGCTTTTTTTTCATAGTTTAAAAGTGTTATGCAGATGCTAAGATGAAATAGTGGAAACTTTTTATATTACAAGAATAGCTCTACACAATCAACAGAAATCATTTCTGAATTTTGCATCTCATCTTATGAAGTAGGCAAAGTACTTTCGTAAATGTAGAATGTTTTCAAATGTTATATCATTGTGTTAGCAAAAGAATCTTTATTTTTTGCAGGAACTAGTTGCAACAGGACACCTGCTGTCTGTGAACCCAGACCGAATTATTGCAAAGCGTGTTGTACTGTCAGGACATCTGTTTAAAGTGAACAAGCGTTCTGCAGTTGTAAGATTCATGTTCTTCAACCGCGAAGATATAGAATGGTTTAAGCCAGTAGAATTGAGAACAAAATATGGGCGGAGGGGACATATTAGAGAACCCTTAGGTGAGTAATATTAATACATAGTTTAAAGAAGTATACTCACATGTTAGGTATCCTAGGATCAAGAAAACATAGTTAAAATATGCATGTTGTGTCTCGAACATCTAGATTGGGATATTTGAGAAAATAACCTGTTTCAATTTCACTTGAAGTTGTCATTACTTAACCCAGTTGCATTTAATCTGATATAGGACAGCTAAGTATGTCAAATGAGTGATTTTCTGATCTATCTTGGTGATGAGTAGGTGATATGAGAGTTTGAGCTGCATATACATTAACACTGAATGTTTCTTTTGAAATCAACTTGTTAATATAGATGTTCCATAAAAATAGGTACACTTCAGAAGTCACAAATCCCTAATAACAGAGAGAAATGATATTATACAGTCATATTGGTAAGGTGATGTAAGAGAATGTGGCAGAATTGTGAATAAATTCGGAATAGAACAGCACTCTGTCAAAAGCACAGTGTGTTTCTGTGATCCACTCTGATCTTTTTATTGATGTCCACATAGTGATATTATTAAAAATATGTGTATAAAGCTTACAGTACATTTATATTTTCACTTATTTCAGGTACTCATGGTCATATGAAGTGTGTGTTTGATGGACAGCTGAAATCTCAAGACACAGTGCTGATGAATATTTACAAACGTGTATTTCCAAAGTGGACATACGAACCATATGTAAATGTGCCACAGTCACTGTATGATTCTTTGGTTGTTGGTTGTGATGAAAGTATGAATTAATTGTGATTATGTAGACATGTCTACATATGTTTTTAATAACTAATAAAATTTTTGGAGAACAAAGTGTATGAAATGAAATTTGTTATCTGCAGTTTATGTGAGATCAGTTTATCCACGGAAGAGACTGAACATTGTATCTCCTGTACTGGTAAGTAACCAACCAACATAAGGTTAGAACCACTTTTAATGGTCATGATAAAATAAATTATGTACTGATAATTCATTGCCTTTACTTCTTAACTATTGTATTAAAAATGAGAAAGTGAGTATTTGGAGAATGTAGAATGAAAATGAATTCAGAGTTGATGTTATTGCTTTAATGAAGAACAGCCTCACATACCTATGCACCACACTGTTGAAGGCATTCAGGGGCACTGGTGATAAGGTGGTAGTTTGCTTCAGTAAGAGTAAATACAAACTGATCACTAAAAGTGGTATGAAGCAGTAAATAGATGCATCTGGTAAAATTATAATAAAGTGCACACAATACATTTTTAATGTACAGAATAATGGCACATTTCACAACATAGGTCAACAAGTTATTTTGATATAAAGACAAGATACAGTCACATAATGTAACCCATAACTGTTGGCTTTCGTTAACAGTTTTACTACACTAAAATTGTGTATAAGGAACATTCACGTTCAATTTCGAGAGCCCCGCATATCGAAAAATATTAAATGACACTCAATCGATAACTTCCGTAATATTTGCCAAAGCATTGTGAAGGCGTGGAAAAGCGACTTTTCAATGCACGTCATCGTTCGCAGCCACAACAGGGCAGCTTAAAATGAGGAACACATGAATGAAGTACCAATTTGCTGTTACTCGTGAGCCAAGTTAAAATAAAATGTATATTTGCAATTTCTGTTCATGTGTTATCCAGGCTGAAGTTTGCGTGGTAAAGTACACTAACAAAACAACCTTGTGAATGTATAACAGGTGTCAAACATTTGCGTAATTATATCCCAAGAAAAGGCCACACGAATAAATGGAATCAGAACATTAAAATATTAATTTTGAGGTTACCCTTCATTTATTCAAAAGAATATATTTCTTGTAAACTACTGTGTAAAGAATACTGTCTTAATTGCGTCACTATACTAATGTAAATTAGTTGATTTTAATACATTTTATTTAATTCCACTTTACACTTCTTATAGTACGTTGGTCATCCTGTACCAGTCCTAATTGCATTCTGCAACATGGCAGCTTGCAGTGAGTACATTAAATCAGAATTCCCGTTAATTGACGATGATTTATATCAATATGTAGAAGGTATGTGTTGCTATTGAGAAGTTTGAAAAAAGTAGCATACTCTTATTTTTACACCTGTGAGGTATTATTGTTATAGTTATATTTATTAATTAGGCTGTACAATGATTTATTATTTCCCAACCAATTTTAGAAGTTTTGTGTTGCTTATTTTAAATAGTAATTACTATAAGTGCTTTTACAGGAATTCTAGCTAGCGGAGCAGATGATTTTGAGGACAGTGGAGAGCTTTATGATGCTATTGGAGAAGTACTACATGAGGTTGCAGAAGAGAAGTCAGAAATGGACATTAGGTGACAATCAGATGTTTGTAATGCATTCTAGGTCATGCTGCATGTATATAGTATTAGTTGGACTTTAATCAAAGAATTTAATTTTCTTCATGCTTATTCCCTTTTTATTGCAAGGTAAAATTTGTAGTATATAGGAACTTATTGTTCTGGCCCTCTTCTACCACTCCCTATTCTATTCTAGTATCAACCATCCAGTTGCACTCCAACGTGAAATGTTGTATAACACACTGGTACTACACATTCATAAAGTGGCCAGAAACTCATATGGAACCACCAATATCCTCACTTTAGAAAGATAGTTGCAAATATGAACTGAAATGCAGTGACATAAACACAAATTACTATTGGGCTCACACCTTAATAAAAATTAAAATACATGTAATCTAAGAAATGTAACTAATATCAAAAATGAAGGTGAAGGATTTTATACAAGAGTCCAACCTTTCTTTATTCATTTTTTAGAATTAGTCCTTTTCAATGGATTATTCTAAAAGTTTGATATATCCATTTCCATAAATGCCAATAAATTTGTATCTGACTTGAATTTTCAAGGATTTCAGTACACATCTATTGTTAGAAGACATATTCCATTTAACAGACATTGCTGAACTAACATCAGATTCCATCATGGTATTTGGGGAGCCAAATTGATGCCCACCTGAATACTGCCTTCTAAGAGTTAGTTTTGATTGCTTGAGCCATGTTATCTTGCTTATGTTGCAGCACATGCTATGATTACCTTCCTGTATTTGTTTGCAACATCCATAACTCAGAATTACCACAAATTTTGTGTCTTTACAGTTCAGGTAAACACATACCTTTCAATAAATAGTCATAGATTTCAGAAGTTGAAGAGTTTTCACTTTATCTCAACTTAAATGGATCTGAAGAAGTTTATAAATAAAAAATGTGTAAAATTGGCTAAGATTATTATATAAATGTGGAGGAGAGAAAGGAGGAGTTGTCAGATCCAGAGCTAATAGTTAAGTGTGACTATCATGTGAACAGGAATGGTCCAGCTGTAGATACTGAGGCTAAACTTCTGATTATAGAAACCATAGCCATTGGGCCAGTCACACTCTATGATATGGTCTAGTTATAATGTAGAATAGAATATGAATAATAGGCTGACAACACTTGAAATCGTCTTGGATTCAAAGGTATTTTATGGAATTATAATTTAGTAAAAAGGTAATTTATTTATGGTAAACTAACAGGATGTATTATGAAGACATTTTTATGAGTTACAAGATGCAAATTAGAGCTGAAAAGAAAAGAGAGAGAATGGGAAAATGGTAAGTGTGTGTTTCTACTAAAGTGTATTGTAATTTGGTCAGAAAAATCTTTGGTGTATATAGGTTACTTTATTCTGAAGTTGACTATAGCATAATTCTGTAGTTCTTGAAATTTAAAATTTAAATCAAAAACAAATGTTCACCTTAGGTAGGAAATGTATGGCTGATAAATTGGCCTATGTTTGGTGGTACTTTACAGTGAAACATAATAAAAATGACTCTTTTCCAGAAATATCTGTGATAAACTCCTGCATATAATGAAACCTGAAAAGGCCAGCATGATAAATACTGGATCAGCAAAGGTGCTTAATGCACCTGTGCATCTTGCAACCATGGCGGCCAACCTAGAGAATAATGTTGAAGCCATTAAAAGTATTTGGGTCATGTCAAGGGATGATGGACTTGTGAGTTAAATATTATTTCATATGTTCATTAGTATATACAGTTGAAGCAACTTTGTAACAGGATATGGAAGAGTTCTGTTCTTCAGCTAAGAGTGTCTCGCCTTAGGGAGAATAAACATTATAGTGAAAACAACAACATACTTTGTTGAGACTGATGTAGACAGAAGTAAGTAACTTTTGGGCAAAAAGGGTCAGTTATTCTCCTGAAATAAAAAAAAAAGAGTGAATCTCTCTATACCGTTATGTCTAGTGTGCCACTTACAAAATTACATCTTAATCAGGTTCTTAAAATGTAACCTTATTTCAGTGAATGTGTGTTAATATTTCATTTCAGTGAACCAATATTCTTCAAGTAAAATAAACACTGTTCACAGCAATAACTGACTTGTTGAACTCTTGAGACACATACTATGCCAGTTGTGGTTAAGATTGGTTTTATCATGACAAAAGAAGCTGGCAGTTAACCCTATATTTTAAGGTACACACACAGCACATCACACCACATAAACTTTTTTAACAACTTCCTGTCCACCACCACTTTTTTTAAGCTGGTTTTACTGTAATGTTTGTTGTGCTGTGCTTCAGGTGGATTGAGTGTTAATTGTGTGCGCCACCTTCAGAGAACATTGTACTAGGCCTGTGAAGGAGGGACGTATTAATCTTTAATAAGAATTTTGGTTGTCTGTGTGTGTAATTTATAAATGTTGTTGGTTTGTAGGAGATTGTGATGGCAGCAGCAGTTGTAATACTAGTAATAATATTTTATTGTTTTATTGTCAGAAAGTTGATGCAAAGAAATTAGAGAAAGCAGAAGCAAAATTACAACAGAAACAAGAGAAGCGAAGTCAAGACTCTGCAAATAGTCGTAACACTGTGACAGCGGTGCGTCTTGAATCTGCTACAGCATCACAAGTTACAAGTAAGAAAGAGGCTAAGATGGAGGACAAAGGAAACAACCGTGCACAGGACATTCGTATTGAGAATTTTGATGTGGCTTTTGGAAACAGGTGTGTGGATGTGTGTTGTCTGTGAGTATTTGCTTTTGGTTATGGATGTGCAAGCAGCCAAGTTTTCAGGCTATTGCATTAGGTGATATTTTTTGTTTTAGGGTTCTACTTGCAGCTGCAGATATTACATTAGCATATGGAAGAAGATATGGGCTGGTTGGAAGAAATGGATTAGGAAAGACGACATTACTTCGAATGATATCTAGGTATATACCATGGTGCTTTTTAACATCTCCTCTTTAACTTCCTTATCTTCTGGATGGAATTGACTTTGAAATATAGTTAGTACAGATGGCATATCGAGTAGAATGTGCAAGGTGGAGTCACACAGACAAGTCCTGTCATTTTATTAATTCTGAGATTTTAGAAATTATGCTCTGGTCAGATTCTTCTCTCTGAAGTTGTTGCTGTTGACTAACTCTGCAGCTATTTTATTCTTTTTGTTACTTGTAATCTCTGTCGTATCTCATTTTATTGTTCTGCAGCTTTGCAGTCTATGTAGACTGCGTTATATGTATACATTTGGTTGGTTTATATTTTTAGACATCAATTTTTAGTTTTTCCTCTTGTAAGAGTTTATTTGGACCCCCTCTAGATAGCTCTGTTTTGCTAGTATACTTTCTTGTCTGATATGGTGGGTTAGATGTAATTGAAACTTGGTATTGGGAATTTCCAAGAACATTTCAGTTGGCGTTGCTCCAATAAGATCCTAACTCTTTGTGAACATTGGTACATGATATAAAATATGTGATCAGTGTTTTGTACAATTCATTGGAAACATATTTTGATTGATGTATTTAATAAAATTCAAGGAACATGTAATTTATATATTTGTATACAGTGCAATATCAGCAGATGTATTATTAGTTTTGTTAATAATGCAATTTATGACAATACATTTCAGTTTCTATGCTATGGCTGCAGTAAATGAAATAATTATAATTATTTTATATGCTCTTGTTTGTGGCAGCAATGTGGATTATAAATTAGACTACTGTTTAGTCACAGCAGTTTGTCACTGGTGGTTTATGTTATGTAAATTTGCTAGAAAGTGGCAATGTTTGAAGAAAAATGCTTAGAATATAATGTACATCTGCAGTGCCTTACAGTCTGTCTTGCATATAGTGGTCAGCTGCGGATACCATCACACATATCGGTGCTACATGTTGAGCAGGAAGTGGTGGGTGATGATACACCAGCACTGGAAAGTGTCTTACAATGTGATGCATTACGTGAGGAACTACTGAGTAAAGAACGTGAGATTAGTGTCAGTATCAATAAAGGGTATGTATTTGCACAAAAAAGTGAAACATTGTATACATAGTTCACTGCTTCTCCTGTAAATCCTTCTGTCTTCCCATTTCCTTACTTCTGTGTGCTTCATTGTTACGAGGAGACTGTATAAGGTCTAATGCATAAAGCAATCTATTTTGTACTTGAAAGAGATGCAGGAAAGGTCAATAAGGCATGTCCTGCAGTTTTTAGAACTTGAGGTTTGTGAAAGTAAGAATGATAAAAGTGTTTGCTTCTTGCAGTGCACTATCATGGTCAGTTATGGGGTTAAGTACCTGTTATTGTTTACATTATTTGTGTAGTTTATTAAAGTTGCATGTAGAAAATTATTTTAAAATACCTGTATTTACAGTCATTAAGTAGATGTATCTTATAGAAATAAGTTCCATAATTTTGATGCATTTTATTTAGAATAACAGGTTAAAAGTGCCTGTCACACACAACTCAAACATTTCTGTAGTAGTAAAAGCCATTGGTGATCAATATTAATTGCACTGCTTAGGAAAACCATTATAAAATTCAGAACTCCATAATCTGCAGATCAGCTTATGACTGTTCATATGTAATTTCTTTCAAAGATTGTAGGAACTTTATCACTCAGAAAGAGCCCCTAAGAGATGCACAGTATATGCTATTGTGTGTGCTATAGTATTCTGTGCAAATTAGGCAGAGAGGCAGTCCTGAAGTCACAAGTGACCATCAGATGTGTTTGACTGTGGTATATTTTTAACTGTTTCATGCAATAAATCAGCCTTTCAGCTTCATTTTTTTTTCTGTCATCATAACCTGTTCATGTCTTTAGTTGTTCCAATAGTCAGCCTGTGATCATGCTAGAACTACATACTTTATTGTGTTGTAATCATTGTAATAGATGTACAGATCCAGAGCTTAGCAGCCAGCTTACGGAGGTGTATGCACAGCTTCAGAATATTGAGGCTGATAAAGCACCAGCGAGAGCAAGTATTATTTTGAATGGCCTTGGTTTCACACCTGAAATGCAGCAGCGCCCAACTAAAGAGTTCTCTGGAGGTTGGCGTATGAGGTTGGCCCTCGCACGTGCCCTCTTCTCAAGGTAAATAAATGGTGGCACACTTTATTTTTCATGATTTTGTTTATTTTTATCCACAGTGTCACATTTCTGCCCTTGAAGGCCTCGTTTTTTTTAAAGATTACTGTGATTTTTATTTAAATATGAGACTGTTACCTGGTTTATTACTGAATAGAGAGGCAGTACTATGGCTGGATAATTGGTTTAATTCACTTTAAAACTGAAGGAGGAATAAAGATATTAAAACTGTTAGAAAATAAAGGTTGCACTAACAGTGGTATTGAAAATGACTTTGTATCTATTTCCTTAAGATTCCAGTCTTCTGACTCATCGCCGTGAAAACCTCAAATCCTACATACCTATTTCCTTAATTGGTACCTTTTATGGCTATGTACTGTGAAAGCTGGCTTTATTTTTTGAAGTTTATGTTCTAATGTTTTTGCTTGTGTTTCTTCTAACAGACCAGATCTTCTTCTTCTTGATGAACCAACAAATATGTTAGACATCAAGGCCATTATTTGGCTAGAAAACTACCTTCAGAACTGGCCGACTACGTTACTTGTTGTTTCTCATGATCGAAATTTTCTTGACACTGTACCAACAGATATTTTGAATCTCCATTCACAGCGTATTGATGCATACAGGTCAGTGTAACTGTGCAAAACGTACGTGTTCTCACAGGTTCATATTTGAGGTATTGATAATCTTACATTCATTGCTCATCTACTTATATATAAGAAGTGGAAGGTCAAGACTGATGAATTCAGAATGTGTTGTGCATGAAATTTGTGTTTGTAGCTCTCCACAAAGAGACAGTAATGTTACAGTTTCAAAATTTTAATCTTGTTAATTTTTTGAAATTACTTTATCTCTACATATACATTTAAATAATTTTAACTTTGATTTAGTTTGATACTCTGTAGTTAATGTAAAATAAAATAGTTTTAAAGGTATTTCCAGAATATACACATAATTCTTTAGAGATAAAGAAAAACAGAAATGAATTTCATTAATTTTAGAGACTTGTAAATTTCTCATCTTGCCTTTGCTAAGTGAACAGTGATATTAATCAAGCTCTGTGTATAAATATAAAGTATCTTACAGTATAGAGATTCAGAAGATTGTAATACAGAACATTATTGACCTAAAACTCATAAAACTACTAATACTTATTTTGTTGTGCAGAGGTAACTATGAGAACTTTGAGAAGACCAAGACAGAAAAGCTTCGGAATCAGCAACGAGAATTTGAAGCCCAGCAGCAGCACCGAGCTCATGTTCAAGAGTTTATTGACAGGTTTCGATACAATGCCAATCGGGCATCCAGTGTACAGAGCAAAATCAAAATGCTGGAGAAGCTGTGAGTATGCTACTTTGTACTCAAGACTTAACTATTCACCTAGAATCACTGCATGTCATTGTGGATTTTTTTATAGTTATTACAAAAATAACCATTATTCTCGTGTGTTTAGATCATATATTCAAACATCATTGTATGTCCAGAACTAAACAGAAATTACAGCAAATGTCATGAAAAGTGTCTGTATAAAACAGGTCATTCCAGTAGTTGGTATGCAAAAAATTATGCAGAAGTTATGAGAATTTCCATGAGTTGAATGCATTATATTATGGAAAAATTCAAGAAATTAAACATGTTATCCTTGATTAGATTGAAGCCTCCTATGCTGTGCACTTGGTGTTGAAGATATGCACACATCTCAATATGAATTCTGTTTCACAGGCCAGAACTGAAGGCCATTGAGAAAGACGTCGAGGTTATCCTGAAGTTTCCCGAGGCTGAGGCACTCTCACCACCGATTCTACAAATTAATGAAGTGTCATTTTGTTATTCACCTAATAAAGTGATCTTCAGCAATGTAAATCTGGGTGCTACACTAGAATCTAGGATATGCATTGTGAGTAATTCATGAGTGGTGTATTTTGACACAGCTTGTGCTGCAAGAAGAGAAAAAAGTGGAGTTCATGTATTTTATTCCTACACAACAATGCATGTGCTTTATTCCTAACTATCCATTGTCAAACCAAAAGTATACCATCGTACAGTATGCTGCTATATTAAAGTTTTCATAATCCTACAACTTATTTGTACTTCAGAATTGTCACACCAGTTTTAGTAATTTCAGTTCTGGTTTTTGCATAATGAAACTAATTGATGAATTTTTTTATAAGTGTTCCTGATCAGACTAAATGCAATGTAATTTCATTCGTGAAAACCCTTATTTACATTAATCACTGATATAAAAATATATTTGATGAATATAGTACACTAATTAATGTGTCCTCAGAGTTATGTAAATTAGCAGTTGATGTGCTGGAGTAAGAGAACATACATTTCAGGTTGGTGATAATGGAACTGGTAAAACAACACTTCTAAAAATCATCATGGGCATTTTGACACCAACTAAAGGAATTCGTCATATTCACCGAAACCTTAAATTTGGTTACTTCAGCCAGCATCATGTTGACCAACTCGATATGAATGCCAATTCTGTAGAGTTGCTGCAGTCAAGTTACCCAGGTGCAGTATTACAAGTTGTTTTTAAGAACCTAAGTGAATAGCAGATATCTAAAATTTAGCTGATAATTTCATTCCAATCTTTTGGGTTTTGAATATGCAGGTAAACTAATTAAGTTGAAAAATATGAGCCTTGCACATTTTAGCTCTGGGATAACAATCACAGAAATTTCTTTAGGATTTACTAAACTTTAATTTTATTATTATAATTACATTAAACAGGTAAACCAATTGAGGAATATCGTCGCCAGTTGGGAAGTTTCGGGATCACAGGTGACATGGCTTTGCAGACAGTAGCCAGCTTATCAGGAGGGCAGAAGTCACGTGTGGCCTTTGCAAGGATGTGCATGGGCAGTCCCAATTTCCTTGTGCTTGACGAGCCCACAAACCACCTCGACATTGAAACTATTGAAGCACTTGGGAAGGCCATAAACAAATACACAGTGAGTATGCCTCATACTGTAAAATTTTAATTTGTTTTTCATAAAACAGAAACTGAGACGTAGGCTATTAAAATGTCGCTCTTGACCACTCATATTTAGGTACTTTTGTATCCCTGTGGAGTAACTGCTAAAATCACCTTGTCCATCCATGCACATGTAAGAACTTTAGAACAGATTTTCCTCCAAGTCTGAGGCATTATGTACAATTTTATAATATGCTAGTTTCTTATGGAATGAGGATGCGAGACCCTACTGAGTATCAATTATGTGATCTGTTGTCAGCTGCCCGGAAATGCTTTTTTTAATATAATCATAACCATAGTGAAGAAAGAACATTTTATTTTTGTATAAATTTATTTCATCTATAAAGAATAATATTTAAAATAAGGTAATCAATGTTTTGAGGTGTCAGTTTCAAACAAAATAATAAATGTGCACCACGGTTGACTGTGACAGCAAAGTGTTCATATCACACATATTTCAGTGAGTGTGTACAAAATTTGTATATTTAATATCTTTATTTTCCTCATTGTTGAGGTTACATGTTAATGGTAGATTCTTTAGATACACAGTGTACTATCATTCCTTCCCACTTATTAAATTGCTCTGTGATTAATATGAGAGAAAATACTAGGTAAGGTACTGACAACTTATGACACTTTTACTGACAGGAATTTAAATGTCATATTAGGAAGCATAATCTACATTATCACTGCTGTTATTACATAATGATATGGCTTTGATACAGTAGTCTGCTCACGTATAATATTTAAGTGACAGTTTTAACATCAAGGCCAAGCAATTTTTTTTATCTGCTCTATCTTTATATGTTCTTAACAGTTTTTATGTCTCTCTTTTAGGGAGGTGTGATTCTGGTATCACATGATGAGCGACTGATTCGTATGGTGTGCAAAGAACTGTGGGTTTGTGGAAATATTAGTGTCAGAAGCATTGAAGGAGGTTTTGATGAATACAGGCGGTTAGTGGAGCGGGAATTAGAGGCACAGACCAAATAGCAAAACTCAGCATTCTCAACACTGCCGCCCATTCCTTGTTGTGTATGTGGAAGAAATAAAGCACGCTATTGTTAACATTTTAAAATGCTGCAAATGCTGATTTGAATCAAATCTTCTATTTATTGTTTGCAGACTATTGTGTAATTTTGTGACGTATGGCTTAATAGAAAATTATATACATATTTATAAAACTACATGGAGCAGAGTCCTGCTTGAGTTTGTACATAACTGCAGATTCTTTACCATGTTCACCACTGAACACTACTGCACCAGTTGATTCCAGTCTACCCTGTTTCTTTAAGATCCATTCTGAGATATTCCTATCTGTGCAGAGATGTTACAAGTGATCTCTTCCCTTTATTTTTCAAAGTAAATTTTTAAAATACATTTCAAATATCCTCCATGTATGCCACGTGTCCACTCATGTCATCCTTGATTTCACCATCCTAATTATTAAAATTATCAAATTATGAAGCTTCTCATAATATTCTGCAGTCTCCTCTTATAATCTTCTAGGTCTGAATATTCTCTGCAGCTTCCTCTTCTCAAAGCTGTCTGTCAGTCACTTAATTGTAAAGAATTTTGCCACCTCTTACGAAAATGGCTCTATGTGTCGGGATGTGCACTCATGTCTGCACTAAATTGTGTGTATATTTGTGCACTTGAAGAATTCATATATGTGTATTTACAGGATTTGATCTCCAGCTGCTAATTATGATAATTCTGTTAGTAGTACTACTACAAGCAACATACAATTAAACACTCATTGTACTTTCTTAAACGGAAGGAAGACTCCCAGAAAACGCTATATGCAACAAGCATCCAGTGTCACCATCTTGTCTTGTCACAGCAGATGATGAGAATTATTCAGACACCACAAGTATTTATTTTGTGACATTTCAGGTTCTCTTAGTGGCAAACATGAAAATGGCTGTCTTCTGGGTTGTTGTGTTATGTAGTGTGGCAGAAGTTTACCAACATTTCAGAGGTACTTGCTTATCGCCCTGATGATGACGGCAGCAAGCACCACAAACATCAGTTATCATAATACTGACACATAGACCTTTGGTATATGATGAATAGTGATTGCATAAAAAGAGAAAATATCAGTTGTATCTGAATGTATTAATGTACAGTGACCAATGTTACTAGCTGAATTCTGTCTTCACTTTACTAAAAACTGTCTGCCACAACTGATGGAGCATGTAGACTCAATGCTGAGATACTTAACTAAAATGTTAATATTATTCCCCAGTTACATTAAGGTGTGCTGCATAAAGGGCACAGAGAAATATATAGATACCACATACTTAATGAGAAATCTGCAGAGAAATGTATAGGTATTAGGCATTGCTTTCTTTGTAAGCAATGTAAAATTGGTATCAATATTGAGGAGGTTTGTGTAAAAGTAGATGTTAAAAAATAATTATTGCAAGCAAAAATTTTGAGGGAATATTTCATTTCAGTATTATATACATTGGTTTTATTTTATCAGTTGATTGTACTTTGCCAGTTATGTTTTTTATGTAGGCCTATTGGAAACTTCCTGTTTTGTTGTCTTTATATGTTTATATGTTGGTAAGGAACATGTATTGCTTGTAGCACTTTTAATTTAAGGTAGTGCCACAATGTAAAAGTCACCAGAATTTCAGTAGAAAAAATGTTTACGAGATTTTCTTCCGTCTATAACAATATATGAAATTATTTACTGAGTAACATGAATAGCTCAACACCATGCGTCTTAGCGAGGGTATGATGGTATTATTCTATGGATTTTCGTTTGTAAGGTTGTCTGCTCGATGTAACTTCCGGACGTGTGTCTTCTGTTTGATAGTATGGCATATAAGGGTTTGGTAATAAAGAATAGTATTGGAATTTGTTTATGTGGTGTATTTGCTCGACTTTGACAGGATTGGCCAAGAAACGTGATAAACGTGATCTCAGAAAGTATTATGTTCGTAATTGGCTGCTAAAGGGCATCGGGAATAGTAGAAGTTCTTTTTTAGGAAATGCGTTGTATGTTCATATATTAGTTCTGGGTATTGTATTTTAATATGCTTTCGTCAATGGTAAAGGAACATCAAGCAAAACAAGCTTCTAGAAAAGAGAAGCAAGGTTTGTGTGATTATTTTGTTTTCAGCTTCAAAAAATTGCGATTCCACTGCCTTCGTTCCGTTGTCCGAAAAAAATTATTGCTATTTTGGAGTAGCCTAAACGTTCCTTGGTCTTAATCCTTGGAGACATGAAGGTAATCCAAATAATATCGAAAAATTTATTTTCTATCACAAAGAAATATAATATGTCTCCATTACAGAGATCAATTTGTTAACGCTATTAAGGGAAATAATAGCTCTTCTTTTTTCTAAGAATCAGACCGAACCCCCAAACACACTGGACAAAATGTTAAAAGTTATTGAATATTAAATTAGGTTGTACATATAATAAACACCATGCATTATAGACTTATGAACAACACTCATAATCTTATTTAACTTTTGATTAGATGTATTGCTACCTACATACACTGACCCATCTGTCCACCCACACCTGTAGTTTTTGCAGCCTAAAGACTGCAAGGCAGACATGTATAATAATTTCTGCTGGTTAATGTGGGATAGTAACTTTTATTTTATATTTGAAGATTATTTGTAACAAATATCAGCCCAGCTGAAAGCATGTGGCTGTCTCAGCACTACAACCCAGAAGACTTTGTACTCATTGTGATTAGAGCCTCATATCCCACACAGTTGAAAGCAGTCTCACAGGATAGAAAAATATCTGATATAAAATAAGTATTTTGTATTTCATAACTGATGGTCTTAAGAAACTGGGACCACAAGCACCAGAATTGTAGTAGATAGGAAGCAGAACCATAACAGTTTTTTCACACACACGAAATGTTGCATACATGAAATTCATGGCTGCTAATATTATTCCTATTCTATTTGAAACTAAAGTTTAGTGTATGAAGCAAAAAACTTTTATGGTTAATACTCAACCTCATTATTGATGTCTGTTCTAGGCCTTGCTTTTTATGATTAAACCTGCCCCATCTATGATGTGAGTGCTTTGGGATAAAGGCAGAAACAAATATAATATTTTTGTCTATTTTTGTTGTTTTTAATACAGTGCTGTTTTTGACTTCTTTTTATGTTTAGTAACATTTTGTTGCTTAAAAGAACTATATAAAAGGCTGTTCGGCTCTAGGAAAGAACCATAGATCTCAAAACTGGGATATGTAACCCTATACATTATTCAGAATGACCCAGAGTCTTAAGAAAGTTGTGCATTTTAGGAAAGCACAAGATGTGTTCA
The DNA here is from genome assembly GCF_000696155.1 of Zootermopsis nevadensis. Next base: position 794,779 of record NW_019059658.1, on the reverse strand, counting down.
GTGTACCTTTCATCATGTTCAGAACATATCTAAATTTAATAATGCATGTTTTAAGGACATCATGTTTCAGTGACATGTTCATGAAGATGTAGCCTGTTAATCTTCTCTGATTACATGTGTGCCCTCACAAAGCCCCAGTAGTAGTACGGTGGACTGAGATCTGAAGACCATTGCGGTCATTCAACAGATTTTGTTCTATATATATCCAGGAAATACAAAATGTGTTATCCAACTAATGCTTGATACACTTGTTACTTTCCAGTATTGCATATGGTGTACAGCAATGGATACCCTAATTATTCTTGGTTCATTATTCATAATCTAAAAAAATTGCATGCCTGAAAAGTTTGGGCATACACACCAAATAAAAGGTGCATGCAAGTTAAGATAAAAAGTGAGGTATGAGAAAGAGAGAGAGAAAAGTATAATACAGATATTGTGAATGTATGTTCTTCAGACTGAACCATTTTTGACTATTCAGAAGTGTAATGCTTTGTTTTTCTGATAATTTTGTTTGTTTACAGAACAAAAAAGAAAAGAAGCAGTAGCTGCTGCCAATAATTTAACCCAAGCCCTTGTAGACCATCTTAATGTTGGGTAATTATCAAATTCATACTTTTACACAGCGAAGTAAACATTATGCAGTAAAATGTTGGTAAACCAAGGAAAGCAAAATATATGGGCATCTATTAAGAAGAGAACATGGTATAATGTTGCTTGCTAATCCATACATGTAACTACAGATATCTGCCTGTAAGTAGTGTAAAGAAAAAAAATAAAGCTGTGCTGTTACATGCCATGTAGGCGCTTGAGGGGAGAGTAGGTATAGCTCCTACCTATTCTTAAGCTCAACACAAGATGAGGGTGAGTGGGCAGCTGTGCTTTACCCATGGGAGAGGACCCTGGTGCCCATTGGACAGGAGGCTGGGTGGACCCCAGAGTGTAGAGGAAAAATCCTCCGCCCCCATTGGGGTTCAAACCCCAGTCATCTAATCTGTAGTCAGTCACTATACTGAATGAGATACCCCACCTTCTCTGTAAATAGTGTAATTGTATCAAAACTTAATGTGAACAAAAAGGCATTCATGCCATATTATAAAAACATTGTAGAACTTAATGTAACCAATGTTTCAGTTGAACAACTCCAAGGTCATTGCCCCTCCTTCATGCTAGTAATGAATTTGGTATGTTGTAAGAACAATTGTCAGTTGCATTAAGTTTGAGTTGTAAGTGTTAGGGTAGTTATCTTTAAATAAAACCTAAATTAAATCACATTATTGGGATTAAATAGGTATTGTCAGTATGAAGTAGGCCTCAAATTTAGAAACTGGTACAAATGGTTTATCATGTTATTGTTGTTAATCACTGGCTATAGAAATGAATCAGCTACAGCATGCATAACCTTGAAACTCATATATTCGTTGTGTTTTATTGAGTTAACTGATTCCATGAAGCAGAGGCCTTAAGCAGGTGATTGTCAGTAAGATATTCCTTGCTTTTTATGGATTTAATATTTTCCTCGCATCTGTGCGCAAGTTCTCCCAAGTGCTCTTACCTTGGGGATTTCCATTGAACGTTTCATGCATTTCTTATCTGTCCAACTGCACTACATATCCCATCCAAGTGACCCTCCTTGATTTTGATTGCTCATAAACTATTTGGTGAAGAGTACAAATTATAGTCATACTTTTCTTCATCCACCACAGAGTAGCTCAAGCTTATTTAAATCAAAAGAGACTTGATGCAGAAGCCAAGCAACTTCATCATAGTGCAACAAACTTTGCCAAACAGACACAGCAGTGGGTTAATCTTGTTGAAAGTTTTAGTGGAGCACTTAAAGAGATTGGAGATGCTGAGAATTGGGCTCACAGCATAGAGGGAGATATGAGGACAATTACAAGTGCTCTAGAGTATGCATATAAAGGTGAGTTGCTACTACTGAGCTAAGCTCAGTGGCACAAATATGGAACGTCATGTTTTAGTTGACATTATTGCAACAAATCTGAACTACCTCACATGGTTTCAGAGGTCTTTTCTACGCAAAGACAGTAAGCTGATACTTAAAATGTTCGTCACTTTGGTGCTCAGATCTCCTGACTCCCAAGTCTTAAATGAGAACTTCACTCTAGTTTATTTTTGGATGGAATAATGCAGTTTTTCTTTCTTTTTCAGTAACTCAAGAAACAACATAGTTTTTGTACATTCACTACATTTGTTTTACCAGGAAAGCTGTAAATATTGTACCTAGTTTTCATCAACTTCATGTTTTCCCTGTCATGGTAATTCATTGGAATAATTATGGTATCAGTGACAAATAAATTTTTTTATAATTATGAAAACTCTTAATTATTTTTGTCAGCTACCTACCATAAACAGAATATTTAACTTATATTTTCTGCATTTAGGAAGATCCACTTCCCTGCTCATTTGGATCTGTTATGAAGTTGATTTTTTTATCTAGAATTTAGCCATGCCAAGTAATCTGTCAAATGAATGCAGTGTAAAATTCCACCACTTCAGAATCTGGCAATCTCTCTAAAGTTTTGAATTTGTACTTGTATGCAAATGTTTTTGACGTAAATACGTCTATTCGGAAGGGTAATTTGGCAAAAAAGCGTAACGAAGTTGTGTAAGATCCATACCAACAATGTGTAAATATGGATCGACAATGGTCAGCTTGTATATGAACTCCTGCGTGCACTGTTATGTTACCTAAGAAACTAATTGTTGCATCATCTGTTTACTCGGCATTGTATTACTGCCATCAACAGTCCGCTTTTGTTATTGCGGAAAGAGCTGAGCTGTGAATCGCTTGTAGAAGTGTGTCGTAGAGTAGAAAATATTGTGCTGGTAAAAACGTTTTCGAATTTCACAAGTACTTATCTTATATAAGAATTATTACATTACAGAGACGTATTTACGTCAGATTCTCCTGAACCGTGGTTCCACTCAACTTTTTTTTATAGATTGTCTGATTATGTTACATGCACAAGTCTCAGACAAATCACTCTAGTTGAATTTGGTTTTATAGCTAGCAAATGCTAGTAACAATATTACGTTTAGAGATGGCCGTTTTCTTGGTTGTTGCATCATGCAGCCTGGTTGAATTTTACGAATATTGCAGAGGTGCTTCCTGCACCCATCATCAGGGCAGTGGAACCTCAGTAGAAATCTACCAGAATATGCAATGCAGGAACCCAAAAGATAGCCATGTTCATAATTGCTGTTAGATCCTGAAATCTCAGAACATTACGTTCACAGCCATCAGGGAAGACTACTATAATGAGTGAATTTTAATCAGTTCAGGGGATTCATTTTCACATATCAAACATATGACTTCAGCAACAAATGTAGTTCATGCTTTATCTCCACTTTCATTTAAAAAGTTTGTCTTACTTTTATATGATATGCACTGAAACTGAATTATAACAACTTATCTTAAAGACAGTGTGGTTCAAAGTGCAATAAGAAGCTGGGGAACAATATCTTTATATGGCAGTAAGCTGAATAATATACAAGTCTATAATGTGCCAGAAAGTGTAAATTTGATTGAAGGAGGGAATGACATTTAATGAGTAAATTATTTTGATTTCCTGCTGTATGGAGCCTGAGTGATGGTGGAATGTCAATTTGTAAGACTACACAAGGCATGTAGGAGGAATAGCTGTAACATTAGATACAGTGGGTGGTCAATTTTACATTCTGACATCCCTGGTGAGATAGCACTAGGTAAAATTTCTATAGAAGGCAGAAGTGACAATGAGAAAAATCTCTACCTCTATTGTGAATCAAGCACATATGGACATATTTTATGTAGTGATTATATTCACTACAAGGTTCAGGACAGCCATAATAGAATTTCCTTAAATGGTAAACATAATCCAGATGTTCAATGCGTTCATAGTGTTCAAAGCACTTCTACAGCCAATATGCGTATTTTGTTTAGTGCGAACTTGACATCATGATACATCAAGCAGGAAAATTACCAGAACTAAAGACCAGCACCACACACTATCTATCCATTACACTCCCATAATCCCACCCACCAAGACGGCCATATTGGTGCAAGGTGGAGCAGTAGAAAGCGGATGTGTATTTAATATTTATCAGTACTTCACTTGAATGGTTTTGATATCAGCTAAGTTATATGTAATTAATGATAGAAAATGTGTGAATATGTAAACGTGAAGAAGTTCCTTTATTTTAAATAAGAACAGTGAAATTCAAGTAAGTGTCAAGAGGACGTCTACAGTTATGATACCTTGTAGTAATGGCCGAAAATTCTCGCACGAAGCGTATTTCTTGAGAGTGGTCAGAAGTAATTAAAATTAATTTGAATGTTACTGGTACATGATAATGTACGTCCACATATATTTGTATATGAATAAAAGTGACAGTGCTTAAAATAGTGTAAGTCGTTTTGATATAAAAGATAACAACCTTGGTGTCCTTGTATGGAGAAGAAAACTGTGTTGCGTGTTAATTTATTAGTGTAGTTGAGTTTATTGGTAAATAGTTACATTTTAATTCTCCCTGCCTTTATTCTGTAACATATGGCTTTTACGGTTTCAAGTATACGAACGTCGTGAGAGGGCCAACAAGCAGTGGTTTGCACATACTAATTATTAACAGGAGGCATGGTTTACATTTATCAGTGACATTAAAATATAAATTTTCTTCGTAATGTCAGTTAGGAATATTTTTAAAAGTTGTTTTACACCTTTGAACTTTTCTCACATTCGTTCTTTCTTAAGGTAGGGCATGGGTACTCTTGCACATGAGTCATCCAAGATCTGTGCTTGTAATTTACATGTTTGCTCTGATGTAAGATTCCATTATGTTGAAAGGAGTGTAAGAATTTTAAGTGCTGTATCAGACGTTGTGAATGTGTTGTCATAATGGGAAAGCAGTAGAGAGTTGCAGTTTATGTATAAGTTCCCATATCGTAGAAGTCTATACTTTTCCTGTGTTTCATTTTACAGGTCAGAATTTCCCATAGTGGGTGAGGTGGGATTAGCAGTATGCCGTTTCCGCCCCCTCCACCTCCACCTGGGCCACCAGCACCGACATTTGGGAGAGGAGGCCCCCAAACTTTACATGCAGATGGAGAAGGTAGAAATATTTTGCTGGATTCTATACGTCAAGGAACCACGTTGAAGAAAACTGTTACAAATGATCGTAGCTCACCCATGATAGGTAAGTTCTAACTTCCCCATGGGTATTCTTTAGGGGTGAACTTGAGTGCATCTGACTTATCAAACATCTTTTCTATTTGTGATAACAGAATTGAGCTGCAGTTGGTCACATAATATTTGAGTTTTGAGTTTTTCCTTAGAAATCTGAAATATCACAGCATATAGCTTGCTGCAAGAATATTGTACTGGGTTTTAAGGCAGGGCAGTAATTATAAGGTGGTGTCATTTTTTAATTTAACCCCTTGAAGCCAAATTTCATATAAATAATATATAAGAGTTCAATCTGTACTTCAGACAAAATTCTGTATTCTGTCAGTATTACAATTTTTTAATGCTGTTAAAGGAAATAATCCGAGTTTACTCTGAAAATTATATGAGCCCATAAATGCAAAATTCAGAGATATTAATTGATAAAACCTGTATTTCCCATAGACTTTAAAGGTTTGAACACCTAACTTAAAAACTGTTTATTTACCTGCAATGGATCCTACTTTGTAGTTGTGATGGTTCTCTTACAATAATGCCACAGTTAAGGATTGTATGTAGAAGTTACCTCACAAAAGAAAGTAATATTTTACTATGTAGCAGTGGATTTATATCTGTCTTGGGGACCTGTGATAAGGGGATCATGTAGTATTTGCATATTCAGCAGTGTCAATGGTAAAGATGGCTAAGTCTCAACTCATGCACATGGGAACAGTGGTTTAACTTATGATTTGCAATAATGACATTAAATGGAATTAGTCTGAAGAATAATTGAATGTACATTCGATCATTCATATGACGAACTGGGTAGCAGATGGAGGTACTGGTAATGGAAGATACGGTCATAACATTTAACACATTGTTTCCTGCATAGGATAGCAGTTTTAAAGGAAATCCAGTAATGATGTAAGTATGGTTGTTTCTATGTGCCACTCTTGATAAACTATGTATCATGCTATGAAGGTGGCTGTCATATAGGTTGGAGCACTGTGTAGTCTTTAAGAAGTTTATGAACATTTCAGAGGTCCTTGCCTCCTCCATCATCATCCTGAAAGAGAGTATCCTGTGATCCTCCTCATGAAATATATTTATGTTGATATTAATCTTCTGTCATCAATTATATATTTTGAGAGATTCATGTATGTAGTGATGGTTTTTTTTTGGGTTGTTGGAATGGTTCAGGCCTGGGACCATACACAAGGCATGATGAATTTTGATTATAGTAAACATTCATATGCCTAACTGAAAAGGTATGTTAATTACAATGATTGTTTAAGTGTGATTGCATTATACCATCACTCATCACACATTTACATCAGTATTTATTGTGCTCTTGCTCTATTGTAATTTATTGTATTGTAGCATATTGTAGCACTTCACTGGAACAACATACTTTGTCTGTTACACAGTCATTGTCAGGTTCATTCTACATTAGTTTGCTAGTGTAAGCGAGTGCACCTCCCTAATGTAAACATGTGTAATATGTTAATTTTATAAATTAGATAAAATTCATTAAAATAATAAAAGGGCATGGTAAAATCTTTTAGATGTTTTATCTGCTGTCTGTGTCTTGATTATGTGCTTATGTTGTTTTATCTTTGTCTTGTGTTTATTAAAGATTTGTATTTTATATTTTGTCATGTTGTTTAATTTACTTTTTGTAGGTCAAGTGAGCAGTGTCTCCAACAGTAATAATAAGAGTAGCAGTAGCAGTAATCCTAGAAGCAACAATTATGGAGGTGCTTCAGACATGTCACGAAATGGGCTTGGTGGACTTTTTGCAGGTGGAATGCCCAAACTGAAGCCCACTGGACGAGGATACAGTAAGTATTGAGATTGTACGATGCAATTTCTATTCTGTGATATTTTGTTAGAATGAAGTTGAATATAACAAAAATTGTATTTACAGGATACATAACTTCCTGTCATTGTTCTGAAATGCATCTAAAGTGTGATAGTTATAGGCAAAGATAGTATTCATATGTGAAAATATAATTAACATTTTTATTTTATGAATTTTTATTTTAATGGATACTATTATGCTGTGCCAAAGTTAATCACAGTTTTGCTATCAGACCACAAAAAATAAAATTATCCATTTTTTTATTAGGTTGTCGGTGAATTGCATATCACTAATTGATTTATACTTTGGTGTGTAATGCTGCTGAGAGACCAGTTGAAAAATATTTTCATGAATAAGTCATTAACCAAATTTTATTTCTAATCTATAGATGCCAGTAACACGTCTCAGAGCATGTCTAGAAGCTCAGGATCAGAAAAACCCAGTTTATCATCATCACAGGTATTTTTATATGTATATATATTTTTTATATGTTCTGTTTGATTGCTGTACAGTATAAATCATTGATTTTTCAGTGCTGTGACTTCATCAGCTTAATCATTATGACAGTTGTGCATATGTTACTGCAGTTAGAAATGATGACTTCAAGCTTGGGCAAAAAGTAGTGACACTGGTGCATGAAATGAAATTGTAAAAGTGGGCTTGTCCAGGCACCAGTGAATAAAGTTGGTAGGTCAGTTTATGCAACGTAGTTTGTTCTGCTTACTTGCTATACCCACAGTGGTCTCCTCTTGCCTTTCCCCTCCTCCTCATCTCTCTTTTTTTTCTTCTTCATTTCTACATGAATGACAGGCTTACATACCTCCACACCCTTCTGCCAATCCATAGCCTCTATTTTCCTTATATTAAATGAGGGTAAGATTATGATACCACTGTTTGTTTTGTGTCTGCTTGTGTACTCACTCACCCTCTTATTGATTTAATTAATTGTGAGATCAGATCTTCATGAAATAAGTCTTATCATAGAAGGACATCTCACTCTTTTTATTTAATATTCTAACAAAAGTAATACTTACATGGCAGTCATGCGGTTTATTGACGTTTTGTATGGTGATTGTTATTTGGCAACTTTGTGCACACTGTAAAACAGTTTGGCTGAAAGACATGCACACACACATGTAATTTTTATGAATTCATTATTCATATATATTATAGCAATGACCTGCATACAGATTTTGGAAGAGAAATGGTAAATGAGGTTATTTATATGAGTAAATATGGTGTTTGTCTTACGTGTTTGTGATTTTGATTTTGTTGTGTGTTTTATATTATAGCTTGATGACACTTTGCATCAACTTAAGTGCCTAATGCAGTTTTCCTTTCTGTTTTCTTTCTTGCGTGGTTATCATAATATAATGTCAAATTATGTCATTGCTGCCAACAGAGTTGGGTGGGGAATTTGATGACTCTTGTGAAGAATGCATAATATAAACAGTGGTTAAGAATGGATACTTGAGTTTATGGTAAAGCTCAGGAAAATTAATTTTTGCAGGCTCACGGACTATATATATATAATCACATTCCATTTATAAGCCTTGATTGCTTTGGTGTTAATGGTGTTCAACCTTCAAGATAGGCTCCCAGTATTGATTAGATAGCCAGAATATCTTTTGACAACATTGGAAAATAAATACATGGTGATTCATACACTTAATTTTTATCATCTGAGGTGCCAGTCACTCTCTCTGTGGTGCAGGAAATTCTTTGAATAGTCGGTCATATACTCGGCTTGTCTAAGAATAGCCCACTTTCTTTATGGAACCTGAAGGTTCATCACTGTCTAAGGTGTACCAAGTTAAAACTGTTTGCAAGATAAACTTTATATTTTAGTAAATTCATTCTTACCTGTTCAAATAATTTGGAATCTGCTAATAGCAAAGCATGGTTTTATGAATTATTCCCAAAGTTGGAAGATGGAGGTCATTCTAGTCTTCTAAATTGTTGCACCTTCTTCAAACCAGTTTTGTCTTCACTGTAAGAAGTCTTGCATTTGTGTTACGTTTTATTATATTAGTGAATTTGAAAGTTTTTATGTCCCACTCTAAGGTTAAATTGAATCTTGTAACATCACCAAGATGTTTGACTTCAATGGCTTCAATAAATATGTCTGTCACTTGACATTTAATGTTTGAACATAGAAAGCATGACAGACCTTAGAAATCCCATTACTGTTTTACTGGTCTGTGAATCAGACGTTGGGAACTACTGGCTCTCAGTTACCCATTTAGCACTGGTGTAAGTAATCAAGATATTTATAAACCCATAAAATAGTTTTGACAGAAACAAAATTATATTTCACGTCTGTTGAACTTTATGTTTTGTGAGATAGTGTTTATTTGAAGAATACAAGCAGATAATTTTATTGAACTTTTACTTCGTTAATAATGATATTTGCTCAGATACAGGAGCATCAAAAAGCTTATGGCTTGTGATTATGGCAAATTATATACATTTATTATGTGTAATTTATGAATTTGAATAGTTTACATTAACATGTACATGTCATGTTTTCCATTTCCTTAGCATAATACAGTCTTATAAACATTCTACTGAGAATAAAAAATGTTGGTGGTTCTGACAGTATTTGTGTGGCATTTTATGGAAAAGATTGCCATGTTGTACAAATTGAATGACACTGCTTAACATGATGTGTCAGAAAACTAAAACGTTCAGTGACACAGCATTTTTAAAATCAATTTATTAAAATATAAATTTATATGTGTGACGTACATGATTTTAATTGCTTGATTGTAAAATAATTGACAATTTTGGTACAAAGTAAACCTTTTTTTAAGGATTCATAAAATGTTACTGATAATAAAAGTAATTATCTGTTTTCATAATCAAGTTGGTTTAACCATATCATAGATGAATGTAGCCATGCTTTATTTAGTAGTTTGACTTACATTTATTTTAAAATTCTTGCCATCCCAGATCATAGCATCTTGTTAGTTTAATCTGTCTTGTATGTGAACAATACACATTGCAACTGTCATTAGTCAGATATGAGTGAGAGCCTATAGTATGCATGTATTTGCATGGAGTGTAGCATTGTTTTTTAATGGATCTTGTAATTGCATGGTAGAATGGACTAAGCAGTAAAGTGCACATACCGTCTGCTAGTCCTGGATGTGGTCGGAATCAGCATGGCTGTGCTCCAAAAAATCATAAATCTGTCCTCAGTAGACCTGGATTCAAGTTCAATGAAACATCTGCGACAGGGGTAGGTACAATAGTTTTTATTAATTATTTATATTATATTGAGATATGTGTGTAATTTCCAATATATAATGTGTTCCGCATTTGTGAGCATCAAATACGGTTGGCATGAGGTGATGGTTTTCTGGCCCAGCTGCATTTACTTGTATTCACTTCTTGTACGTACGTCAGTGTGTGCTGAAGAACGGCAGTAATAACAACCATTGCAGTAATGACTATGTTTGACATAGCTCAGTCTCTCATGCTTGCCTATGTGTTTGATGCCCAAAATTTAATTCCAAACAGAGGTAGGGACTTTTCTCTTTACCACTGTGTCCATACTGGCTCTGGGATCCACCCAGCTTCCTTTCCGGTGATGGGAGTTCTTTCTCTGGTTGTAAAGTGACCATAGAATGAAGATGGTCATTTACCTTTGTGTAGTGCTGAGCTTAAGAATGCATGGTTTTGATATTTAACCTTAGGGACAGCTTTAATATTAAAAGTAAACCATGTTTAGTAGGTAGTGACAAAACAGTCTATTTCTGCCTAATAATTTTATGTGCCACAGGATTGAGGAGATGCCCATTTTATGATAATTTGAAGGCGTAATATAAAAGTTTACTTTTCCAGAAATATGATAAGAAGACCCTTTAATTTTTTTCATTTTTAAGGGGATTTGAAATACAAAAGAATATAATTTTGAGAATAAATGGTTAATTAATTTTTACTGAAACGTAGTTGCTAAAAAAAGCATCCTGTTCATAGTTTTATTATCCTCATGGCGCACCTGTATGAAGTATGGATTATAGTGGTCCGGTATTGAATATTCAAAATTAAATGAAATAATCCAACAGCTTATATAGACTGCTGTCCAAATGTGTATTCCAATTCATTATTCATTACTCAAGAGATTGAAATTTGTGAACAAAACTTAGTTCAACATACTGACGTACTGAAATTTATCTTTTGTTCTTAAGAGCGAAGATCCTGTCCGCAGACCGTTTCCAGGAGATGTTAAAAACAGAGGGCCTCCCCCGCAGCCTCCTCCATCTACACAGAAACCTTCTATGCCTACAGTAAGAATATATTTATAAATTTTCCAGATTTGTTAATACACCTAACATACCACAGTGCCTATTAAATGTATATTTTAAGCATTTAATAATACGTTTCAGATAGGATAAAACATGAATGAGCACCATGTCCTGGAAATAGAAATTGTTTACTTCCTGAATGTCCTTAATAAGGACCAGCATAGGGCTGATACCATCAAAACTGTACAGAAATATACATAAATAATTTCTCATTTGTCTTTATAACCTGTGGTGTGATACATGTTTGTTAAGCAAGCCAGTAACCAAAGAACACTGAGAATATATGCACCAAATTTCATACTTCTGTATTTGGATGTTAAAAAACTTTGTGTGTGTGTATAAAAAGCTGTATAGACATTATATTGCTGTTTGTTTCAGAGCACATCAGATTCTGTACTGACAGGCAGTAGCTCAGCTTTAAATGTACGGACAGGAAGTAACAGCACTTTCAACAACCATGATCACGTGAATAACCGAAGCTTCCTACATAGTGGTGGTCCTCCTTCCCTTCCCAGCAAACCACCTGTAGGGGGTTACGGTAAGCCAAACTTGGCACCCAAACCTCCTGGTATTGCTCCAAATGCTGCCAGCATCACCAATAAACCGTCGCCACCTCCTAAGAAACTAATAGTAAATGGTACAGTGGGAAACACAAATAGACCTCCTGTGACACGTGCACAGAGTATGCGTGTGCCAAGATCACCGCCTGTTGCTCCTCCTCAGGGTCCTCCTTTTCCACCATCAACAAAGAATCTAGGGAATTACCGTGGAGGCAATTCAGTTTTACCATCATTCCATCAGTCCCAGGACTCATTACATCAATATCGTACAAATCCTCCTCCTCCCCCAAGAACTGCAACATTGCCCTCAAATTTAAGTCATCATGGATTGAAGTCATCTGCTCCGCAACCTCCTGCAACGCCATCTTCAGGTTTTCATAGATCTGGAATGGCGCCTCCCCCAAGACCTCCTGTGGCCCGACCACCACCACCCCCATTTCGGTCATTAGGTGGAGGAGTAAATCCTCCGCTATGTCCACCACCACCGCCGCCAACATCTGCACCACCACCACCCCCGCATAGAACTTCACCTGCACCTCATCCGCCCTCAGCACAGACAAGACTGGCTCCAGCCGTGAGTACAGTTAATCCAGAATAACACTCACTCACTTAAGAGGATTATATAAAATCCAAAAAAGAGATTGATATCTGTAAGAAAATAATTATTAAATATAAGTGCAATAGTTTTTCCATTCAGTTTAAGTGTTTGTATTTTAAATACTTCTTGTTTTTTTTGGACACATTGTAACAGTGTTTCTCTTGAAGATTTCTGTCTTCTGGGTTGTTGCGCTGTGTAGTCTGGTCGATGTTAACCAACGTTTCAGAGGTCATACTGCCTCCGTCATCAGGGCGATGATACAGTGTTTCTCTTACACATGTCATTATGTATACATGTATGTCTTATCTAGTATAAATACTTGTCTTTATGTATTACTCTGGATGTTATCAGTATGTGATACCTCTTCTTTGACGTTGTTTCTTATGTTAAAGCATGTTAAATGCTTAAGAGCTATAAAAGTATACATAGAAGCTTCTTTTTAAGAGAATAATATAAAATATACTTCTAAGGAAATGCAATATGAAAATGTATTTGAACCACAATTGATTGTGTCTGAGTTTCAGGTTCCAAGTTCTGCTCCTCCTCCTCCTCCGCCAGTTCGGAATACTTCAATACGAAATGGGGCATCATCATCTTGCAGTGAAATAGAGTCCAGGTTTTCTGACTGTTTTCATTCTGTGCATGAATTTCCAACTCCGCAACCGTTCCAGAGGGTTTTTAAAGTTTACAACAGTAGAAATGGTAAGTTAAAAAAGAGAATATATTTATATTTAAGCTCTCAGCATAGAAATAGTGCATATGAATGTGTTTTATTAACAACAAAAAGTAAACCAGCTCAAATAATCGTGCAGTGCTAGTACATGAACTACATTGAAATGGTGTACTATTTGGAGTACACTGAAATTCCAAAGTTGTGCGTGCCACATCACAGCTAGCAATGACTTTACCAAAAATATGCATTCAGGGGACAGGTTCCATTTTCCACAGTACATTTTATTCACAATCAAAAATGTCATTAGGGTGACATATTTTGACCTTGCAGGGTCATTCTCAGGCCCTTATGGATACATTTATAATATAATGTGAGGCAAAATTATATATATGTAATATGAAATGGCAGTAGAATTGTAATTATTTCCTTAAATGTTGAAGTTATTAGTCAGATGATTAAAATGAATGTGAAATTGTGTACATAGGCAGTGTACATGTTGCCCTAGTAATATATTGCACTGGGAATAAAATATAGTATGTAAGACGGAACCTCTACCTTCTGTATAACCTGCTAAGAATCACAAATGGATATATTTTTGGTTTCTTTTTCCTGTATACAGTTGTTCCCTTTTCTTTCAGTAAAACAGTTGGTAACATATGCTGCTAAGCAACAGGCCCCACAGCCACCCATGCACATCCAGTTGAGTGGCAAGATGTACAGTAGTGATACATCCAACTGCTAGCAGCTTGTGCTCAGGATGACTGCTGTTTAATTGGTGTGGTGCTAAAATAATAAAGACTAAGGAGCTGCAGGTACGGTCTCAGCTTGGCCAATAAATGTCAATGGGCAGACAAATATTACTGTATTTTCTCAAATACCCTTCATTCTTGAAGAAACCATGCACACCATGTCTTAAGAAATAACAATTTTTTATTTGAATTGGTTGAAGTATTAACATATACGTGTTGAGACTAAGCGTTCTGGTATATAGTGACTTTAAATTAAAATGTGGTGTTCTTCATTTATTTCTTCTGCAGCCTTGTATTTTGCAGGATCTGTTTTCCTGCAGTATGAGAATGGTGCATGTTAATATTTCAGCGGCATTGTGTCACTACTAAGATGTTACGTGTTCAAATCAAACATTAAATTGTGCAAGCTTGAGGTAAAAATATTTATCACTCCACAACATGGTGAAGATCTGTGTCCTGTAAATAGTCGTCCCCTGTACCGTGATGGTCGTCATCAGTTCCACACTTATTAAAGCTCGTTTTAACCGACGTGGGTAGAATTCATGCTCACGCATTTATTGTCCACATGCAAAGTGGCTTGATTTTCCTCGGTGGTGTGAATGTATTTTTCCCTGTAGTTATCCATTTTGTGTATTGTTTTTGCATTGCAGCTATAAATATAATTACATTTTTTTTTTCAAACATTCTAACCATCAATCATCAGTTTGTCTCGAAACCTTGGATTCCATGTTCTTTTGCTGCTGCTGCTAGGGCTTTTAACTGGCACAATTTGATTTATACTGCACATTGGAACTGCTGCTTGTTGCTTATTTACAATGCTTTTGTTCTCTTTCAGGATATTTTACTTTCTATTCTCAGGAAGCCCTCAGACTACCAGTGCTTTGCAGTATCAACTCTTTTGTTTCCCTTCCATGCCATTCCTTAAAAATATTTTCTATCAGCATGCAGTTACTGATTTCTTCCCCTCTTGAGTTATTTTCAGTTTTTCACAACTGTGAGAGATCGTAAAAGCGCATGTTTAGCAGAATGCGTGACACCTCAGTACCTTACAGATTAACATCCACTTGTACTCTATGGCTGCACTTGGTTTGGCAACATGGATATACGAAATCAACAGGAAGTTTTGACATTTATAATGGAATTTGGAATGATTACTGTTGCCAACATTGTCACGAATAAGCCACACATTCCATTTTTTTTTAAGGAAAAGTGTTTGGGGTATTTGACAAAATGCTGTAGGTATTTATTTTTAACTCTAGTAACTTTCTAAGAGCTTAGGTGAATAGGTAGGCCTGTCTGTCAGTCAACATTTATAATCAATTAACTGTTTATAATGGATTAATCAATAAATTACTTTGCTAATAGTGGTTCACAATGGTTTATTAATTTATTAAGTGAATAATAAACATGATATTGAATCTGTGACAAGAAAACATTAATTCATTACATTTTGCAGTTTGGACAGTGTGGAGACCATTTGATAAAGTTTTGATGATCACAGTAATATTTAAGCTACATTTTCACTTCTGAATTGTGCAAATTAATGATGTAAAATAACATGTATTAACTACTTATCAGTAACATAATTACTCATCTTGATTAATTAGGTATAACAGCCATGGTAATAACATTAATGTAACCACAGGTGGCCAATTTTGAAGTTCCAGTGAACAGTCCAGCAGTCCGTTATTGAAATTTATGACTGGGCATGATTCAATGAGAAAGAAGTAAACATTTGTTTTGATATTTAATTTGACTTTCAAAATAAAGTCTTCAGATGCCAAGTGTACAATCCATGCTGAAACTGGTGAATCCAAAGTAACTAGAATGCAAGGAAATGTTGGCATAACTGGATGCTGTGTACATGTGTTTGTAAGAAGATTAAAAAAACAGTTGTGTACATTTGAAACCAAACCGCATTTCTGTTCTCAAGTACACATTCTTTGTTATTGTCACTAAAAATGTACATGTGCATTATCTCACTGCCATTAAAAAGAATTGTGTGACTTATATGACATTTGTGGTATTATATTTTTTTTCATCACCAAAGTGGTTTGTTTTTGTGCATCAATCAGAACATTCTAAAGACCAACATTTTAAATAATGCATTTTATTGTTGAAGTTTGTGCAAGTAGAAGAGTATAGTGAGGTTGAGGATGTTGGATCTGTGTAGTTTGATTAACAACAGCTTTATGTAGCAGATCTGATTTACTTGGGGTACTTATATGTTGTTATGTTTTGAAAATTGCTGTTTCCTTTTGGTTGCACAGGGAGTTCTGCCTAAGTGCTTGGGAACCAGTGCTCTGGCTTTTATATATTAGTAAGGTTCTTTGTTCTCATTGTCTGTCATTCATAATATCCTGAACAGTTTGATTGTCTGATTTAAATTTTGATTCTATGCAGTCAGTTTTTCCCATTTTAGATGGTGGAGGTGTTTTGTGACTTGCTGATGATATACTTCTTATTGAACCACAGAGACAGATGCAGCAGGTCCCTACTTGTGCCTGCAGCATGTGGGATCTTAGAGGTTTATGTATTTCAGGGTGATCTTTATATTCTGAAACATTAGTATAGTCATATTGTTATTCCAGAGCTGCAATGTTAGAGCCTCTGTTTGGCTCCCCATGCACTTCGTAACATGTCGCATGAAATTATTTGTAAAGAACAAGAACTAGGTGTGGAACCTGGCTTCTCATCTTTTTCTCTTATTATGTGAATCAGTGCTGTTAGCATGAACATAAATATCATGTTCAAAAAATTATATCTACATCATATTCCTGAATCTAGATCTTTTTTAATGTTATACAGTTTGAGTGATGTTCACACCATTCTGCTTGTAAATGTTTGTGAACTGCTCCCTTTTCTTATTCTCTGATATGTCCCTTTCCACTATCATTGAGTACAGAATTTTCATCATACACACCAGATAGCATTCTTGACACTCCTCACATAGGTCGCAGACTTGGACCTTTGTAGCACTAATGGTTATTATGTTCTAAAATAGAAAACATGTTATTTCCACATACATGATCTGTTACATCTTTAAGCTGTGACATTAAGTGCCATGTGGTCACATGTAATTTCACTTTGGCAACCTTTCGGTACGTAGTACAGGTAAGCCTTGATTTGTGCCGATTCAGAATAACGCCAAATTTGAAACCAGAAAGTCAAAAAGTGAAAAAAAAATATTTTACTATTATTTATAACATTTTACAATGTATCTCGTACTGATTCTTATAATAAATCATAATTCTTACATCACTGATTTTGGATAAAAATTATAAATACAATCATCTCTGCAATTACGTATGTTTCGTTAACGCGAATTTGCTCCAATGAGATCGATGAATCGCTAAAATCTGTTTGTGAATTGCAAACTTTTGCATATGTGAGTTAGCTCTTATGCAATTTCATTCCTGGCACTTTAAACTTTCAAAGGACTAATTTAATCTCTGCAGAGGTACCGGAGTTATTTAGTAAGCGATTTTCTATAGGTAGGCGTCTTACATGAATGCAACTATCGCATAACAGCAGAGATGACTGTACACATCAATCACATGAAAGAATAGCAGTCAATCGCTGGGACCAACGAATTGCCAATTGTAAGTGTATAAAATATATTTTTTAAATTCCCTTCATTTAATTTACGTTATTTCAGAGCTTTAAATGTAATGCCATTATATTACTCGTCAATGTTTGGGTGTTGGGAACGCATGTCATTGACTTCCCATTGATTTACATTATAAAAGAGTTTCAATTTACGCCAGTTCGTCCAGGAACTCATCCCGGGCATAAATCGAGGGTTGCCTGTACTTGTATGTGTCACTGGGATTGTATACTGCTCCAGATTTCACTTTCGTTTTTGGTATTTTGTTGGTAAGGGATGGTTGCAACAATGTGGGTTTGTATTGCTCCAGATTTCACTTTCGTTTTTGGTTGCAACAATGTGGGTTTGTACTTTTCATATTAACCTGTTACAGTCTTTGTTATAGAACATTGTTACTAGGTATTCAAATTTTGAGAGAACATGGTGACATAGCCAGTTTGTGTCTGGCTCCAGATTCTGAGTGGCCACATACCACCAACATCATCCTGATGGGTTGGTTTCTTTGCTAGATGCTCTTCTGGGTTGTCTGGCTGGTTGTTCACTTCCTTCTGATAGTGTTGAGAAGGTGAATGGACTTGCTGGCTGCAAGCCTGGTGACTTGTGTATGTGGTAACTTTGCACATCTAGATTATAATTCAGTGTTGCTGTCCAGTAGCCTAATCCAAAGAAGAATGTTATTGTAGCACATCACTGCTATGATGAACATTTTTATGTGTGGCCTAACTGTTAGATCCAATAACTGCAAATCTTGGGGTGGCAATAATCTTCCAAACTTTAGCAAGTAGTTTTTGGAAACTGAAGTTTTTTGTAGGATTTTTCTGCTGTAATTATCTATAGCTCAATTCTAATAAAATTTTAAAGGTTGGGCACACTTCACTCTAGTGGATGGAGCTCATGGCTGTCATGAGCTGGAAGTCAAAACAACTGGATTTAGTGTTTATGCTTCATTCATAAAATAGGAAAGGTGATGAGCATTATTGTCAGTAATTAAAAGGGCTCTGCCATACAGCCAAT
Organism: Zootermopsis nevadensis; assembly: GCF_000696155.1. The sequence continues at coordinate 776,245 of NW_019059658.1, read as the reverse complement.
GTTTGTTGAAGTGACACAGAAGTCATATTGCTTTGAACCTTTTTAAATTCATGCCAAAGATTATGCACAGGGATATCTTTGGATTAACCCAATCGTGAAGTGTTTGTAGGTATACCATGTGTCCTGGATGCAGCTCCAATGGGTGTTACAGACTTTACAGCAGTCATGGAGAGCTCCACAGATGCATGTTTTCCGTGTGACTTGGAAAGAATACTTTAAAATAAAATTAAGTCAGGCCAAAATTGAAAGAAATTACTGATAACAATGGAAAGAATGATGGATGGGGGTGTAACTATTCATAGAAGAACAATAAGTGTATTTATGTTATCAGAAACTAGTTAAGCTTCTTAATAGAAGTCAGGCTTTCTCTTATTCTCACATAAAACTACTTCGTAAAGTGTAAAGTGAGCAGGTGACATTGTTAGCCAAATGTACAGTTGTGGTGTGACCAGAACTGTAATAAATTGAGGTGTTGCGAAATAGTGGTAGCTAATGACCTCTTGAGCTTTTCCAGCAAATAATAATAATATATGGAAGTTTCAAGTTGACACAGGTAAAGAGTGAATGTGCTGTTACGTTCACGGCGACTAATCTCTGTGAACTCTATTGGCCATTTTTATAACTGCTTTCAGTGATGATCAATAGTGTTATTACCTGCTTGGCATTAATTGCCCACTCTGTCTTACATTAGACTTGAATTCCATTAAATCTGAGTAGATGTGCCCATTCTCATTTCTGCATGAGACAAAAATACAGTTTTATGATTTTATTTCATATGGTTCTTAATGTTTGTACATTGGCTTGCTCTTAAGATTCAATTTCAAAAATATTAATGACAAAACACTTAGTTTCAGATTCAGAAACAGTGTTCATATTGTCAATTATTGTATTATATTATATACTACAATATTGTTTTGGGTCTTAGCAGTCCTTAACACTTTCAGTAATTCCCAGTGGTAACTGTATGTACCACTACCTTTAATCAGCAATTTGGCATTTTGCCCACAGAGTGTACTTATGGATTTTGTATGATTCTGAATGTAAACAGTGATTGTTTTATGTTGGATTTGAGGTTTTCACAGCTGTGAGTCTGAGTTGTTGCGCCATGTAGTCTGGTAGACATCTACCAGACTACACGGCGTAACAACCCAGAAGACAGCAATCTTCAGTGATTATTTTCTTTACCAAGGTCTTTTTAATGGAGACTTTTTTTCTTTTTGGTAGGAAGCGAATTATTCAGAGCAACTTTAGCTTCAGAGATTTAATTCAGAATTTGCTGAATGTGGTTCTAAATTAAACAACATGGATGATTTAGGGATATGTTTAGTGTGCCTTCATTGTATCTTGGTTTTGTTAAAAACATTGTTGATCCTTTATGTAAGTTCAGTGTAAACCAGCCATTCTGAGCTATAAAGTATATAGCCAGGTAAAATATGTTCTTATTAGTGCTGTTTCTTAACTACAGACTCTTCATTCATAGTGCTCACATGTTGTGTAGAATTTACACTGTTTGTACACTAATGTACAATTTCCAAGTTGTGAGCTCCAACAAACAGCTTCATTTAGAAGTAATAGTTATTGAGAGAACATTTAATTAGTACTGATAAAATTATTAGCATGGTACATCAGTAAGGATGTAATGGGCAAGACGTGTATGATGATTGAGAGAGAAATGTTGCAGTAAAATCATTTTATACAGGTTGATGAACAAAAAACGTCCAAGTAATAATTGTTAAATTAAATAATTTGATATGCTTCTGAAACTGTATCACTACAAGTATTTATTAATTATTTTGGTAGAATGATATATCAAGCAATGGAGGGTCATACTTATTACCTAAATAAGACATTTATTCTCTATTGAAAAGAAAGAAATACAAGCTAATTGTTTTTTGTATTTTCCTTTGGACAGCTCACCTTGGAAATTGGTACCCAATTTAAAATTATAATTTTTGTGTGATGTTTTTATGCCAGTGGCTGTGGTTATTAAGGTTTTTAAGCACATTGAAGGTCACAAACCAAAAAGGCAAGCACAAAGATTTCTTACAAGAGGTTTTCTGTGTGTGCACGTGCACCCGCGCACACTTGCCTGGTGGGTTTTATTAGTGGGTGTAGAAAACAAAATGGAAGACTGATTGAAAGTTTGCATCAGCTTGTTAAGCAAGTTAATCACTTTAATAAATGAATAAATGTGTATTTTGTACATTATGTTTGTTATTGTTTAACAACAGTGTCATAGATGCTTTTGTGTCACTGGCTTTTAAAGCCACTACTTTAATAGGAGAGACATAAAATCAACATTTAAACAGTAATTGCTGCTTAAAGTATTTAGTAATTTTTGGGTAACATTTTAGCAGTTTAATATACATTATAGTTGTGTTTAAATTTCAGTGTGGTTTTGTTTCAATCTATTTTTTACTTTTATTAAAATGAATGTTATTGAAGATTACCCAAGTGATTGACTTTTATTACTATTTGCCAATTATGTGGCTCGTTAACTTTGCATTTGTTAACATACAGCAACTTTCAGTTTGTTTCATTATGTTCTTTGGGTTCTGGCAGGCAGTTCCTTTTCTTAATAACCCAAATAATGTTAAGTCCGGGATGTTTTCAGCTTTAGTTGAGTGAACTGTTAATGTCATCACAGGATCTTTTCTTGAACAGTGTCAAATTGCTTTCTTTTTTTGTGTTTATAGTTAGTGGTGAAAAGATATTTTTGACTGTGCTATTCCTACATGAAATCAGTAACAGGATAGAATTTAATAAACATGGTAGACAAAATATACAGAACTCTAAATCTGTTTATGTATATATATAAAATTGTACTAAAATTTTGTCTCATTACAGAGGCATAAATATTTCATGGTAATATTTATTGACAGTTTGAAAATCTTTAGTCAGTACACTTTGTAAAGTGCAGTATTTCGGCCACAGGGCATTAGACAGATTACAAATTATAATCAGTATTGTCTATTTATGAATATCCACTGCTTATATGCCCATGGTTTCTTAAACTTTATTGTGTGTTCATTGTATCTATGGTCTATTCAGGACGTGTATAGAGCAGATATCAACAAATAGTGGACAAGGAGTGATATTTTGGCTTTATATTGTTTGAAAGGTGGAAGTACCTTTGACTTTATTTTGTTGGTTTGTGACAGTGGTGCATTTTTGAAGCAAACTACTTTCTGGACATTATCCATCGTCCCAGATTAAATAAAACATGACATCATGTTTTATTTAATCTGGAACAGTGGATAATGTCCAGAAAGTAGTTAGCTTCAAGTACCTTTGAGCATGTACATTTCCTCATGCCTTAACCATTGTGAGGTTCATCCTATTCAGTTCATGTAGTCTGAGGCTGAAGCACTGTCATTTAATTGTGAACAGCACATCACCTGTTTTTGTTCCTCCTGTATATTAACTTCCATTCCATACACATCTTGAATAGGGCTTAATGAAGACTACAAGCATTTTTTGTTCAACCTCCATGCTTCAGAAAAATTATGTAGTTCACAATCATTCTTAACTCATTACGGGATTTTTAGGCAAGTTTTGTTAATTAGGTATGTTCAGATGAAAATGAGGTTGCCAATGCTCCATGTAATTAAGGTCAATGAGTGTATATATGTATGCATGCATGATGCATAGTCAGTCATACTTTGGTTTAACATTTGAGTGCTGTGAAGCTTATTTTCCCATATGTGAAACATAAATGTAATACAAAACTTATTTCATTCAGCAGCTTATTTGCATCATATAAATTGGGACTGCAATCAAAATTAAGCTGGTCACCAATTACAACTAATTTTAAACATTGTGAAAGCCTTATAAGTAATGATAGTCATAGCACCCTAAAATATTTAAATTGTGGTATTATTAGTTTTGGGATGACACTGCTTAGTGAGGTGAAAAATTCAAAGGAACAAGTGGCTATTATATGAAGAAACTTGATGAGAAAAATAAACTGCCCCAGTAAATGCGGTGTTGCTGGAAGTGAAATCTCCTTGGCTTTTTGATTGCAGTCAGAACAAAACAGGCTCTGTCATTCTTTAAACCTAGTCACTATGGCCTTTTTGCAAAGAGTAAATGAAGTTGCTTGGAATATGAAGAGACTAGTGCCTAACATTCGCACCTATGTAAATAGTACCTCTGTAAATATACTCTGTACAAAACATTATGCCAATTATATAAATATATATATATAATGTTCTATACATGTGTTTAAAAGGAAGCTATTTTTATTACCTTAGTATAATTTGAAGAATACAATAAAATGTTATACTAACACAGTTTTGGAGGGTAAATACATTTGTTGCCTTTGAAGTTATAATCAGAAATGCAGCATCATGAGATTGTTTTTTATATCGTCTCTGCTTATAGCTCAAAAAGGTATTTACTGCTTGAGAGTATCATTTCCTGACTTTTTCCTTTACATTCCTGATTATGAAAAGGGTAGTAGAATTCCTTTTATTGGAAGTTGGTATTATTACCTGGCACCCAACATAATTTTCCAGAATGTTTATCCATTCTCTGTTTGTAACATGCAGTTTCCTGCATTCAAACAATTGGTATAAGCATGCTGACTTCCGGAAATGCGTTCTTTATTAGTAATAAGAATGATGGATTTTAGTACATCTTAATTTACTTTTATTTTATACTACTAAGGTGGTTTTCAACAGGAAAACTACAAGTAGAGGAAAGAACAAGTAGTTATTCACCAAAAAGTTTACAAGTGTCCTAAAAATGTGACCTGGTACTCCAGTTTTGATTATGAGTTAGGTCATAATCATCAGACTTTCACATGTTGGGTTTACAGTGTTGTGCCATTACTTGTAAGTTCTTTGCAATGGTATTTTGTCTACCACACCGTGTACCAGTCTTGAAGTCCCATTCTGCTACCTTTTAAGTTAACTTCCATGGGGTCGGAACAACTGCCTTAGCTGCAGGTATTTGATTGTCATTACGGCTAAAAACAAATAAGTGGAATTTTACCATCTGTTAAGTGACATGCTGGCCAGACTGTTCTATATTATATGCATTGGTGTTTTGCTGTGTTTGAGATATGATCTACATTTATAATGACATACTTATGAAACATGATGGATGATTTACAAATTTACAATGTGCAGAAGGAACTTCTGATGTGGAAAGAGGCTTTCAGGTACTCTGGTGGGGAGGGATATGTTAAGCTAGGTTGGATCTGCTGCATCTGTACAGGCAGATCAGGTTCGGTTAATTTGACATCCAAAAATGGTTTAAAGTTTTCCCAACACGCACTGTATAGGCCGAGTGGGTTCTAGACCTGACATGGGTGTGCTGAAAAAAACCCAACCTGTCAAGAATCGAACTTCGGTCCACAAGTTAGACTGACCCCGCCTCAATATTAAGGATCTGTTGTAAAGTAAAAAAAATGTGTAGGATAATGTGTTCTGAAATGCCTTGCTGCTTTTTGTCACAACCCTGCTGACAAGTTTTGGTGTTACCTCCTAACTCAGGTTACTATACGGCGAGCACTTTTTGCCACAAATGCAGTACAGTCAGGTCGTGATAAACCGCTATTCGTGCAGATTTGTCCATGGAAACCGTGGACAGCACATCGTGTATTTGAAATTTGGTCGTTTCCAGTCATTTGTTTGCATGGTATTAGTGTGGTAGGATTCTGCTGTTCTTATTTTTCGATAACAGATACACGATATAATCGCTATCTTCTGTGCTATCTTCACACCGGTCGTTAACCACGTAGTTGATCTCTCGTCATAATTGCTCTGGGACGGAGAAAGTGTGGAAGTTCAGATATGTGGCACAATACTGTTTTGATATGTACATTATTGGATACACTATAAGTGAGGTATTTTAAGCTGTAACTGTTTGCATTTTTAATGTTTCGCAACTCTTATTTTTAACATTCTTCAAAACGCTAGCAAATACCTGAATTAAATACATGATGTTTTCCTAACCTGAGTGAACCTTGTGTCAGGTGACATTTGGGTTTGTAGGATAACCAGTTAGATAGGCGTTTGCAAAAATTGTTATATGTTTTATTGCAGTGATGCGTATAAGAAAGTATAAAGACGTGTGGATTGCCAAGATATGACAACTGATACGTTGCGGATATAATATATATAAATATGCATGAACTATTCACACAAGTGCTGAGCAAAAAGGATTTGTCTAAGGTAAGGATTCTGTTCTCTGTGTGCATCAGCAGTCGCTTTATAAAGATTACAATAGATATGTTCTAGCTATATCTGAATTGTGCATTCTTGTTCATTGGGCTAGTTGCCATATAGGTTTCTGTTCTTCCCCATATAAATCAAATGGTATTTTGTAAACAGGCAGTGTCAGAAAGTCTGTCTCATCATTGATAATATTTTTAGTTCAGTTGTTTGTTTGAACAGTGTCACTGCTAATATTTTATAATTTTACATTCAGAATTGTGACCTGATTATGAGATGGACTATTATGGTTTAATTGAGGACCAGTAAATTTAAATAGCTCTGTGAGGGATGCCAGTATAGTACTGTTTTTAGAACTTGTACAGTATGCATTGTAGATACTTTTGCATGAATTAGTAGGTTTTGCTTCTTTATAAGTTAACTTTCTAAATACATCCTTGAATTATTTTTCAGGCAGGAGATCTGTTTTCAGTAGCTGACAATGCGATAGTGAATGATTTAACAGAAGTTGTGAACACAATCTCTGAAATAACTAGTCTTCCTGATTATATGAACAATGATAATGATCAGAGTGTCGTTGAAATATGTATTACCCGAGTTACATCTGCAATCAGGTATGTTGAAGTACATGAATGTCATTTTATTAGTTGATACAGATTTTGAAAATATTTGATAAAACTGAGAAAAACTGAGTTTGATTACAGTATAAGACTGAACTCATTTGTGGATCACAGTACTGGGTGGGGATTATGGCTTCAGCTTTGCTGGTGTTACATAGTGTAACATATCATTATGTTTCTCTGTTTGACCTGTATAGAAGAATGTTGTTTATTTTGTTTCAGGGAGACAGGATCAATGGAGCAGCATGCAGAAGCCCTTGTGGCTCTGCTTGAATCATGTCTCAACCATAACCTGAAGCCATCACTCAAAGACGAGGATCCTCCACATGCCAAAATATCATCAGACATAATATCATGTATATTCCTTGTAAGTTGTTGCTTTTGTTTTATCAGAAGAAATTCTTCTGTCTAGTAGTTAATCCTTTCATAATAACAAATGATGCTTAAATTACCTTCTGCTGCATTTCTGAAGGGTATTTAGATCTCAAAATACATACTTCTAGTGTTTAATATAAATATCCATTAATCCTAAAGAATTAAAAGAGCTTTGATGGAAAATTTCATACATTCTGTGATAAATTACCTTTATTACAGAACTATAGTAAAAAGGATGTGATGAAGCGTGCGTTACCTGTAGCTGTCAAATTCCTACATAAAGGCAATAAGGAATTGTCCCGAAATATGTCATCATACCTGTCTTTAGCTGCAATTGAAAATGCTGATCTTCTTGCAAAGCATATTCAGCTCATCATTGATTCCATTATTTCAGGTAAGATCTTCTAGCTTAATGGTAACTCCAGTTCTTTCATGAGTGAGTGAAACAAATCTTGACAAAGTGATGAAATGTTGTCAACCTACAACATTCCTGCATGTGCTAAACCATTCAGAGGGGTGTACATTTTATTTCTTAGTGCAGTCAACTTTTAACCAAGCGTCATGGTGTAGTGGTTACCGCACATTATTCATTGCCAGATGATCTCAGTTTAGAGACTGGTTATTTTGAGAGAGATTTTTTGTGGTTACCCTTCGTCTCTCCAGGATAATGCTGGGATTGTACCTTAAATTTGACCGTGACCACATCCTTTCCATTTCATTATTTGTCATCATGTAATGCTAGCCTTCTTCCATATTCTTACATACTTTCCAATCATGATCATCGTTCTATCTTATTAGACACTGTATAACCTGTAAATTTTAAATATCAGTATTCAGTAAAAAGAAAAAGTAAATAAATAAATAAAAAATCATGTGTCAAAGGGGTTAAAATTTCTGTTGCTGCTTAACAATTTTTTGTTGTCATAACAAATTTTATCATGAACAAGAGTGATTGATTTCTTATTGATGTGATGTTAATGGATAACAAGAGTATGCATGACCCTTGTCAGTAATTTAACCATCTCTAAAGGAACCAAACCACTGAAATGTTTTTGATTGGCTGAATGTTTCATTCTTAGATATAATTTATAATAGTTTATATTCAATTTTATAATGCATTGTGTTGAGTAATTAGTCTGTATAAAATGGATGTTATTACTTTCCACCAGAAGCATGAGATTAGTGAGAATTGCTAATATTCTGACTTATACTTCATTTCCTTGAAATAAATTCAGTCTTACAACTTTTTGATCAGACTTCATGTTTCACCTGCATGTAACATATATGTCTGTAAACAATAAAGACGTAAATAATTTTGATATCATCTGTAGTTGATGACAACTAAGGAGCTTCATTTGTCACATTTGATTACAGGCAACTATCCACTCTGTCGTGTGCTACCACAGATCTATGCAGTAAACAAGGAACCTCTTCACGAACATGTGATGGCTCTTGTCTCACTTCTGCCTTTATGTGAAAATCCTGAGAAACTGGCACTACTAAACTTATTTGCTCTCATAGCAAAAAATAATCCATCTGTAAGTGCAGATTTTTATGAACTACAATTATATGCCTCTAAAAATTTGATTTAAACAGTTCTCAATAGATATTTGTGACTTAGGGCCCTTTTCAATAGTTATAGTTTAAAGTCTAATGTTAAAAGCTAATTACGGAAGAGAACATGAAGGTGAATGTTCTTTGCACTACATACGTAATTCTTAAATCATGTTTTTCCATCAGAATACTTCATCTTGTAGAAGTTTTTGACAGCTTTATTTGAAATATGGTATTAAAATATTTTACAGATTTAATGTTGATATGTATCAAACCAGTATTACCTCAACTTCACATGAATTTCAAATCAAGCTTTTCAAGAATTTAAACAATACCACATTGTACAAAAACTTTTCTGTGGACCAAAGCCTGTGACAGAGGAACACTACATGTAAACTACAGTTTTGATTATGTTATATTGAAGCATCATGTCCTGTGAACATAAGATTCTTGTATAATGTTTTTAGCTGTTATTAATTCCTTGTGTGTGTTTCATTGTATAGTAGTATTGAATATAGATATACCTTATTTAATGACATTTTATTATAACAGCCCTTGAAAGTTGCTAGTGGTCAGATTGTGTTGTCCCCCACCTCATGTGGGACCATAAATTTTAAAGAGTGCACATTCAGCTACCAGCACTCCCTATTTATGTAAAAACACAGCATTGTACTAGATGTGACTGAATGGTCAGTATTCTTATTTTGTATTTGGGAATTTCTTGTTTTGAATATTTTACCAGGAGACAGGGTTCTTCTGGCTACAGGCTGATACGTTTTCATTCCATATATTTTCCAGTTCATCTCCCTCCCTCCCATCCAGTGATAAATAACCAGTCCAGTTGAAAAGGTGTTGTTAAATAAACAAAATCAATCGGTATGACCTGCAACATTTTCACTGAAGTGAAGTGTGAAGGCATGTGCAATTTTTACAGGTGTTTGATGTTTACTTAATTTATTGTAAACAGCTTCATTTGTGTCTGTTGCTTTTATATAATTTGTGCAAATTACAATAGTTTACTTGTGCTTATGTAGAAAGTTTCCATTCTGATGCGAACATCTTGCTCAACAACTTATTTTTCAGGACATTGCCTTGTTATTAAGCAAACCTTTTATTCATTTCTGTACATCAACATTACACTGAAGAAACGTTTCAGAAAAGTGAAGAGATTTGTTACTGTGCCTTATAATTTTATAGATTGCTGTGATTAGATAGCACAGTTGTCTTTTATGGTGTTTCATGATACAGAGTGGTACAAAATATTATAGGTGTGTATCTTTCATTCTCCTTGATGGAAACTTGGAATTGAAACAGGGAACTGCAGTGTCATAATCTGTTTCAGCTACTGGAACCGAGTTTGCCGCAGCTTTGTGAATACTTGAGTACTGCCTCAACTGCATCAGCAACAATGCAAGTCTTCCTTAATATGGCTGGCAAACGGCCACAGCTGCTTGTTGATCATCTGTCCAAGATAAAGCAGGCAGCAGAATGTCATCCCAATACTCTCTGCCTTGCTGCACAAGTCATTTCATCTGTTGGTAAGCTCAATAAGGATCGTGCTCAAGAAGCATTGAACTTTGTGCTGGAACATCTGCCAAAGGCTGACCGTGGAAGCCAAGGAACATTGTTAAGAGAGGCCACACTTCTGTGCAGCAGCTATCCAGTTCTGGTGAATGAGAAGATGTTGGCAGAAGTGAAGCAGTGCAGCTACAAGAATCAATCCAATAACAAGTAAGAATCATAATACAAAAATAATGTATCTGCCAGTCAGACGTTGCTTTCAGAATATAAGACAAAGTTGTGACATTTGAGGTTCTTGCAGCGAGAGGATGATATTGGACTTCTGGATTTTAATGCTGTGTAGACTTGTAGATAGATACTGTCGTTTCAGAGAAACATACTATCTCCCTCTTCAGCCTTGGCGATGGAGACATTTTGTTTCTCTAAAACATTGGTATCTAAATATAAGTCTTCACAGCATCTGAAAACAGCAGAATAACATTGTCATAAAATTAGATTGCTGTACGTTGGCTAGAGTAGTAATACCTGATTTGTGGTATAATAACGTGAGTAAACCCATGAAAGCATAAATGGTATGTCAAGAAGACACTATCATGTCACCACATGTCTGACAAGATGTTAGATAGAGAGAGAGAGAGAGAGAGAGAGAGAGAGAGAGAGAACATGAGTAAAATATATCTCAACTTCAGTTTTGATCTTTCATGCACCTGACCTCAAAAATTACAATCTAATTTTGGTGATATTTTTCCCACTTTTAAAATATTGATTTTATTTTTAACTTTATGATGGTAATTTATGAACTGATTTGATTAAAATGTGAAAATTAGTTATCATGTTGTGTTTGCTGGAAAGTTTTATGTAACGTGAAGGCTTATTGCCATGTTCATAAATACCCACAAGTGGACTCTATCCTGAGTCAGCTGAATGCAGTCTGCACCCTCACACCTTATTTCCTTAAGATCCAAATTAGTGTCATTGTGATTTTTTTGCACTTAAATTTACACCATCCACCTGTCATTTAAGTGCATAGAAATTTGTTTGTTAACCAAGATGTGTGTATTCTGATGTCGAATGTGTCTGAAGTTCACAGGTGAACCAGATGTCTGGTGGCGTAACTATCGTAAAAGTTGGTGGAAGTCGGCCAGATCTGCAGCTTACCCAGCAACAAGTGGTGTCAGCCGCTGTACCAAGAGAGCAGTTCATCTCAGGTCCTAGGCAAACAGTGCTAGCACAGCAAGATATTGGAGGGTGCTGGTTGAATCGTCAGGAAGCGAATCGCTTGGTGATAAACCGTCCAAGACTGGGGGGTGACAGTCGGAGTACAGGGCGGTTACACACGTCTGTGGGCAACAGGAGTATGACAAGACTAAACGTTGGTTTGTATTATTTTAAGTTTAATAATTAAAATTCTGTCTGGCTTTTGCTCTTTTTCATTTGTTAACCCATGTTCTGTGTAGGGGATTTTTATTTCTGTGTTATGATATAATCATACATGCAATGAAGAATTCTGTGTTTTCATTGTGTAGGTGGGTTATTGTATCGGATGCTTTGAACTTCATTTTGTTTAACCGTGTTTGATGGTAAAATGTCTTTAATTTATGGTTATCTCCTTCACACCCAGGTATTAAGAAATAAGTGCATTTTTAGGAAGAGACAATTTCATGACAAGAATATTGAATTACTTTTCCTTCTGCTTCCTCTTTTTCTGCTGCTGTTTCCTTCATTCCTCCTTTTCATTTTACTCATCTATCCAGACAAATATTTGTATAGCACAAGTTTACCTCTGTATTTATGGAGAATATGTTCGTGAGTAGATCTCATTTAGCAAAGTTTGCAAATGAGATTATAGACTAAATAAATAGATAAATATACCATTTTAAAAAATCTTATATTATTCTTTTCTTTTGTCTCAGATGTCACATTTCCATTTACATTGCTAACATCACTTACCTTTCAGTGAAAGAAGGTCTTGACTACTTCCACGTCTCTGCACATTATTCATAAATTATACTACTATTCAAAACTACTTAACCTAGACAGCTGAGAAAGTATCTTCAACTTCCCACATTTTGTTTGTTTGCATGCACATATGTGTGTGTTTGGCTGTATTAATTTTGGCATGTTTTATTCATATGCTGCTGTTGTTTATTTATTTATTTTTTACATATTTAAAAATACATTGTCAGAGAATTCTGTAAGAATGAAATGGGCGTACATATTTAAAAATACATTGTCAGAGAATTTTGTAAGAATGAAATGGGCGTGAATGTCATAAGATTTAAAAAAAAAAATTAAATCCGTGGCATAACAGCTCCAGAGAGCCAAAGCCGACTAGCTTGACTGCTGGCCTCACGTTCACATGCCTAAGCAGAGGTGAACGATCATCCAACCAGATATAGGGTGACGTGTGGTCAGCACGATGAACCCCCAGCCATTGCTACCTTTCCTGACCGGATTACGCTACCCATTGTAGCTCCCCAATTTCCTCACGATGCTGGTTTGGCACTGGTCCCATACACTGGTCGAAAGCTCATAAGAAAATTTCTTCTCCCCTGAGATTCGAACCAGCGCACATTCCGTATCGCCGGTCCGAAGCATGATGCCTCAGACCGCGCGGGACGAATGTCATAAGATTTACTATAGTTAAGTGTAGCCTTCTTGTATTATAACAGGTATCAGAAGGGGTTATATGTACATGAGATAGATTGAAGTTCCCAGTTTTAAGGCTTTTGTATTTTGGGTGCTGATTGTTTGAGTTATAATAACAAGAGTTAGAGGGTAAGTCATTGAGTACATAACCTGTATATATAAAAGCAGTGACTTACTTTAACTGCCTTCACCAATCTTTCAGTTGGTGGGAGTCGAGTGGGCTCTGTTGGTGGTCTCCATAAAAGCATGACACGACTGAGTTCCAGTCAACAGATCAACTTGGTTCCAGTGCCCAGTTCAGTGAGTGGATCCACTGTAACAAGCAATAACCGCAGTATCACCACGATTAACGGGGGAAGACAGTACAGCGTGTCTGCAGCTCAGAAGGTTTCCAGTGGAGGTGTCACAGTAACCACGGCAAGTCCCAACAAAAGCATCATGTAAGAGACAGTACAGCTAGTAGTTTCATGACTTTGTGCTCCCCTTCCTATTGGTGTTGAGTAATTAAAAGAAATAAGCATCTGGCTGAAAGTCGGGAATTTTTGTGATGTTGCATGACAAAAAATGTTATTCTTTTCAGTGGAAATTCTTCTGGCCTGCGGGAAGACAAAGACTTGGTTGTGTCCATCTCTGCATCTTACCCTTTACCTTTGCAAAATAATAGTCCTCTGGTGGTACAATCTGGAACAAGAGAAATAGGTAGGATATATACTCTCTTCTCTTACAAATATTTTCCAGCAAGATAAAATGATCAGTCCTAATAGATGTATAAAATAACTCAGATAATTAATATTAGTATAAATCTACATGGGAGTATATTAATTCTTGTTTTCAGCTAATAACAGCAACTTTACAGGCATTAATCTTAGTCAGTCTGGCAACAAGATACATAACCTCAATTCATCGCAGCTTCATATGATTCCATCTCGTGTACTTAGTAGTTCTGGTAGCATTGCTCTTAATCAACCAGCACTGACTTCAGCATCAACTACACATCCCACAAGTCAATCAGTCGCAGTTTTACATCACAATTTGGGTGCGCAGACAGTAACTTCACAGATATTACCGACTACAGTTGTGACATCAAGACGAGCAAACACAAGTGTGACCATCATCAATTCTCACCAACAGAGCAATGCTGCTGTTGCTGCTGCATCACAGGTATATCCCATTATTTTTTATAAATAAATTACCAGGTTGTAAGTTAACTTTAAACCATTTTTCCATGAGTAACTGTGGCATTTGGGATGTTGGTTTCATATTAAAGTAATTCATGTTAAATACAAAAATATATATTGTGGACTTATGTCACAGCTGCAGAACAGCTTATCGATTATCTTCCTGTCTTGTACCTGAAAATCTATGATGTAGAATACACAGAACTATAATTTTACTTGCTGTTTTATATGGATGAAAAATGTAGTGTCACTCCAAGGGAATAATTAATATAAATTGAATGTGTTTGAGAGTGAAGTATGGGCTAGATTATTTGGTCCTAAGAGAGAAGAAATAGCAACAGGATGGAGCAAATGAGCATACAATTGAATGAACACAATATTCATAGGAAGGTATGTCTCCCATTTTACATGGGGTCAGTTGTTTAGTGTTTAGAAGAAGGATACAGATGGAGAAAATTGCAAAAGTACCAGGACAAATTTACCACACCTTGCACTTATGATTTTTTTTTTTTCAGAGGATAAGTGTGTTTGAACCATATCCTATGAGAGACACTGTACAACATTTCTGTGAGAAACATCTGGACAAAATCAAGTCTTACATGGAGAAGGTTTCAGTTCGTATCCCACCTCCAGCAAAATGTACAATTGAAGGTAAGTTGGTAACACGAGTGAACCTGAGAATAAATTTTGAATGTTCTCCAAACAATTATGCTTCTTATTGAATAAGCCTGTTGCAGATCTTGTGTTTTGAGTATTTACATTTGGTTAAATACAGTATTCCATCATTAAAGAACTCACTATTACATCTTCCACCATAAATTATTCCATTGTGAAATTCCAGTTAGCTTCATTTGGATGTTCAGTAGTTGTTGGACGATGGTGATGATATTAAAGCATTAATTATTCTGTCACAGAACGTCGCGCAAAGAAGCTAGCCAAACTCCATTTTGCTTGTCAAGGTCGTGGAGAGCATTGTCTCTATAACCGTACTTTCTTTACAATGAAGACAAGGAACCCTCGTATATGGATTCATCTGATGTTCTTGGCCCTGCAGGTAAGGAGCCCAACAAGTGTTTAATATTTGGTACTGTCAGTGAAGATAAAGGATTGTCCTAATTACTTCATGACAATGTGAAATTAAATGTCCATTATGAGCATCAGTCATGGTAAGCATTGCAAGAATGACATAACACCCATCCAGAAACAGTTTATATTCTAATACATTACACAGTATGCAAGGTTTTAAGATCAGAAACATTTTGTTTCTAATTGAATGATGAAACTCTGGAATATTGGGCCAGATGCATTGAAAAGCAGGGAAAATACAAAAATAAGATACATCCAACTACTGTGTCAATATCTTGTTAAAAACTAATTATAAAATTAACTTCAATTTTTTTAAGGGCAGACAGCCAAGATTTTTTTTAAAATCACTTTATGTTGCAGGCAAGATCTGAGTCTGCACTGAGTTCAAGAGATTCTTCAGTAAGCAGCTTAAAGAATTGTTGGGATATCTTGAAGTGTGAGAACAAAACATTCCTAACTCTTGTCACCTCAGCATTTCCATGTGCTAAGGTTAGTTGTTCTGAACTTAACTTCACTTATTACCTAATTTTCTTGCTGAGGGAGGAAGTATGAAGTATTATCCTACCTTCCTATTTCTGTTATGTAGTCTTCCTTGAAAAGTTGATAGTAAGTCAGATGGTAAAGAAATTACAGCTTTTATTTGACCAGGAGAACTGACACTGGACTCTATCCTGAGCCAGTTCGCTGCTGCTGTCTTCACATCGAATATCCCTAAGGTCTATTCTAATATTATCCTTCCATCTACATCTCTGTATTATAAGTGATCTTCAGCTTATATTTCAATGTCTAGCAATGTTTGTTATTCTGTTGATGGCTAACTGACCAATCCTAAATATAACAGCTGATTAAAGTAAAATAGGAACTATTTGTTGCTTGTAGGACCAAGAGTCCCTACTGAATGAACTACGTCACAGTGGTTTCTTCGATGTATTTGAAGCAGCTGGGACCCCAAGTCCCAGTGGGGGAGCTCAGTGGGGTTGTTTTCTGTGTAACCATCCTGAGAGAGCAGTGGGGTTCCTACAAGACAGTCAGCCTGTTATTGAAGGACAGCTGAAGGAGAAGAAGGGGCGCTGGAAGATTTTCAAACGTTGGAGAACAAGATACTTCACATTATCTGGAGCTCATCTTTCATATAAGGGTTCTGTAAGTGGTATCTTAATAAACGTTTATTGTGTTGTTCTCAAGATGAAAGGGAACTGGCAGTAAATATAATTGATAATGGTATTTTGAAATTTCAAACCAAAAAATGAAACTGTCAGATTTCAAACTTGTTATTGAACTGAAGTTGCAGTCCATTTAAAACAAGAACATTAATTACACAATAAATAGATTTTTTTAGGTAAATCAGGATTCTCTGAATTACAGTCTGAGCTTTAAAAATTTATGTCATCCATCAT
Source organism: Zootermopsis nevadensis (assembly GCF_000696155.1). Next base: position 759,686 of record NW_019059658.1, on the reverse strand, counting down.
TACATGATAGATGTTCTGTAATTTTCTTACAGAAGGATGACAAAGACATGATACCAATTGAAGTAAATCAGATCCGCAGCGTGAAGGTGAGCCGAGGAGCTCGTAACATTCCTAAGGCATTTGAGATCTTCACAGGTGACCAGTCTCTTATCCTTAAACCCAAGGATGGCAAGAATGCTGAAGAGTGGGTCCAGTGTTTGTCTATAGTAGTTGCACATTCCCATTCCAGGGAGATCCCAGCCAAAAGCAACTCTCTTCCTGCCAGAGGCGCAAGTCTTAGAACTGCAGTGTGAAGCAAAGTAAAAGATTTAATGGGCCATGTACCATGAAGAGAGCCTATTCCAATGTCTCATAGCAGAGGCAGGCCTGTGTTATGAAATAATTGCAAATTATCAGAAACACCTTCATATAATGTGCATAAGTACTGGGACTTTTTTTTTGGTAACTAACTGGGAGAGATGAAAAATGCATACAGAATTTTAGTTAGGATACCTAAATTAACCACTTTAAAGTTATAAACATGTATGGGAATTTAATAGCAAAATATGTCTCAAAGGTACAGGGTGTGAGGTTGTGCACAGTTTAATTTTTCATTATCACTTTCTCTCACCCTCAGGTTGGGTAAGAGACAGAGAGAAAAGCTGTTAATTGGTATGCACCTACATCATACTTAAAAGATTAATTATAAATGTGGAATTTACCAGAGTTACACAGGTGAACACTGCACTTAACAACTGTGAACTTCATTCATGAGAGGATGTAAGTAAATAAGAACACAGATGTACTGCCATACTCTGATCAGTGAAGCTCTGGATAAATAGTTGAATGTTTGTTTTTGGCACCTACTTTAATCAGTATGGCAAAGCAAGTTTTTTACTACATGAATTTCACTTTGTGAGTTGAATCGTCTTCTTCATAACTGTTCAGTAGAATAATTTATAGCAAGTCTCTTTTTAAGCAGGTCTTGTAGCAGTATATGATGATCCTGTAGTGAAGAGAGACATTTAAGGTCATGAGATTTGAGGTTCTGACAGTTGTGGAGATGTTGATGGTTGTCTTCTGAGTTGTGTTTCCATGTTGGCTTTATTCCCTGCAGTGTGTCGCTGCTCCATAGAAGTTACCTGTATTAGAGCTTCTATGGTGATGTCCACATGCCATCATAACCGAAAGCACACCATTTTACATTTAGTCATTGTGGTTCCTCCACAGTGATACTGGTTCGTTAGCCATGAGAAGAGCATGAGAGAGACACTGGTTTGTAGCAAATTAGATGTCACATTAAAATAAATTATTCTGATTTAAGTAAATACTTAATTCATAACTTGAAACTGTTTGGGAAGCCTCAGCATTATCAGCTCCCTAAGAGAAGCCAGGAGTTTGTATGAATACGTACATTAGCTGAGACTGTCTTCTCCTTGTGATATGCTCAATTTTTTTGCTGTCTGTCTGTCTGTATTACATCTGTATTTTTTTTATAAGTGTACATGTAAGAATTAGTAGACAGCAATTATTTTTAATTTCTATATTTTCTTGTACTGGGTTCAGATACAACCATATTTATTAATGTAAAAAGCATATTATAAGTGATGTACCTTGTATTCTCAGTTGAGGGTTATCTGGACATTTGGAAGATTCTTGGACTTCAGCATATTTTATTGTAGTTTGGTGAAGGAACAATGTTAAGATAGTTAAGTTGCTAAGGATAAAGTCTAAATTTTGCTGTGAAAATACCATTTGTCATTATAAAGTGGTAGTTAATTTCTTTTGCCAGAATCCTTTCTGTTATTAAAATGCTGTGTTACTAATAATTTTTACACTCTTGGCAAAAGCTATAGAACTGTACTAGATCAGTGCTTCTGAGTGTAATATGCCATAATTCAAAGAAGGGATTTTAAAATGACCTGGCCATGTACAGTTCCCATATCAAGTCAGTGGCTTTGTTTCTGTTTTGTGTAATTCAGAAGAATTAGCGTCATTTTCAGTTCTTTATTATGTAAAAACAAACGAGGGAAATTTATGACACTTATTGTCCTTAAAGTAATTTAGTTTATATGATAAGATTAGCTACAAGTATGAATGAATAATTGTATATAATTCAGTGAGCCACTTATGCATACAATCTGCAGCAGTATAGATTCACTGTCAAATGTTTCAGACATGACCTCACAGTTTCATCCTGTCATGTCTGTAATCATACAAATGTTAACAACCATAGTTCCAGTAGTTCATTAGTTGTTGATATCAGTCAAGGGTAATATAGATTTCACATTTCTGTAAGACAGAGGTAGATGGAGAGGCTAGGTAGTCAGACAAAGTATAAACATCTGGGATGACGAAGGCAAGAGCCAAAGTGCTGTTTTGTATATTTTTTTTTAAGGTTTGTTACAAAATTTCAAAATTCATACATCAAGTATTCCACCTCTGAAGTTCATGTGAGTCTTCATGTTGGTGTTATTGGTATAAATAGTACAAGGAAATGATGTTCATACCAAGTTTCATTCAGTTTAAATCTGTAAGTTGGTTAAAAATTATTGGAATGGGGAGGTAATACTTTCAGCCTATTATAAAAGGACAGTAGACTATAAAACAACATTCACACGAAAGAATTATATTTTTCACTGATATGGGAATATTATCATCTGTACCATATTGATTTTAGGTTCTCATGGCAGTGAAGATGTTGATGTTGGTCTTCTGGGTTGTTAACACCGTATAGACTTGTAGGTAGATGCCAGTGTTTCAGAGAAACATACTGTTTGCATCTTCAGCTCTGAAAATGGTGGCAGTATGTTCATGCAAAACATTGGTGTCTACACAGCATTACAACCCAGAAGACACACTGATAGTGCTGTAAAGCTCAAATTAAGAATACTGTTTAGCATATATGATGATGCATACTTGCCTTGTAGGAAACACTGATCTAGAGATAAGATTGGCAAGATGTACTGGAATTATGAGGTACTGATACATGTCACATAGCTGGAAATATTGTGGTAAACAAATGGTGGATGAATTTTTATGCATATATGGTAGACTCAAATAGTTTCCAGATTTCAACATGTATTTATTTATTTATTTAATATGACACATTTTATACCTTGCCTCATTTGAATTACATACCTTCTGCTATCACACACTTCTGCCATTTGATATAAAGTGCTTAATATTGCAGACCTTTGTCCATAATACTCCTGTCTTTGGTCTGTACTCTCTTCCCTGACTTGAATCATTCCCTTCAGGGGAACTTTCTCAGGAAAACGAGGAAATTGGCAGTAAATTAGTTGAGACATGCTTTTGCCAGACGCTTGTGGCTGTGTTGCCTTGTCATGGTGTCGTATCCAGTTTGCTGTTTGGTGCAGCTGTGATTGTTTCAATAAGCATTGCTGCAGGTATTGAAATTTTTCTCTTGGAAATTATTTACTGATGGTAGGATCATCAAATATGAACTTATAGTGGATGATGTCATGGCTCTAAATGAAGTCTTCCAGCATCTCCTTTTCCTTTGATTGGACTGCAAGAGATTTTGTGGGGTCATAATGCTACTCATCACAAAGAATGAAAGAGGTGAAATACCATCTCCTGTCAGTCAAGTCAATCATATGCACACAGTATATATATAATCTTCATCTGCTATGCAAGTAGCGGTTTGTGTTCTTTAATATTGCAACACTTCTTACAAATTTGTAAACCAACTTTCTTTACTGTATTGTATTAAAAACATACATATCTCATTATTTATTTTTTAAGTGTTTTGCAACTGTGAAGTGAGCAGTTGGTAGTACTTAAGATTTTTGAATACACAGTTATTCAAAATAAGTGAAAGGAAACATATTTTTATTGTACATTTTTATAATATTATATTATATATTAAATTACTGAATATCAGAGGGGACCTGAAAATGTATATTTATAAGAGACATTATACTTAACTTTTGTATGGCATTTGATATTTCACGCTCAGTAATCATGACTTATGTACTGAACTAGTGTCTGTCCTGTGGGTTTAGAGACCAAATTTCCATACAGTCTAAGAGAAATTGCACAAAAATATACTAATGAAATTAATGTAAAATTGGGTATATGAGAAAAGGAGAATCACTTCACACAGTTATGTAACATTGGAACATTGATAAGAGATTTTTAGCACTACCAGTCACCATTGTCCAGGTCTGTCTTCTTGCCAAGTATTGCCCACATCATATTTATCCCTTTGCCATACTTTTCAGGTTAAACCTGAATATACCATCTGAATCATTGGTTTGTACAGTTTTACTCATATCTCATTCAGAGTCATTGTTACCCATTGCTGTGATGTGTCACCAGTTATATGTTGTAGTTACCAACATTAACTAAAACAGTTCAGTGCAAAAGTCATATCAGGTAGAAAATTTGAATTTTAGCTGGGTAATACAAATAATTGCTGAATACATTCCATTGCCAAACATAATATTAAAGTACAGTGTAACTTTATTACAGTGGATTGCACAAGAGAAAGAATTTTTAATAATATGTAGGAAACCATATTTTGTAGTAAGTAGTTGAAGTAATTTAATAACTTAACCAGCATGACTGCATTGTTACACTCAAGCACACAGAACATTATTTTTTATTCTCTTTTGATTGTTCTACTTTTCATGAACTGTCTTAATTGAGTGTAGGAATGTGGGTTAAAATAATGCACACAGTCACCAACACAAAAATGGCAACTCATACTGACATGAATATATAGTCTGTTGGAAAACATGTAGAATGTATAAATTCCTAATGCAAAATAACCTCAAACATGGAAACCACAAAACAAGAGTTACAAATTAAACAGGAAAATGAAATAACTAGAATTGCATGCAAAGTATATGTATTAAATGAACTTTTTGATAAATACAAATATGGTTCTCATTTGTCTCACAAAACAACATACGTGTGTCAGTTTTTGTTGAATAATCAGTTCATGTGGGTAGTAAATAATGGGCTTGAGTAAGTACGATTTTAAGGTTCTCAGTTTTTGTTGAATAATCAGTTCATGTGGATAGTAAATAATGGGCTTCAGTAAGTACGATTTGAAGGTTCTAACAGCAGTGAATACGAAGGTGGCTGTCTTCTCGGTTATGAGGACAACGATGGAGGCAGCATGGACCTCTGAAATGATGGTAAACTTCTACCAGCATGGCGCTACAACCCAGAAGACAGCCATCTTCATAAACTCAGTATTTCATTACTTGAAATTGTAATTCTTAAAATAACAACATTTTCTTGTCATCCATTTCTATATGAACATTAATTCCACAACAGAACAAAAATCATTCCTTTAAAATGTGGAGAAGAAGTTGAGTATGAACTCCAAATTTAAGATCTAATGATATGCGCAGAATCATTAGATGGATTTTTGCTTTGGGAACTGTGTGACATAACACTGCAGTGAAATTCACTATATCTGGGATGAAAGATGGCACACATTTGTTATACAGGTCTGTATTTATAATTTGCCTTATTTTCATCAGATTACATTTTGACAGAAAAACACTGAGAATGTAATTAGTGATGAATAACTTTGTCAGTATGTTTCAACACACTGGAAGGAGAATGTGTTTGTTTCTTAATTTTATCACATAATCAGATCTAAGATAGTTGACAGCAACAGAACTAATTTAGTATGTGAAGCAGACCCATTGTGGGACTTGAAAACTAAAATACATCACAACAGGAATCTCTTGAATATAACTGAAAAGAAACTGCTTTTCAAATAGGAAGTACATGTAACTAATATTACTTTTATTGAAGACTTGCCAAATTCTTATTTTTTCAGAGCCATTCCCCCATATATCTGTATGGTGTGGTGTTTGGTCAAACGCTGGGGACAACTTTGCCGTTACCTTGGCGGTGATAATGTGACAACAAACATCAGATGCCCCAGTATGGCTGTTGTTGGCATACTTGACTTTGGCAGTATATGGAGCCAGTTTGTTCATAGTCTAAAGGAAGAACTGAGAAATTGGTGACAGAAAGTTGGAAAAGGAATTAAATTTAATAAAGGTATGAAAGTGTCCCTTGTTTACTACCGAATTTGTTATTTTTCTTTGTCACTTTATTTCTCTTAGTACCAGGAGAGTGGAAATATATAAAGAATTGGTGTCAAAACTCAGGTTGCTAATAGTTCCTAAACAAGGACAGCCAAACAAACAATAAATAAATAATACTTGTCTCTTTGTTAAATGCTAGTCCTTTATATGGATGTATTTATTCTCAACTCCTGGCTGCAATAATACACGTGGTAACTTCAGAGAAACTTCAGGTTTTTGGGGCACCAGCCACATAATAATGGGCTTCTACTGACACAGGTGAAATTATGGTGTAATCACACCAAAGATATCTTTAGTCCAATGCTCAAAGAAAATTTATTTTGCATATAATCTATCATTTCTGTACTTCCATTTGCTGTTGCTTCCACTGATGGTAGTTATTTTGATAGCAGTCTGTAGTTCTGTGCCTTATGTATATATTACCAACATACAAACTTTATAAGGTCTTCCATGTGCTATGTACTGAAAAACTGGCAGCTGAACATTTGTTCAAAATAAAATTTATTTTACTTCCAGTTGTGAATTTTTGTGTTGCTACCATCTCGAAAAATCGTGTGATGTAAGTGTGTCATGAAACCCTATGAAATGTGATCAAGTTCAAGTAATTTCAAATAGCAGTAGCAAATAAATGTGATTATTTATATCACACTTTTTGTATCATTTCCTTTTCAAATTATCGAAACACATAATTATACAGAACTAAATTTTATATGTAGTTCTATATGGGTGTGAAACTTCATCTCTCCCTCTCAAGAAAGATTACAGATTCAAGGTGTCACAACTGAGAACACACGGTCAAAAGAGGGATAACAGAACTATAATGAGAAGCTTCATAATCTCTACACCTACTATTACAGAGATTGAATCAAGAGGGTTGGGTAGGCTGGACATGGGGGGGGGGGGATTTTGATTGGAAAACCTCACAGATATGGACAATTTATTGTAAAGCATATTAAAATTATGTATACATAACTGAAATATGATTTTTACTTCTACCTATATAAACATAACCTCCAGAACTGTTATGTTATATTGAAAGGTCTTTTGCCAATGAAATAATGTGGGACAATCTTTGAAATATACTACAAATAACACAGCAGGCAGAATTTGGCTTCTTTCAATTAAAACTCTAAGTTTTGCTTATGTCACTTGGTTATTTTCCTTTATTTCTTACATGCAAATCATCTCAGTTATATATTAAACCATTTAATAATTTAAATATAAAAGTTATGTTGGAATTTTGAGAATATATCTCACATTTCCCATGAGCACAGAAAACATGTAACATGTGAATATGATTGACAAATTCTACTAAGACAATGCAGCTATTCACCATCCAGAGTCTTTAGCATTTTTTCATAGTCTTTCAATTGCTGGGCAAATCCAGGATTTGGATTAATCATGGTTCTTCTTTCCTTCAGGTAGAGAAATGCCTGCTGATAGCTCATGCCTTGTTTTTTCATGAGATATGCTATAACCACTGATGCCGACCTTGAAATACCAGCATTGCAGTGTACAAACACGCATCCTCCAGTTTGTATTGCACTATCTATAAAAGCGAAACACTGGTCTAAATTGCTTACAAGGTTACTCTCAGGAAGATCAAGAAGCTGAATGTACATGTGAGTGAGTGTTTCATCCATTATTATGGGCTTCACACCTAGGCTCAAAATGTGAGTAACAGAATGTTTTTGCAGTAAGTCAGCATCTTGTATAACATCCTGTGATCCCATGTACAGTCCAGGTAGCACCAAGGCCATCTGAAAGTCTGGTTTAGTGTCAACAACATAACCAGGAGAAGCGCCAAATTGTGGCTGTGTCATCACCATAGTTCCATCTTCTAGAATCTTCTCCTTGTAACTGTGCCCAGATATAGTTGTAACTGTGGTTTCACAGGAATGCAGCAAAGATTTGCGGGCTATTATTTTTTCTAGAAAACTCATATCTAATGGAAATTTCAATTAATTTTCACACAGTAGATGCATTTAATAATTAAAAGCAATTTGAGTTGCTTGTCCATGGATAAAAAATTATACAGGAAACCACATTCTAACAATTTATGTAAATTTTATTCCTAGTACTTTAATGTCTGAGAATTGTTCTTGTAGTCATCCACTTAACATACTATTACATTGATCAAATTTTCATTTCAGTCCAGCACTACTAACTTACTGAAAATTCTTTAAACAATTTGGATAGGGACTGGACGATGAATTTGCACTGATCAGTATGTTAAGAAGACATGTTCATTACACTTCAGCAAAATCTATTGGATTATTATTGTCATCTTGTTCAACTTTTTCTTGTGGCATCACCATTTCTAGGGGATCATATTCCACCTTAGTCAAGTACAGACCATATGGTGGAACAACATTTATTCTGCTATTCCAGCTGTGTTTTGAAGGATTCTCCAACATATACTGGATCTCTCCAACAGAAATATGACCCTCAGCAACACTAATGAGTGCTCCAACCATTCGCCTTACCTGTTGTGCAAAATCTTATTATTAGTGTACAGTTATAAAACATGCAAAGTTAATTGTGGCTGTGTCATCACCATAGTTCCATCTTCTAGAATCTTCTCCTTGTAACTGTGCCCAGATATAGTTGTAACTGTGGTTTCACAGGAATGCAGCAAAGATTTGCGGGCTATTATTTTTTCTAGAAAACTCATATCTAATGGAAATTTCAATTAATTTTCACACAGTAGATGCATTTAATAATTAAAAGCAATTTGAGTTGCTTGTCCATGGATAAAAAATTATACAGGAAACCACATTCTAACAATTTATGTAAATTTTATTCCTAGTACTTTAATGTCTGAGAATTGTTCTTGTAGTCATCCACTTAACATACTATTACATTGATCAAATTTTCATTTCAGTCCAGCACTACTAACTTACTGAAAATTCTTTAAACAATTTGGATAGGGACTGGACGATGAATTTGCACTGATCAGTATGTTAAGAAGACATGTTCATTACACTTCAGCAAAATCTATTGGATTATTATTGTCATCTTGTTCAACTTTTTCTTGTGGCATCACCATTTCTAGGGGATCATATTCCACCTTAGTCAAGTACAGACCATATGGTGGAACAACATTTATTCTGCTATTCCAGCTGTGTTTTGAAGGATTCTCCAACATATACTGGATCTCTCCAACAGAAATATGACCCTCAGCAACACTAATGAGTGCTCCAACCATTCGCCTTACCTGTTGTGCAAAATCTTATTATTAGTGTACAGTTATAAAACATGCAAAGTTTTATACCGGGTTTACAATTTATGTCTTTTGAGGCGCGCGCGGTCGGCTGGCGATCTGTTGACGTGGGCGAGACTAGTCCGTGTTCTTCCCATGAGTCACAGGCGAATCAGTTTCATTGCGTCTCTTGTAGCGGATTGACGTTGATAATATGGTGTATAGTATTAAGCAACGTGTGTTCTTAGTCGAAACATATGCCAAATATTCATCCTACGGAAGATGCCGCTGTAAATTTCGCAGACATTTTCCTGGTATAAGTGTTCCTAGCAGGCCCATGATAGAGAGCTTAGTAAAAAAAATTCGTAGTACAGGATCAGTTTTGGATAAAAAGAAGAACAGGAAACGACAATTCATTTTGGCAATATCCCAGAAGAGCTTCGTCGAGTATTTAGAAATATGTTAACGAGATGTGAAGCTTGCCTGCAAGCACAAGGAAGTCACTTTGAACATCTTTTGTGATTTAAGGTAAGAACAATTAATGTAATAACATGTATCAGTGACGAGAAACACTCGCAGCTCCTTGTTACTAGCGGCAATGAAACTGATTTGCCTGTTACTCATGGGAAGAACACGGACTAGTCCCGCCCACGTCAACAGATCACCAGCCGACCGCGCGGTGCGGGCGCGCCTCGAAAGACATAAATTGTAAACCCGGTATCAGAGAACACAATCAGTTAAGACTTATTCTCTACAGATCCAAAAATTCATATGGATATTGATTTAAGAAGAAAGTGGATTTCATATTGTAAGAAATTCACATTACTTGTCTATAAAGGAATGATCTGCCTTGGCATGTGATGTCCCAGAAACTATAATGTGAGCAGCACGAACAGTATTCAGCTCCTATCAAAGGTCGGCCAGGACTGATGTCCAATTTGTACATTTCCTTAACGGTGGTTATGTGAGAATTCCCGGCACTCTGTCCCATAAATGTACGGAAATCCCTTGTGCCAGGGAAGAGAGTAGCTGCAGCCTTCAATAGTGACATATCAAATTTATCCACATTCCTGGAAAGTCAGAACATAGCTAGGTTTTAAAAATTAGACAGTTCTGGTCTAGCAAATGTCCACTGTCATAGGCATTGTTTCCAACATATCCACTAAAAAGTACATTCTGTATCATGCTGTACTTATGAATATATTTCAGGGCTTCACAGCTGGTTTTCAATGTGCTTATCTTAAATTAATTTCTTAACATTTCAACTTTAAAACAGTCCACTATAGGATAATCAAGGTGAGGCTAATATAATTATATATGGTGTGGATGCAGCTAAAATTCAGCAGGTTTATCAGCTTTATCAATAGGTGATACCACATAACCTGTCAAATTACTTCTTTTATCTATTACAATCAATGTTAAATACTCTGTGGAACTGTCAGTTATATTTATTGTGACTAATAGCTACTTACTGAATGAAATGGCATCTGTTCCATTCAACAAATGGAATTTCTGCCATGTAAGCACTACTTTTGTTGAGAGGTGGAGCATCTGGATTCCTCACAGCCAGACGATACAAGTATGTTCGAGATTTAACACTGTAACGAGCGTGAAATGTCTCGGGCACAATATGCACACTCTGAACTCTGAAATGTCATAATTACAGGAAGTTATGATAGCATTTAAAATTGTTGTTCGAAATTCTTCTAAAGTTCCTCTATTTTCTATAAAAGTTTATACTTCTTGGAAATTTTAATTTTACTCTTATGGTATTGAAATAATCTTAAAATTAATTTTCTCTTTCTTTACTGGCTTTGGGAGATGTTTAATTCATTTAAGTATTCAACAGATTCTAAATGTTTTTAAAACACTTCTTGTGCTTGTCTTAAAAAAATGTCTGAGTTCAGAATCTAGCATGCACAAGCAATGGATTAACCAGAACTGGAAAGTGTGAAGTCGTAAGTCATTTGCATGTTTTTATTATCATTCTTTCAACATGTGATTTGATACCAATACAAAGATATTTCCTTACCTAAGGTCAACGTTTGCATTAATGAAATACCGATTATAAGCAACAGTTAAATGTGCTGGATCATATTTCAAACAACCGTTACGTTCCAAGTCTACGTGAGCAGATGAACACAGTGCATGGACTCCGCGATCTGTTCTGTCATGAAGAGAGATAGTATAAATAATGAGACACCTAATATCTGTTGATCACACTGATTTTTAAAAATAAATAAAATTATTACCTGCTTGATATATAAACATGTGGTTCATTTACTGGTTTAAAACTCTTTGAGCAAATTTCAAGAATTCCCTGAACTGTTTCAGGATCTGATTTTGTTAGTTCTGCATTTACTACCTGCTTCTGTGCACCCCTAAAAAAATGGAAATATTCTGGTACATTACTGAAGTAAAGGGTCGTAGAATTTACAGAATGCACCTATACCTATGAATTCATATGGAAGCATATAGCACAACTACGTTATTATT
>NW_019059658.1:710184-740073 GCF_000696155.1 Zootermopsis nevadensis | reverse complement strand
CTATAGCTGATGTGTCCTCTTACGTTTAAAATTGGCGCCATGTAGGTAATACTTAGAGGGAAGGTTACCTTGCATTGCAGTATTTTACAAGTACAGTGTAGATACTCGGTGAATAACGAACAAAATTCAATAAGGTCATCAAAATCCAGACAATTCCAAAACAATGTCATGCTTTCCACTTGTGCTTAAAGAAACCTTATTAGAAATGTGCCATTCGGCAACTGTATCCTTCCGCAGAATTGTGTGGACCATATTAATTTTGTAATCGATAGTTTGGTATTATCTGAAGAATGTAAAGTACGTTTATTGAACAAATTAGCCGTACATAGCAAATAACATTTTGTGTTTTACTTCGTGTATAAATTTTATAGACATATTTGTTATTCAATGATATCGCTTCGTCATGCAGCGCATGCGCAAGAAGCCGGTTCATTTTGTGGTTGGACATCGGTAAGGTGCTGGAGAGTGTGTTGTAGTGTATTTAATTATAAAATTGTTTTTATTTCCTATATTTACATGTCTCACAATTGCAGGTAAACGCCGAGTCGAACTGGGGAAAGGGATGCTATTAAGAATTAATTAGGACGGATTATCTGGATTACAGTACAGTAAGTAGAGTCCACGTCAATGTGGGGTATAATCTACTGACCGTGACACGTCGACTGCCCAAGAAGCACAATTTCATTTATGTATGGCACTTTGATTATAATGTAATGCTTGAGGTCAATTTTTTAATAACGTAATTATGTAACTTTCGGTTTCTGTTTATACTATGTTAAGGATTTTATGGTGACATACTAGCACTTGATATGGCTTGCCATAAGGGATCCCCAAATTCTTAATTTTGTACAATTTAGTAAGATATTGTTTCGATGTGCCTTACATATTGTATGTTTATTATGCAGTGTTACTGTAACGACTTGGCGCGAATCAGGACATCCCTACAATGCAGCAAGCAGTGATGGAGGAGGAAGCCGCTTATGAGCCCCCATCTCTTAAATATGATGATGCTTTTCCAGCATTACCAGAGTCTGTCACGTCAGCCTCCCCAACCGTAAACCAGCTTGGACAATGGAACAATAAAATGAGAATTGGTTCCTCTGTGGTTACCCAGGTGAGCAGCTTTATTGTGCCATATTGTACTGTGGTGAGCAGGAAATGTGTGATGGAATTTATAATGCAAGGAAACTGTATATATGAGAGATGAGGTTCTTATAGCAGTGAGGTACATTTTTCAGAATGTGAAAGAGGTTACTTGAAAGCTACTTTTTATGCCTTAGGTTTGTTGTAATACCCTGTGACTTTCAAGACTTATTATGACTTCACCTAGGTTGTTTATACTGGGACTGAGAGCAAAAATGCAGTAGTCCTAAGGGAATTTTATAAAGCATGAAATATAAAGTTGTGCTTGCTAGGAAGAAAATGAATTTTGTGTAGAACATCTTGGAAAAGACTGCAGACTGCAGAGTTTAAAACATTAGAATAGCTCTTTGAAATGATTTTGGGTTGGATGAAATTTAAAGCACAAGTGTACAAGGGAGCACTGAGAATTAAAAGGAAGATTACAGCAATGGAAATCTTATGGAAGTGGGTGCTGAGCAAGAAAAGGCCTGGAAGACAGCAGGAAATGAAGACTTTAAGTGCCCTAAGCTGATGACTGTTGTATGCATATCTCAAGACTTGCAGAAGGTTTACAAATGTCTTTCATATTTCAGACATAGTGAAAGCATATATGGATGGAAACTTTTATGGATGCAGATTTGTTGTAAAGACTGATTTTAATAGGGAAATATTTGAGACGAAGAATATCACTGCAGCTCTATTTAGATTTCATATTCTCCCATAAGTAAGACCAGCCCTCAGCATGTATAAACGTCCCTGAAAGAGAACAATCTTCCCCTGAAGAACTACATTGTTAAGTTTGTGAGTTCATGTCCTCGCATTACATTTGTTGATTGTGGAGCATCTGCAAATTAGACATATCAGGAGCTGTTATTGTACATTAAATAGAATATGTTAGGATAAAAAAAAAGAATACAAATTTTATTATTATTATTTTATTATTGGTTTCTTTTGCATGATTTTATTAAGAAGTCAGATTGTTTATTTATTCGTAGTGTTCTGAGATTGCGCCTTAACGTTTTCCAGGAGCGTTGGCTAGTGCAGTGCAGCCAGTTAATTATGAAATATGCACTATTTAGACAGTTAAACATGGACATATGAGTTTTGTCTTGGAAACAACAGCTTGTCTTCAGCAGTACATTGAAGTGAGAGACATCATTGTAGTTTAGTTATTTGTGCCATGTTATGGAGTTGAGGCCCATCTCTGATGTTAGTGGAATGGAAATTGCAAACTTTTTTTAGATCTTGCCTGTAGTTGAGACAGGAAATAATATAAATGTCACATAATTTTCCTAGATATTGGTATACAACCCAGTATTGTTTCAAAGTAAAATGCAAGCTTAGTGGGCAGCTGGCAAGTTAGAGCAAATAGAATCTGTCATGTTTCTCAACATCAGGATGAATGAAGTTTTACCTTTCAGATAAAATATATTTTACAGCTGGGTTTGTAACTTTGACTCTTGAATATAATATATTACAGCATCTACAGAAATAAATGCATCACTCTCTAAGACTTCAACAGATCGCTACATTGTATTCTTGTGTGTACAGGTTTTCAGAGTGCCTTTTGAGGAACGCAAATTTGATCACAGTGATAAATTTGGTGAAGGTGAATCTTTGCGTACTTGTCTAATGATCATGAAGGAAACTGGGGCACATATTGAAATATCATCATCAAAAGATATGTCCCTGACATTCCTAGTGACTGGGAAACAGAATGCAGTATTGGATGCAAGACGAAGGATTCTGACACATTTTCAAACACAGGTAAAATAGAAAAATGGTGAAACATAAAAATAAGATTCTAATTTTTTGTTTGCTTTGCTGTAACCTTAGTTTTTCAAATGTGTTTGTAAGCAGCATAACTGCTGTCAAAATGGGAATTGCTCCCATGGTATCTGTTTTAAAGAATTAATGAAGAGACATATTTCTTTTTACTGGGCTTTTGTTGTTAGTGGTATATATTGCTTACCTATGTCTCTATTGATCCTACATAACCAAGCAAAAATGTGACTTCAATTTGGTAGGTGCCCCTGGAACACTCGGTGTTGTAGCTGAGGATTTTCATATTGTTCCTTAGTAAATCATTATTGGATAGAATCTTTAATGGACCATGACAATTTATGCCTCATTATTCCCTAGTCGCCTTTCACAATCTTTCATTTTATGACATTCATTACAGCTTTGATAAGTAATTGATAAACTTCCAAGAAACCATGTAGCAAATATCAGTACATTGACGGTACCTTTTCATTATTTTTTTTTTAAAGAATTCTGAAGTTATTGGAAGGAATACCATTGGCACAATACTGCTAAGAATTTTTATGGAGAATGATGTTTGTCTCAATTTTTGCAGGCGAGTATGTCCATCTCCATTCCAAAGGAGCATCATCGTTTTATCCTAGGAAAAAGTGGTACCAAACTGAAGGAATTGGAAAAGACGACAGCAACCAAGATCTCTGTACCCAATATGGCTGACAGCTCAGATAAAATTACCATCACTGGAACAAAGGAAGGCATAGAGAAAGCAGTGCATGAAATTAAAGTAACATCGGATGAACAGGTAGGGACAAAACAAAATGTTGTAAATCTGAATTTGTGCATAAATTAAAAGGGGCTGTAATTATCTTTGTTGCACTCACACGTGCATGTGTTTGGATGTCACACATTGTTACATGATTTATGTGAAAATATGTGTAGGCTTGTGACATATATGGCGTGGTAGGTAAGTGACTCGCGCGTTTGCAGCACCCCTGAGTGGAGAATTTTGGTCTTTATTACAAAGATATTTTTCATGTCTGTGTTGTTTTCTGCTGTGTCAGTGTTCATATTGTTGTTCATTTTTCTTTAATATAGATTTATAATTATTTTATGTGAATCATTTCAGTTAAAGCAGGTATATGAATATGTGTCTATGTCAGAGACATATCATTGATTGATCTTCGTGCTTTCAGTCCAAGCAAGCGTATGAGCGCATCTCTGTGCCAAAGATGTACCATCCGTTTATCTACGGAGCACATAACGAAAAGGTGACAGCTCTTATGAATGAGACTGGTGTAAGGATCAACATCCCTCCTCTTTCAGTGCAGAAAGATGATATTACTATTGCAGGAGAGAAGGAGGGAGTGATGACAGCTAAAGAGCGCATTCTCAGCATCTATCAGGAAATGGTGAGTTCACTTTGTGAACCACAGGAGGAGGATATCAGATATTTAGTTCTGGACATTGTAGTTTTTCTGTGTGGATACAAGTACAAACTGTTTTAATGCCACTCAGGCATGTATTGTTTTATTATAGGAAAAGAAGTGCACACTTGTGTCAGTAGAAGTGCCAAAGTCTCAACACAAATATGTGATTGGTCACCGTGGCAGCACCATTGCAGAAATCTTGCATACGACTGGAGTCAGTGTAGAGATGCCTCCCAATGACTCCAGTACAGGCACCATAAATCTTCGAGGTCCTCATGACAAACTTGGTGTCGGTGGGTATTTGTACAAGTGAACAGAGATAAACTCAACTTTGCCATTTTTGCTACATCAGAGAGATGCTCATAAATGATTATTAAGTTTTATCACTTGCTATCATAATTTAATCTTGAGGTCACCACACTTTTTATAGCTTGAGATATTATTGTTGCCGTTGCTTAATTAAAAGCACGTTAAAGCATGATAATTGATGTATCAGCCTGCTTTAGGGATTTAGATGAAAGATAAGCTACATTATAAGAATTGTATTAGGAAATGTTAGCATTTGCATGTATGTTCTGCTGTTTTGCGTAATACTGAAAATCACAGCATGAAATATATTAATGAAATAACAGGTTGGAGACCTGTTGATTTAGGGCCACTGTATATTAAGGTGTATTAATGTATGGATTTGTAGCACTGAGCATGGTGTACGAGAAGGCAAATAGTGTTCTCACGGCTACTGTCGATGCTCCAAATTGGATTCACAAGTACATCATTGGACGTAAGGGTGCTAACATACGTGGCATCACACAGGACCTAACAAAGGTATTTCAATGTTAAAGTCATATAAATAAATCTTGTGATTTCATATTCTTTAATGTTGATAAATGTTAGTAATTATGTAATGTCATATCAGGGCTTTAGTGTGTATATATTTGTCATATATTCTTAAGCATGGGTGCTGAAGGAAGATATTTTCAGTTTGGTGAAAAATTGTGGGTGTAGAAAGACAAATTAAATATAAGAATGCTCTAATTCCAAAAGCATATTCTTACTTCTGTGCCATTGTCAACTGTCTGCAGACAAAAGAGACTGAGCTTGTTTATGCAGAAGCTGCAGCACTTAATTTTAGACAAGTAACAGTATTCAGTATTTCAAGGTCATGGTTTAATCATCTGTACAGCATGATTGTATATATTGTCTTTCCAAATTGTCATTTCCAGGTGCACGTTGAATTCACTGACAAGGAAGACAGAATCAAGATTGAAGGACCTCCAGAAGAAGTAGAGAAAGCTCAGGCTGCTTTAGAAACCATGGCAGCAGACCTGATATCCAAGTTAACATTTGTGGTGATGACGGTCGATCCAAAGTTCTATAAACACATTATTGGGAAAAGTGGTGCTAATGTTAATCGGATGAAGGATGAACTTGGTGTGGTGATTAACATTGCAGAGAATGATGGTAACAATGTAATCCGTATAGAAGGAAACAAATCTGGTGTAGAAAGGGCAAAGCAGGTATTATGATCTATTCATCTGTTGGTCGTGTTATCAGTGTTCATTCTTTCTGTCTATGTTGTAAGATTTTTTCACTGTCATTCAAATATTTGAAGCTCCGGGCGTAAAAATATTGCATGTGTGGTGATTTTCTTTTGCTTCATGTGCAGAGAAATGTTGAAAAATTATATTGTGTGTCTGTTATGAGAGCAACTAAAATTATGATTTCTGTGTCACATTGTAATTCATGAGACTTCTTTAAGTTTGAACAAGAAGTAGAAAACATTTAAATCATTCATTTCTTTCTTTGTTGTAGGAACTTGAAGATATGGTTCATAAATTGGAAAATGAGAAGGAGAGGGATATCATCATAGATCATCGTTTCTACCGCAATATCATCGGCAGTAAAGGAGACAATATCCGTGAGATCCGAGAGATGTTCAATCAAGTACAGATAACTTTTCCTGGCCCAGGTAAGTTATTTTTAGACACAGTTCACAGTTATGTAGTCTTATTACCTGTGATGGTGGCTCTCAATTTGGGACATTGTTATGTAGTCTTATTACCTGTGATGGTGCCTCTGAATTTGGGACATCATGATAGATAATTTTATGTTTCATTTGCATGTTAATTCTTTGTCATCGTACATTTTTGACAGATCTTTAATTTAGGTCCTTTGTATATAATCTCTGCATTATTAGATGAGCATGTTTTATGTTTTTCTTGTATGGTTTAACATGTGCTGCATTCACAGGGGAAAAGCGTGACGTTGTGAAGATCCGTGGCCCTAAAGAAGATGTGGACAAGTGTCATAAGTACTTGTTGAAAATTGTGAAAGAACTGAATGAGAGCAGTTACATGATTGAAGTACCAATCTACAAACAGTTCCACAAGTTTGTTATTGGTAAAGGTGGTGCCAACATTCGAAAGGTGAGTATGATTCATGACTCTTGTAATTTACTCAATTTTTTGGTGTGTAATTTGTCACATACAAACACTGGTTAAAACTGGAACTCCATCAAATTTCTTTTAAATCCATTAATTGGTTTGTTGCCTTGTATATTTCTGCCAGGCGATGGGGTTTCTCTGTTAGATTTTTCTGTTCTTGATTTCATACTTAACAGAACTTGCAGATAGGACTCGGGAGGTAAATTATTGTGTGAAAATATCTTCCCCACAGTAAGAAGAGCTTTATTATGTGTTGTTTGTAGCAGATAATTTCATGCATTAATAGTAGGAGGAGGATTAAAAATTGTTTTTAAGAACATACGTTTTTACATTTATTTTTTGTTTTCGGTTGGAATTGTGAATAATATTGGATCTGTTTGATGTTGTGTAGATTCGTGATGAAACTCAGACTAAGATTGACCTGCCAGCAGAAGGTGAGAAAAGTGATGTCATCGCTATAACTGGGAAGAAAGAGAATGTTGAGGAAGCTAGGGAGAGGATCCAGAAGATACAAAATGAACTAGTGAGTCTCTTAAGTATTTTGTGGCATGATTTTATTTTCCTTGCTGGGAAACTTCCACTTTCTCAGAGAAACTTGACAAACTGGGTAACAATCTGAGCTTCATGGAAAGCCTTTTACTCTTACAGCACAATTTCACAATTACCTATCACATTTTACGTTCGACAACCTGTCTCTCCCAGTACCGTGAAGATCGACTAATGGCCATACATGACCACCTTCATTTT
Source organism: Zootermopsis nevadensis (assembly GCF_000696155.1). The sequence continues at coordinate 732,572 of NW_019059658.1, read as the reverse complement.
TTTTTATGAAAATAAGTGAATGACTGGATTAAATTAGGTATATGTGAATAAAGCAGTACACTATTTTATAATGAGTACATGATATTTACAGGCTAATATTGTGACAGAGGAGATTGTGATCCCGCCACAGTTTTACAACTCCCTGATTGGTGCCGGTGGGAAACTTATTCATGCCATTATGGAGGACTGTGGAGGGGTTGCCATTAAATTTCCTCAAGCAGAGAGTCGCAGTGATAAGGTTCGTTAAAACTGGTTACATGTAAGGTCAGACAGCATCGACTTGTATCTTGTTATTTTTTTTATAGTTTTATTACCACTTATGATTTTGTTATCATTGTAATCAAAGGTAACAGTTCGTGGTCCAAAGGAAGATGTGATGAAGGCATGCCAGCAACTTTTGGAACTCACAACAGAACGACAACTGTCGAGTTACTCGGCCGAAGTTCGTGCTAAACCCCAGCATCATAAGTTCCTTATCGGGAAAAACGGTGTCAATATTAAGAAGATTCGTGATCTTACTGGTGCTCGCATTGTGTTCCCAACTGACAAGGATGACGATAAGGAGGCCATAACTATTATTGGAAAACAAGAGGCTGTCGAACATGCCAAAGCAGAGCTTGAGGCCACTATTAAGGAAATAGTAAGTTTCATGAGGGCAGGCTTTTATGTGCAGGAATAAATCATGAAATTAGAGCAGAATCATTATTCCATTCAAGACATGCCATCACATTGGCTTATCAAAAGCACGGATTAAAGTATGTGCGTAGTGTTTGAAATTCAAATTTTTCTTTAACTTCAGTTTAATTTTCAAATGTATAAATATACAAATCAGTATCTGTTCATGTAATAAAATTTCTGATTTGAACCAACTTTTCACTCTGCTTTGATATTTATGCTGTTTCAGTAGGCTGTATAGATAGTAATATGGAAGTAAGTTAATTATTTTGTGTGATTTTGACTGCAGTTTTTACCATTTGATTTTTAATTACATGTAACAGGTATTTGTTATAACATGTTTTCCAAATGTTTTGAACTCTCATAACGGACTTCTGCTTCAGAAATCCTTTCAAAACTTTGCATAGAAAACCCCTTGGAAAGAGATGATGTGGATGACTGTTTGTCATTACATTGTAGAAGTAAGGATGGTTTAGTCTTGTATGATATGTGAGGCAAACAAGACATGCAGAATATGATAGCTTCCACTTTTTTAAGAATGGGATATGAATATCAATTTTTTGTTTCTGTAACCCACAGGACAACATAGTTGAAAGTGATATGAGTGTGGAGCCAAAATATCACCGTCATTTTGTGGCTCGACGCGGAGACGTCCTTCATCGCATCTCAGATGAGTGTGGTGGTGTAATGATCTCCTTCCCCCGCCCGGGGGTGCAGAGTGATAGGGTGGTGCTGAAGGGAGCAAAGGAATGCATTGAAATGGCCAAGCAGAGAATACAAGAGATTGTTACTGATCTGGTAAGTTTGTATTCACATTCCCAGCCAGACATACATTGATCAGCAAGGGAATATTTCTTTTTGTGTAATGCCCATCATTGCATCAGACAACATTAGGAAGATTTTAAAAATTTCATATGTAGTCCGTGCATTGCTGTTGTGAGGAAGAAGTTTGAAGAAAATGCCATTTGCTTTTGACTTATAGCCCTAAAATTTATTCTGTAGTAATTTATTCTTTTGATATTCCTCAGTGTCTTAACTTAAGACTCTGTCCATACACATATATCCATATGGAGGACCATGGTACTTCATAAACCTGTCAAGCCATCCATTGAAAGCTTTAAAATTATCAGTCTCTGATTTTATAGTTGTCTGTAATTTTCTGTCTGATTGTTGTTCCATTGATTGGTAGGTCTGAAGAACTTGTTTCATCAAACCATTCCATCAACCCATGCTTTATTTTGTGGCTTTATGATTTGTATAATTTTTATTCTTAACACTTCGTGAGAAGTTTGATTTTGTGTTCGGAGATTGTACTGTTTGAAAATACGTTTCTTTAAACTATCTTAAGAGCTCATTTTCTGCTTATAAATGTGAACTATTCGATAAATTAAATTCCATAATGAAAAATTAATGAACATGAGCTTGTACAGAGAAATAGATGTAATATGTGAGATATTTGATAAGACTAAAAGTTTTGCCATCTTTTCACGTGTTTCATTATTTCACTGTTGCATTGTATTGTTTTCTTTTGGTCATGTAAATAAAATTAATTGATTTAAAATAGTGTATTTACAGCTATAAGTAAATTTGATTTTCAGGAATCAATGATCAGTATAGAGTGCATAATACCCCAGAAGCATCATCGTACTGTCATGGGAGCTAAAGGTTTCAAGGTACAGGGAATCACATCTGAATTTGATGTGCAAATTAAATTTCCTGATCGTGATGCTCAAGGTATGGATTCTTGGTATATGGTTACAATAATGATTAAGATTGTGCTTAAAGTTTGTTTTGAATTGACATTAACAGCTTGTGTAGTAATTTTTATAACATCTACAGGTCACTGATTGCATTAATAACCATTTATATGTGTATAGATTTCTTATCTATTTGCAGAATAAATGGTTTCATAAGAATTGAATACATTCTATGCTCTCTCCTATGACACGTTTGTGTGCGCTCCACATGAAAACCATTGGCTTAAATATAAATATGTGCATTTATGTACATTGAAAAGGTATGTTTTTGTTCAGTTTCTGGAAGAGGTAATCACACAGACTTATGTCTGGTGGATGTTTCTGTTCCATTCTGTGAACAGATCAGTCAGTCTTGGTTGTATGATTGACCATTCTGAAGAATAACAGCACAAAGAATGATTTCTTTTGCTGCTACTTTGTAAGAACTAAGGGCGAGCACCATTTCCTGAATATTATGGTAAAGCTCAAGGTGTGGGCAGAGCTGCTTTCAGTAAAATTATAACAAAGTAAAAATTATGACACATTCCAGAGGAATATCACAATCACCAGGATGAAGGGCAACAGCCAAATGGTGTTGTTGAGGAACATGAACCTGTACGCATGTGTGACGTGATCCGTATCACTGGCAAACAAGAAAACTGTGAGGCAGCTAAGAGAGCACTCTTGGATTTAGTACCTGTTACTGTTGAGGTAAGTAGCTGACCAATTCCATGGAATAGTACTTATTCGAAAGCTAAAATTTGCTTAGATATTTGAGTTCCCTGCCTGAAATTTTATTCTTGTGTTCACAAGAAGTCACTAAAAAAAACTTTATTTCCCTGTCAGTGTCTAGTTCTTGCATGTGGTATCTTCCCTTGGAGTTTTCAATCTAAAATTTTGTATGTTTTTCTCATCTTCCCTGTGTATGAGACAACTCTCTCTATCTCTCCCTCTCTCTCGCTCCCACTCCCCAGTTAACATAGTTGCATGTTTCCTTGTTTTTCCATGGCGTAACAGAATAAGGTTTCTTACAGAACGTGTGTTGACACACTACTTGTTTTTTTAACAGTTCGATATAGCTGCCACTGGTTATACAGAATCATTTAATTTCTTCAAGCTACTTAATTTTTTGTGAGAATTTTGTTAGCCAATATATTTTATTACATATATGCATTGTTTGGTTTCAGGTTGATGTTCCCTTCGATTTTCATCGTTCAATCATCGGCCAGAAAGGTAAGGATGTGCGTGAACTCATGGAAAGGTATGATGTCCATATTGTACTGTCACCAGCAGATCAGAGGCTTGACATTATAAAGGTAAGCTACTTGGTTTCTTCAGCATTTCTGGTAAGTGTTCTTTTGAAATATATGTCCATAAAGTTTGGCTGCTGGAGATTGTAATTAATCTCTTTACTGCCACATGTCCACATTTTACATCATATTGGCCATTTTGTACCTTCAAATTTTAAATCACTGCTGTTTACAAATTTAAACTCTGTATACTTTAGTTATCTGTTGCAGCTGCTTATGAACTTCTAGGGCATCCTCCTATCTTTGCCTGCATAAGAGGATACTTTATTTGTGTAATATTCCATCAAGATCACATCAAATGACGGGACAGGAACTACAGTAATGTCAAGTTTAAATCACTCTTAGGCGAAAGAGTATTTGGCATCCTGTGTGTTGCATATTTCTGTTTTAATTTTACATTTGCATTGGACAATTTTATAAAGATTAAAAAAAAATTGACATTTATAGTAAAATGTTAATATATTTAAATTTATGAATGATTAAAGTTTAGTATATTGTTAATTAGAACAGTTTTAGTCAGAAATGTCTGAACATGTGCCTGATTCTCGAGTGTTAAAAGGACTATGAGCGCGTAAAGTTATGGACATGGATTGTACTTTGCAGTGGGAAATTAAAGGTGAATGAATAGCATTCACAGGTATTGCTGACAAAAATGTAAAGACCATTACATAATTAGTGATAAAAAAAGAACTGAACAACAGTTATGTGATGAGCTGTTTGAATTTATATCTTCCTTTTTTTTAATTTATATCTTAATTGCGTCATGTTTGTGTTTTATTTGATACAATATTTTATTTTCCGTATATACACAAACTTAAAATAATGTTGTTTAAAATTACTTAAAATTATAACATTCTCAGTAGATACTGTATCTTGTTACATTTTGTATTGACGACATGTTTCGATGTGTATTAAAAAATCAAACAAATCAATATACGCAACGCAAGATGTGCAACAGTTTTTAAAATTGATAGACCTGATGATGATGTAATACACATCGAAACATGTCGTCAATACAAAATGTAACAAGATACAGTATCTACTGAGAATGTTATAATTTTAAGTAATTTTAAACAACATTATTTTAAGTTTGTGTATAGACGGAAAATAAAATATTGTATCGAGCTGTTTGAAATTACCTCTCGATTTGAATGCGTAATGTTGCATGTCACACATGCAGTGGACCTAATGGTCTACAAATTCTGTTATATGGGAACCATTTATAACCTATTTCATAGATTGGTCTTGCTTAAGTAAGGTGGTAGTTACAAGATGAGAGCTGCCCTACGTACAATACATGTTCATAATGTTTCTCTTGAATCTATTTTAGCTCCTGTCATTGCAGTTATGAAATAGTGCCACAAATTTGGTTGGTTGCTGTACAATGAACTGTAATATGTTTGTGGTAATATAGATATCGGGTACGCCAGCCTGTGTCGAGAGAGCAAAAGTAGCAATAGAGGAACGTTGCAAAGAGCTGGAAGCTGAGAGACAGGACCGCATTCTGAAATCATTTGAACTTAAGGTAATAATGATACGTTTTAATTTAATAACAGTTCAGTTGTGTAAGTACATACTGTTGTTGTGTGTTCTGTTTTCATATTGCAAGTTTATGTTATTTGCTGGCACAGTCACATTTATATGTTCATTTTTAACATGATTCTTGTAGTTCTTCTAACATAACATTATGACTTAACTACAGAGGTCCAAGTCCTCCTTGAGTAGTTAATAGTACATTCCTCTTTTGAAGAAACAAATTTTTTTGGTGTAGAGCCACTTGAACGACCACTGAGGTGGAACAGTAATATTAAGGTCATGCCCCCCCCCCCCAAAAAAAAAAAAAAAAAATTCCACTGGCTTTTCACTGTCAGAGCATAGGTTCAATCTCAGGGTACTCAACATGGATGCAATGGAAGTGAGGAATGCTGGAAGTACTTGTCTCAGTTTTCTCTTTTTTGTCATCATATTGCCAATGATTCATACATCTGTTATCACCTTCATCAGGGGATGGTGCAGTGGAACCATTTGACCCTGTAATACCAAGGGACTCTGTCTCATTACACTGCTATCACCATCATTGTTATTCTTATGACATTAAGGTGGTTCTTAAGAAAATAGATTGTTTGGGTTGTAGATGAATGGATTGTATACAGGATTGTGTCCAGTAGCAGGCTTTAATATTAGCAATGGTGGGACCATTTGGTTTCACTGTCAGAGTGAGGTAAAGCATAATGAAAATTTTCTGTCTCTTCAGATTGAAGTTGATCCAGAATACCATCCCAAGATTATTGGGAGGAAGGGCGCTGTCATTTCAAAAATTCGGTCTGATCATGGTGTACAGATCAACTTCTTGAAGAAGGGAGATCCTGAAGAACACATCATAACGATTACTGGGTACGAACAGAGCACGCTAGCTGCTAGGGATGACATCATGAAGATCGTCAACGATTTGGTAAATTGCACACTAGTTAGTTCATGTGTACAGAGTAAACTGAAATGCAATTGTGATCTGTAGCAGTCTGAATGAAGGTTTGTTAAGTCCAACTGTGTAGCTGTTCCATAATATTTACCTAGTGTAATTATTATCATACTTCAGCTTTATCCCTTTCACATATGGGTAATTAGTTTTGTGTCTACATAATATGTTACATGGCTGCTGCATTAACATTAAGGCATCTTGGAACTAAATATTAAGCATAGCAGTTATGTTCAAAATTGTAAGTTTTCTCTGGGTTATTTCAGTTTCAAGAGATGTGCAACCATGGGTACTACAAAATACCTAGATGTGAATTCCATTGTTTTCAGAATGACATGGTAAAAGAGGAGGTACATATTGATGCTCGAGTCCACTCGAGACTCATTGGTGCTCGTGGACGCAACATACGCAAGATCATGGAACAGTATAATGTTGATATCAAGTTCCCTAGAAGCACAGATGCAGACCCGGATATTGTCACTGTGATTGGTGCTGAAGAGAATGTGTTGGATGCCAGAGAACATCTTTTAAACCTAGAAGAAGAATATGTAAGCTATTTTGCTGTACAGTCTTGTCAGTTGTAGAATTTCTGCAGGGATGGTTGGTTAAAATTGGTAAGACCTTTTCCTTCCTGATAACATTCTTTACATAATACCTGCCCCCCCCCCCCCCCCACAAAAAAAGTTTGTGTAGATTGAACTTTATCTCAAATAATAGGGAAATTTGAGTTTGTTTACTGGTTAATGAATAATTATAATATCTGTGCAGATGCAGGATGTAAATGAGGCAGAGATAAGGGAAAGTTATCGCCCCAACTCCAGTCGTGGTGACGATGATGCTTCTTTAGGCCACGGTAGAGGAGTTTCTGGTTTTGTGGTGAAAGGAGGACCCTGGGAACAAAGAGCTCCTGATACAGCCAGCACGTCTGAGTTTCCGTCCTTTGGAGGTGGTGGAGATACTCCACAAAATGTCCCTTCTCCATCAGGTGCCTGGGGCTCTCGTCGTTAAGATATTCACTCTGGTTCATGGTAACATCTTCCTAAGAATGGGTTGCATCTTCTGTGTTCACATAATCATTTAGTAGTGAATTTCTCTTACTAAAGTAATTCTGTTTTTTAAGTTATGATATAAACTGACAGTTTATCATTTCGTTAGTTATTTACATATATGTACCTCCTTGGAATGGTACAAATTGATGCAATGCTCAGATATTGCTTTAAATGAAACTGCAGCATATTCTTAGGTGGAGCATGTTCATGTAAGTTTGTTCATTTATCTTTAGGAACTGAACTGAAGATATACTAGGAGTTAACACACTGTGTATACCAGTTAGATTGGGTTCAGTCATCTTTGTTGTCTTTATTGTAGCAATTAAACAAATATGGGATTATATAGAATGAGAATGGCTTGTCATTGGCCTAATTAAAGTTTTGTGTACTCTAATGGATTAGTATAATGACAGAAACAGCATGTTTGTCCTTGGGATGATTTGTGTTGGCATCTATTAATAAGGCAGCCCAAAACTGCAAATTTTGTATTCAGCTCATGAAAACATTCTGGCATAATTTGGTATACAGCATATTCATTTACTTGATGTCTTATCATTGGACTCCACTATTATATCTCTGACATAGTCAAAATGGAAGAGATAGAGTATATATGTAGTGACAGCTGGTAATAGAGCATAAAGTGATACATTGTCACAGCAGGTTGAAACGAATTTAGTATTTAAGTGATAATAGAACTCAGAGTACATTATTATTTTAATTAAAAAAGTCAGTAGTAATACTGTTGATATAACAAGACAGTCTTTTTCAAGCGTGACCAATCTCCTCAGCACGAATGTTTAAGTTGGACTAAAGAAAAAAGGAGGAATGTTGGTAAATTATAATACATTGTTCGGGTGGCTTCCCTGTCCTTCACTGACTGCTGCGTTAACGACCCTGGCCTGTTATCTCTGGACTCCGAGACTTGGTATTTGCTGATTGGATGTTAATTCAAAGGTCTTCCCTTTTCCCCCCAACCGTACCTCTGCCCCATGTATTTAGATTAACAATTCCATCCACATTTGTGGATGGAAAGGAAATGGTTATTAAGCCATGTTAGGTACCATTTTTCCAGATCTGGGGGGAGGTGGTTTCTGTCACATTATGTCACTTTTCCAAAGTAGTTCAGCATATAATTCCACAGGAATGATAGCTACAGCTTCCTGTTTATTTCCCAGTATACATCGACAGTTGAATCTGATTAGGTTTTTATCCCCCTGTTCACAGTTTTATGAAAAATAACCTGGTGGCTCAAAAAGTGGAAAATTGCTACATACTTTGACTAAGTGATCACAGTACTTACATATCGATATGTAGACTAAACAAAACATTTCTTGGCTTCCGCACAGATGGCCTTCCACTTATCCATTGTATTGAGCAAGGCCTAGTGGTATTGTAAATATGAGAAAAGCCTGTTTTTGTGAATGTGTGCGCGGATGGTGGTCATTATCTTTGTCATGAAGTTGAACAGTGGTATGTATGTTGGGACTAGTTCAACTTGTGTGTATATGTAATATGTGAAGTAATATATTGCTGCCAGCCCAAGCTTTTGTATCAGAAGTATATCAATTTTATATACATGCCTACATCTGATTGGGAAACTAAATGAAAATAAAAAAATTGTTAAGTCTGTCCATGACTATATTGAGCGTGTACAAGCTACAGAACACAAGTCCCACTGACTCTTTTTTGTGCAAGTCCTTAACTCTATGCAGGATTGCAGATTGCAGTGGGATGTCCTTGCTTATAATGGGGGAAAACTTGTTGTATGTTAACTGAGTTTGCTTTATATAGTATGTGGTCAGATGAAAAAGAAAGCCCTCATTAATTCTTGCATCAGGTGCATTGAAGAGATTAAATGCATTCATATAGTTGCTGTGTTCTATTACACTTTTGTCATTAGAATTTCTATATATTTAATCATCATTATGATTGTTGCAGGCAGGGACACGAAAACATACAATTTTGTGCCTTGACCGAAGTAGCCTCCAGATTTGTAAAAGCGAGTATTCAATTTTTCACATAAACATTTGGTTTGAAATATGGGATTTATATATATTTTTTTTATTATTATTATTTTTGCTTTCTGCATTCTTTGCTATTTTTGAGAAAATGACTGCCTTAGCTTAACAATATGGGTGAAGGAGGTGTACATTATAGCATATGTATGTTGCTTTAATTATTATTTCTACTTAGACATTTATCCTTTGTTGAGTTTATATTCACAAAAACTATACCATACAAACTTCTCAACTGAATATCAGTAGCCCCTTCTGTATGATACTGAAGTTTGTACTCTCCTAGGATTCGTGTATTAATATGCATGTATCAGTAATAGAGAAATGTGGTGCTATGCCAGGTAAGAATCCAAGTGGAAACTGAGTATTGAAAATAAAAATTAATATGTTACAAAGTAGTTGTCTCACCTTTTTACACCTACATCATGAACTATCAGGTGACTCAGAAATGTTTATATTTCTCCCTGTACATGGAATTTGTATAAAATGAGTTGAATGTACTGTGGTATCAGTTTTAAGTACTTCAATGAGAGGTTTTTCATGGTTTTGAAAATGTGGTGTTTTATTTCTCCTAGGACTGATTTGTGGTAGCAAGTACTATTCCTAATTTTGCTCAGTGTGAAGTAGGTTTTCTTCTTGTTTTCCTGGTTCTTTTACCAGGTTTATATCCACACCTTGATCATGTTAGGTATGAATCAACTTATTTCCATATGGCTGTATGTGTAAGTTTGAGTGTAAATTAGTCCAACTGTGAGGAATGACCGGCCTGTATACTTGGAAGAAATACTGATGTTCTTTTCAGACCTGGGCAAGCATAAGTGATGACTCGGTAGCAATTTCCATTGAAATTCTGACACCACACCTCGCATTGGGCCCAGAGGAGAATGACACCACTGTTCATGAATATTTGAATAATTCAAATTGTGTTGGTTCTGAGAATTTGCGTTAGGTGATGTGTACTATAACAGTTGCGTTTTACCTATCTAAGGTATGTTATTTGAAATAGTTTTAATTAAAACTGGTGGAATGGTTTCACCACTAAGAGAAAGTGAACTTTGTGTCACTGTGCTGCTACCTGCTTGAATTACAAGCACAGTGACACTCCAGTGCAATATGAACCAGTATGTGCATGGATAATGATATTAAAATATAAGGATTAAAACTATAAAAGCAAAGAAACAAAGCTTTCAAGAGCTTATAAAAGTATATATATTATGATACAGCATGACCTGAGAGGAAATTTCAAGACTTCATTGGTTGATTCATGAGGCAATTCTAATTGAAAAATGTTATATCAACATGGGCCTCATTCGTAACGTTTATCGAGATGTTTATACGAAACAAATTCATAAGTTGAAGTTATCCATGTTATTACCTGCTTTGTTCTCTGGGGGTAAAATTGTTAAGTATTAACACTGCGAGGGTTTCACTGCCGGAAAGTATCTGTGGTAGCACTGATAGGTACATTTTTGTGTGAGGTTGTTGTAACTGTGTATAACTATTCGAACTTCAAGTGCTTTTAGGATGGGGGTGGGGGTCCTCTGTGATGTAACTGTGCTTAAAAATGGCGAAGGAGTTTTGCCTTTTAAGGGGCTGTATGGGGATATTCGTCCAAGTAAGTGATCTGTATTTCCGATTTTAAAGTAAAGACAATGAAAAAGTCTATATTTTCACTCGTCAAGTTTAGTATTAAAGAATTGTGATAAATCTTTACAATTCGTTGCTCAGTTATGTACATCGCCTTTGCTCGCATAATGCCTTGACGTAATAATATTTTGTTAACAGGCGTCTGTATTTGTTATATATATAGACGTCTGTAATTGCACTAGCGATTTTGAGAGGAAGTATTTTCTCATTTCTATACTCGTTAGGTTAGTTTTTGGAAACGTAGCTGTGGTTACCTTACCAGAAAGAAACTGTCAAATTAAAGCTTCACCCCCCAAACGTAGGTATTTGTGGAACTTGTACGTGCACAAAAATGTGTTTCGATACTTCCTGAGCAATGCATTTGCCTACCAGCCATTTTCTTTCATAACCAAAATTTGCTTAGGAGCTTGTGCCTAGTGTTTAGATAGCATGGTTTTAAGTATGTATACATTTCCCTGTTTTCTGACATGGTAAAAACTTTAAACACCCTACAAGTCTAAGATCACATGGGGAATCCAAAGCATAAACAAATTTTTGATTTAAAGTCATTGGTGTATACCATTGCTGTTGAGCATAAACTATTTTGTAAATTACAGTTATTACCCATTTCACAGACTAAGTGGCTGATTATGACTTTTGTATTTCAGGTACGCAAGGTCCATGTGTCTGCAGTTGTTGCATCTGAAGCTGGGCAGAGGCTGAAGAAGTTTGACATTTACCGATGGAACCCAGATAAACCTGAGGAGAAACCTCAGATGCAGCAGTACTCTGTAGATCTGAACACGTGAGAATTAACCACACCTTGTATAGCATTGTATCATTGAAAAGTCTGTGTTGGGCTACAATCTTCCATGTAAATATTTGGTTTTATAATAATTATATCAAATAATACAAATGAATCTGTATTTTTACTATCTCGGAGAAGCATTGAAATGGTTTGATGTCAACAAAAGTCAGTTCCTGCCAATGTGTATAACTTTGGAACTTAAATAAATTTATGACAAAGAACAGCAGATTCATATTTTTATTAACATACTTGAAGACACATTCATACCATTCCAGATGTGGGCCCATGATTTTGGATGCACTTATTAAAATAAAGAATGAAGTGGATCCTACGCTTACTTTCCGGCGTTCATGTCGAGAGGGTATCTGTGGTTCATGTGCTATGAACATTGGTGGTGTAAACACACTGGCTTGCATCAGGTAAATGCATCAGTTTTTTTAAAATAATACTAAAAATGTAGTAAGGAAATCTCTGTTTATTCATAATATAAAATTTTGGCATGTGGGATTTAATACATGATATTTGTCTCCATCTCAGAAGTTAAAACATATCGTTGCAGTCTCTTCACACAAATTGAAGTTACTCAAGTCAAAATTCTTTGTAAGAAGAACATATGAACCAGTTTTGTTTTATAGCGGAAATATTCCTCAATTTACTTTCATTCCTGTACATTGAACTGATAATATAATGTTTTAATAAAATAATTTTTTTCAAGCATACAATGTCCTTATTGGTAGAATTAAATATCACTGTATTTTTGCATTATAGCAAAATAGACACCAATCTTAGCAAGTCTAGCAAGATCTACCCATTGCCACATATGTATGTTATAAAGGACCTGGTTCCTGACATGAATAACTTCTATACCCAGTATCATTCTATCCAGCCATGGCTTCAGCGCAAGGATGAAAAAAAGACTGGAAATCGGCAGTACCTCCAATCAATTGATGACCGCAAGAAACTGGCAAGTTTAAGAATCTTGGCGTTTTGAGTCTGGTGTTAACTGCAAGTTTACAAGTTAAAGCCATTACATTTGTACCATTGTTGCAAAACTAGAAACACAGAAAATTTATCTCATATGGATAATGAAGTTCCTTGCAGCTGAATGAATATCTATAAAAAAAAATTGAGGCAGAAAACCTGCAGCTCATTAATTGTTTATAATGAAGTGTTTTGATTTTTACTTCCATCAATAATTATACTGCAGAATGTAAGAACGGCTTATGTGTGCATTTATTCAAAACAGAATTTGACGTGTTACTATTTTAGGATGGTCTGTACGAATGCATCCTCTGTGCATGCTGTAGTACATCATGCCCATCCTACTGGTGGAATGGAGATAAATATCTAGGACCAGCTGTTCTCATGCAGGTGAGTCGTACTTACATGCAAATGAGGTAGTTATTTCAAAAGAATGGAAGACTAACTTATGGGAACAGGGTCTTTCTTGAGAAACTGATAAGTGCTCAACTGGTCATGATCTTGTAACAGTTCATAATAATGGAATGGGACACTAAGAATCAACACTTTGCCTTGAAAAAATTTAATCTACTAGTGACATAGGTTATATACAGGTTTTTACATTCCTGTGCCAGCTTATCTTAGCAGTTAAAAACTACAGATCAATTATTCATTTACTAGTAAATACCAATATAAATATAGATTTGTGTAAGAGAAGTTTCATAACTAAGGATAATTTGGTGCAAAGAAAGATGTGATGGAAGTTCGTTTTTCAGGCTTATCGGTGGATCATTGACTCGCGTGATGAAGCAACAGAAGCGAGGCTTGGCAAACTGAAAGATCCATTTTCTGTATACCGTTGCCACACAATTATGAACTGCACCCGAACTTGTCCGAAGGTCAGTAACTAGAAAAATTGGTATGTCCAATTTTCCATACAAGTTTTAAGTGAATTTTCATCATACAAGTCTTCATTTAATCTTACATTGTCTGTTACTCAATAGTGTATTTTAAGAATGCACACACATGACCTAAACAGGTATGTTATTCTTGTATGCAAATATAGAATGTATTTATTTATATTACATTTTTGTAGTATTTTAATTGTTTTATTTTCTTTTATAGGGTTTGAATCCTGGAAAAGCTATTGCTGAAATCAAAAAACTTCTATCAGGAATTGCAAAGAAGGATGCTCCAGATTTAAATACAGCTGCTTTGCAGAATTAACTGCATACTTCTTCATTGTAATGCAATCATACCTTCATATTTATTCATTACAATGAAGTAAGAAAGTGTAGAACAGTACCTGGATAATAAACTGATGTGCACATTTGTCTTGATAGATATGTACTTCTAAACAGAGTAGTTTCGTGTGAACATAAAAGGGTATAATAAGCACTTGTTGCATTGAATCTTGATCTAGAAATATTCTGTAATTAATAAAATGTTTTGTAGAGATTAGATTTGAGTTTTTCATTTACAGTAGTGAATGTAGTATTGGATGTTCATAAAATATATTCCTACTATACATTTGTAATTATGTGAAGTATACCAGCAGCCAGGACATCATGTCTGCTCTATATCTCATAATGTAACAAGCTGGAATGAAACTAGGGATGCTTTACAAACTGAAGAGAAGTATTGTCCCTTCAGACATCTCATCTGTTCAGTTTCAGTTTGTTTTATCCTGGGTTTGTATTCTGATACATTATATTGATTATTTACTTGTTTTTTCATGTGATATAGTTATAGTTATTCTTAATTTGTCATGGACAGAGGAATTTTCACCAGGGACAGTCAGTGTGGGCTATTGATGGTCTTTATTTTGGATTCTTTCTGAGGTTCTGATTTTGTTACAAGTTCCAGGATCTGCAATGATTAGATGCATCTTTCAGGCAGCAGCCCACATGAGTCAACTGTTCATGAATCTGAAAGTGAGAATTGCAAACTACATGCTGCCAACATATGCTCTACTGACTCCTCTACACATCAGCATGGCCTTATATCTAATCACATACTAAACTGTGTGACCCAAATCTTTGTATATATTTCATATTTCCTCCATGCTTTTAAGTTTAATATTTTTTAGTCTGATTTAAGTACTGTAATAGATTCCATCCACTACTATGGCAATTCTTGTTTGAAATAGAATGAGTTTGTGGCTCTTTGAACATAATGTGTTTGTTATAATTAGATCACTTCTGAAATAATTTGATGGGTGTATGAGGGGTGTAATACTTTGTAGTATGGTAGAAGTTTACCAACGTTTTAGAAGTCGTTGCTGCCTCTAGCGTCAAGTCTCGTTGCAAAAGAACCTCTACTAGACATCACAGCTTTACAACATAACCTATATTGAATGATGAAGATTTGTTAGTAGGAATCTCAAATACCGACATATCTACAGTTGTCATATCACGTAGTTGTATTAATCATTTCTGATGAATAAATGGTGGGGCATGCTTGACGCAAAGTTTTCAAACAGTTGTACTGAGTTGCACATCGGTGTTGTATTTCGTCTTAGTAATGTTGGTCTAATATATACGTGACGTCATAGGCGAAATGTGCTGCCAACGTTTAACATTTGAGTTACCGATCTGTATGTTGGTATTTTCTATGATATTGTGTGCATGTTGGTGGCAATATAAAAGTGAAGACCGTAATGTTTTGTGTTTTTGGTTGGTGTAAAATGGTTTGGAGATGTTGAGTAATATGTAAGTGAAACTGTGTGGTAAACTAGTAAATATTCATATCAGATGTGGCAGATTATTTCTGTTATCACACACTGGCTATTTGAATACTGGAATACACGCCGGAAAGGATACGAAGAAGAACATGGGAGGCTACTTCGCCGCAGAAGGTTATTGATGTTGCGTCTTTTGCGACAACGGCGTAGGAGAAATGTGGTAAAATCTTGTTGGGCTTATCCTACAACAGGACGATTTTGGGAAGAAGTTGTGCCAACATACAGCGACATCAGCTTCCTGAAACATTTTGGCATTGGTCGTGAAACATTTCAATGTCTTGTCGACGAACTGTACGTGGATTTAGTTAGAGAAAATACAAACATGAGACGATCAATTCCGGTAGATAAGAGAATTGCTGTAGCACTTACAGTCTTGAAGAACAGTGACGATTTTCTTTCGGTTGCCAAACACTTTGGAATTGGAAAGAGTACAGTACATCTGATTTTGAAAGAATTCAGTAGTGCTGTGTGTAAAACTTTGTATGACAAAATTGTGACATTTCCTGCTACAGTGACGGAAAGGGAAGAAATTGTGAATGCGTTCAGCAATACATGGCATTTTCCTGGATGCATGGGTGCATTGGGAACTTCACATATTCCAATTTTGTCACCATCACTGTCTTCAAGTAGTTATTTAAACAAGGAGGGATACCATTCAATAGTGCTTCTTGTTGTTGTAGATCATCAGTATACATTTAGGTAAGTCATTGTATTGCACTTGTATGAATGCTGAAATTCTGCAGAATATGTCACTGTGCATCAATGTCAGTACTCACAAAATAGAGCCACATGCTGCTTGCAGTTTCTGACAAGTTTTTCAGTATTTCTTGGAAGTTATGGTACAGTGAGCAAAATTGCAGCTGTGTTTTATCAGTCATCTGCACTCTCAACTCTGATTTGTTTTACTCCTTTAAGGAAAATTATTTGCAAGGTGTAAGTTGACACAACAATTAAAAACATTTTCCCTTGAAATTACTGTATTTGGATTCTCATAACAGTTAAGGAAATCAACACAACTGACTCATGTTAGAGAAGTTATTTTCATTTAAAAATCTTTTAAGATGTTCGGATAATCCACGTCAACAAGGAGTGCGAAATCAGTTTTCATCTTTCAAATGTTGGAACATATCATCTTTTTGATTCCAGTAACATTGATATTTCTTCCTTTATTTCCACACTCCTGAGGATTTTACCCAACTTCAGCTGTTGAACATTGGAGTGCTATATATATTAGTATATTTAACATCAGTATCTTGCAGCAGGGTTATGAAGTGGCTAATTCAGATATCTCCCTTATATGAAATTCAAGTTTTGTCCTTGGTGTGGTAGTTACAATTTTCATTTGTTGAGAGGGTACTAAATTATATTTTTATTAGTTGGGAGCTGTGATGAAGGAACTTTGTCAGTTTTCCAAGACTGATGTCAAAATTTTACATTGAATTCAACCCTGGCCATTTCGTCATACATCACTTCCAATTCACAATTCATGATCGTCACTGAAAATTTATTGTATACAATTTATTCACTTCTAGTAAATAAGGGTTGAAGGATTACCATTTATTATGGTGTTTTCAGGTATGCTGATGTGGGACAACCAGGCGGAATGAATGATGCAGAAATATTCCTGAAAAGTGAATTATATAACTTTCTTTGTAGAGAGGTGCTACCAGAAGAATTTCACTTAATTGCAGGTTCATCATTTCCTCTACGAAAGTGGCTTATGACACCTTTTCCATCTAATGAATCAAAAGATTCAATGCAGAAAAGATATGATTACCATTTACAAAAAGCCACCACACCTGTAGAGATAGCATTTGGTCACTTAAGAGGACGTTGGAAAATCTTATTTAAACGATGTGACTTGCAACTGGACAATATGATCAATATTGTTAAGACTTGTTTGGTTCTTCACAACCTCTGTGAAAGCAATGGAGACCATTATTTTGATTCGTGGGATGAAAATGTTTGTGAAGAAAGGAAAACATTTGTACAGCCATTACACGTGGAGAATCTGACAGATCGTTCTCAAGAAGGATTTTCAAAGAGAAATGAATTGGCTATTATTCTGTATTAACTAATATGTTAACATTGATTTAAACATGTATTTTGAAGTAAGAAAGAGAAACATTAGAAGTTCATATATTGTATTTTGTTCGACCCTTTAAATGCAGTGACTGTATTGAGCTTAGAATTATAGCATTGAATTGGGTACAATTAAATGGCATGTTTATTTGTTTCTGTACATGTGTCTGTTAAAATGACCTTATTTGAATAAATTGTATTGCAATGAACATTTTATAGAAGATTTGAGAACAAAGTAGTTATTTGTGTAAAATCTATTTATGTTATGCTTGTTTTAGCATTTTAAAATGCAAGCTGTTACAAAAAACTTAAGAAAATGTACTTGACTATCATTTAAAACCTGAGTCTTTTGTTCACATCCTCATGCTGTGTTCTCTACTTCACTCTAAATTTCTTCTTCATGATATTTGTGCTTATACAACTATAGAGGAGATATCTATTGAACAACAGTAGAAGTAGAAGTTTTATTACATCCTTAATTCTGTGAGTACTTATCAGTATACGTTTTATCATTGTTTAATTGTTTAATTTGACAAATGTGTGTCCAACCTGTCATGCTCATTTTCAGATGTATTATATTGTTTCCAGCTGTAAAAAAATGTTGGCCATTATGAATTGTCCAGTTTTGCTGAAATTATTGGTACTGTTATGTAATTTTACTGTAATGTGCATCATGGTATATTCAGTTATGAAGTTGAAATGGTTTTGCCCCAAAGCATTTACTTCAGTCAACTGCTTTCTTTCAGCATTCTACTTTACTATGATAAAACAAAGTTTTTTCTTATTATTACTTATTTGTTCCTGTATTTGATATCTGAAGTTCACAGAGCAGTTAACATGTTGAATGTCTTGTGTATTATGGTTCTATTTGAGTATCTCACAGCAGTGAGTATGAAGATTACAGTCTTCTGGGTTGTAGCATTGAGTGGTTTTGTAGATGTTTGGTAAACTTCTACCAGACTAAATGGTGCTGCAACTGTGGAAACAGTCATCTTATGATGCTATGTAATCTCAGGTGTGGTTACTATCAGGTTAAGAGGAACTCATTGCAACATACTACATTTTTGTTTAGGGCAGGTAACGCAGAAGCCCATACTCCATTTTCTCTCATTGTGTTGTGCTCAAAGCTTTTGGCTATATATTTTTACCCGACCAGATATCCAGCAGCTGAATTAAATTTACACCCTTACATCATATTTCCATAAGATTCATTTCAATATTGCCTCCCCCAGGAGATAAAATAAAATGCCAATTCAATATTAACAAAGGTTAAAACACTCATAAAGAACAGTACAGGTAGTAAAAGTACAATTATTGTGAAACAATATGAATAATGCCTTTCTCTTCTTTAATTACTAAATCAGGATGTGCTGATGAGAAACAATATCCATACTCAATTCATGAGATGCAAGGAAAGGGTTTTCGCACCACATAAATGCCTCGTTTATTTGGGTAAGATGATTATTGCTAACAAATTACGATAATAGGAACCAACTAGACACTTCTAAACAATGTTTTCTAGAACATTGCATTAAACGTTGATGAACTGTAATTGTCGCGCTGCGACCGCTTTAACCCGAAAAGGTTCTTGGTTATTGAATATGAGTGTGGGTAACATGGGCGTTCCGAACGAAAGAAAGTATTTGCAATGACTGGACGCTTTCGGTCCATGAATAAGAAGAAAAAATTAAAACATTAATTGTTACTCGTAGTAATAGCCAGAAAGTTCCTTCAGTGTACGTTTTTACGTTGCTTTATGGCGGGAAATAATGTGTTCCGAATTGAAGGTAGAGAAATAAATTGAGGGCCAACTAACCTTGTATAAGTTGGTAGTTGTGCTGCATGTGAAAAGTATAGGAGGTAGTTTGGCGCGATAATTATTTCAATTATATATTGCAAATGTGAAGAAGTGTTCACTGTATGCAGGTCTTTGAATTGCTGTTGTTGTAATACTACTTTTGTCGTGTCTTCAAATCTGCTTAAATAAAGCATAAGGCCACTGTGGGAAAATAGTGAAGTGTAACCTAACATGAAAGCAAAGGTTAATATGTCTTACAGAGAGATTTTATTCTGGAGAGTAGCAGCAGCTTTATTTTGGGGCTTTGTTCTACAAGCTGTGTTTTTAATTGCGTTCGTGCTCGTAGTGAATTTTAACCTTTGGCATCCCATCGCGTGGATTCAACAGTCATTAGCCTTCAGTGTGTCATTGAGAACTTGGCTATACTTGGTTCCTCTTGGTCTGGTAATTTGTACACAAGGTATAGTGTGTGGCAAAGATTTTCTTGTGGTGAACAGGTACTGTGGTACTCGATTTGCTGTTTGCTGTAGTATGTTCTCACCTCATACATTGATCATAGGTACTTCGTACAGTGTTATTGGTGGACTTATCACATGGATTTATTTATCTCTGCTTGGAGGAAAGTATGGGAAGATGCTTGATGTATGCAGTAGTGATGACAAGAAGACCTGCCTAATTGAAGGATACTTATTTCTAATATTAAACGGTTTCTGGATAGGTATTTATTTTTTTGTACATGACCATGTTTTTGGGCTTAAGGCTCTGTTGTTCCCAATAATTCAGCAGCTGAAGTTCTTGCAGGTAAAATCAGAACTGCAACCACTTATGAAACAAGCAATGATTGATGCTGTTTCACCAACCATGTATTTTGTTATAATGTATTACTGGTATGGAGGAGCTGTTCGAGGTTATGTTAGTGACTTCTTGAACTGTAATATAGAAGAGACATCCCAAGGGACAATATTTAGACTGATGAATGTGTCCCTGTTATTCTATTCATGGTTTTTTAATAGTACTTTTATTTTTGCCATATATACCATGAAGCTCATGTTTCAAGTAAACTTGACTGAACACGTTGTCTTTCCAGTGACACCTGTGTTTGGAAATACTGATTGTCTTACATTGCATCAGAGTTTGGCTCTGACAGACATTCCTATTATATGTTACTTGGGTTTCCTTGATCTTAAGATTTTGGCTGAGAAGGACCATGGCAGAAGAGAAGAGTTGTTTGCATTAAGTCATCCTGGTGGACATCCTTATAATTGGAATGCTGTAGTAGAAGAAAGTTTGAAGGTTATAACAAAATTCACAGAAGATTTAAATCAAACAAATATTGAAGCACAATCTACACCAGAAAACAAAGAGCATTGCATCCCCAAAGATTATTTTCCTTCAAAAGATCCTGCAGTTATTCCAGCTGGACACCATACCACTTCCATATCTAGGATGAGAAATATGTCTTTGAGAATTCAGAATGCGCCTGATATATCACTCTACCAATCTCCATCAAATAGTGCCCAATTCCAGTCACCCCCAGTCAGCATCTCACAGGAATCCATAACTAGGGTTCTGAAGGTGTATGCCAGTCGGGCTGTGGGTGTGTTATGCAGGAAGCCTGGCATTTTCTTCGTATTTGGTGAACTTCCTGATGCTAAGGTGAGATACCACCTGGCTCAGTGCCAACCAGTGATCTGGGCCATTCAGGGTTTGTCTCGCCTGGCAGCGTCTTCTTTCAAAGAAGACCATTATGGGGTTGTGCAGAAGGACTTGCCAGCCATCATCACAGCCCTGTTTCAGCTGAAACAGGCTATGGACAAACTACAGAAGATTGGAAATTATAAGAGGTCTCAAAAAGTTGAGCATTATGATATGAAAATGAAGGCTGCTTTGCAATCTGCTGTGAAGCAGAGTCTGTACTGTATCTGTGTTACTTTTGGTGACTATGTGAAAGAACTGCCATTAAGAAAAGACGTTTTACAGCAACTTCATAATTTCTTGATGTTTAGAGAAGGGTGACTTTTCATTTTGGAAAAACAGTGGATAAGAGCTTTGTAGATGATAATATTGTATGCAGTAAAGACTGTTCTTTTTTGCAATTATTGTGCGAGTACTTTTTGTGCACAGGAGTCACTAACCTTGCACAGCAAAATCTTGTGAGTGGAGCAGTCTGTTGTACATGTCTCATTGTAATGGTGTGTGCTGTTGGAGAGTTGGATGTAGCCCGCAAATAACGGATGTTTTTGGAACAGAGATAACATATATCTCAAGTCATTCTCCTTGCCTATCATAATTTTTAATCCTTGCTGTAATCAACCCACAAGTTTTGGCTGTGTGAGACTTAGTGCATGTGCCAAAATTAGTGTGCTGGTGAATACACGAATGTATTATGATTAATCAGATAATGAAATGTCTAGGAAGTCATTACATGTTATTGTTTAAGTTTTCGCATGAAAATGAATTGGAATATGTCTACCAAATATGCATGGCTCAACAAATCAAACTAATTACTGCTTATCTGTTTTCTCTGTTGTGCTGAATGTTCAGTCATGTGTTAAGTGAATTTTTATTTAGCTGGTGAATTAGGTTACATTTGTTGACCATGAGTGAAGTGTCTATTGTTGCTGCTATTATTATTATTACCACCACCACCATCATTACATTATGTACATATCTGAAAAAAATGTTCTTGTCACAGGCAGTGAGTACAGCATTATCGTTAGTATAAATGTATGGGTTTAGAGATTTTCAGTAAGCATGAATTAATCAAGTAGATTTAAATTGTTTTTCTGGAACTTAGATTGTGTGCAGTGTGTGTATCATTGTATTTCCTGGTGAAAAGTATTTGTATCTGATGAGTATCAGCATAATTTGAGTTGTGAACTAATCAGACATTTTCTGACCCTTGTCCTTCAGGTTGGATACCTCAAATGTATAGTTTCCTTATGCCAAGGTTTAGGGGTTTTATAGAGTATGCTGCAATAATCTGACATATTTTGAAACACACTAACACAGAAGGAAATACTTTAGTCATAAAAAGTGGATTACACAAGTCAGTAATATATTTAAGCATTTTAGTCTTCTAACATTAATTATTTTGAAAATGCCTTGAA
>NW_019059658.1:659063-709192 GCF_000696155.1 Zootermopsis nevadensis | reverse complement strand
CCTGCATTTTTGCGTGCGGATTATTTTTCTTGGCATTTCTGTATTGTCTGAAATAAATGTTTATTTACATTAGATGTCACTAGTTCCATTCACACCTCTGAAGTTCACTGACATCAGTGCTCATGAAGATCAGTTCATTGGTTCTGAAGGTATTAGGGAGGATATGTGTGCATAGACACACATGGATGTGAGTCCATATGTTTATCCTCTCATATAAAATAATAAGGGCTAACACTTATAAAGAAGAATTAACATCACACACACAGATGCAAATCTTCAGATGTTCAGTAATAAGTGGATTGAGCGATTCTTGGTTTACTTCACAACTCATTATCATCTTAGGATTTGTAATTTTGAATGTGAAGTGTTTGTGACCATTACAACACACAGAAGGAATTGATCGTGACTTGTTTTAAGGTGCAAAATCCTTGTATGTCTTGAGTAAAATGCTCCTGGGATCTTCCAAATACAAATGGTGTGTGCTAACCACTCAACTTCAGTGTTTAATATTAAGTGGATTAATCATTATTTCAGTTGTAGTTTAGTGTTTTACAATATCTCAGCCATAAGGCATTTGCTTGGTGGAACTAAAAACAGTGGTGTTTGAGCCAACTTGCTCAGTATATAAGTGTATCAAATGGTATGAGCTGAAGAATTTAGGAACAGATTTAATTGGTCAAGCCATATGAAACTGTCCTTAAATAATAGTGCAACTGTTTCTTACTTTAATGATAATTTCCATCTGCACAGGTCATGCAGCATAGGACAGGAAGACATATTGGGATTGATGTGGAAGGATCAGTTATGACCTGTTTCAAGATACTATCCCAGCATTTGATTGGAGGAACCAAAGAAATCTATAAGAAACCTCAGTCAAGGGACTCAGTTTCTGGACAAAAAGGAGACCTGGAACCAAAATATGAAGTAAGGTTTTCCTCACCTAACTGAAATGTTTGGTTCAACAGAATTTAATTTGTTATTAGACAGAGATATGGGAAGGTTTGGTAGGGGTGGAAATTTTTACCTCAGGCTTGAACTTCAAAAGAAATCATAGAATGAAGGTAACTGTAAATAAGTGGTAGATTTGTATTTTACTTAAAATATCATGTTTACTTTAGATTTGTCTTACATCCCCTTCAATGACTGTGTCACACAGAGATTGTAGAACAATTTACCTTGTAACAATTCCCAACCTGTGATCTGACAGCTTTGGAGTTTAGGTATGTAATCCCTTAATTGTCTTTCTGATGCAATCAAGTCCCCATGTCTTCCGAGAAAAAGTCCTAGATAGGCTTGTGCTAGTTCAAAGTCCTTATTACTAATCAACATTGACTCAATAAGCTTCATGAACAGTAACATAAGGTCAAATGACCCACCTCCTTCTGGGGCAAGAGAAGAGACTTCAAAGTCAATCACTGAAGGACCCATGGCTTTCAGCTTGGCAACAACTGGCTGAAAATTGTTGGTTTCAGCAGCATCACTTAGCAGCTGTGCAAAACCTGAAAGACTCTGTAGACTTGCAGGCATTCTGATGTTTGTTTCTTCTTTGTCAGTTGTTTTATTTAAGTCAAACTGAAGGTTTAGTGATGGTATGGTTGGAAGAAAGAATGGTGCTGCTTTTGGTACTTTTGGTGGTTCTTTAGGTTTGTTGCGCTTCTTTACTATATCAATATCCAGAAGGTTTTGCCACCTTGAACTCGCAACCAAAGACAATGTTACAAGGTCTTTACTGATTTGATCACAGGACTTAAACTCAGGTTCTCCATCATTGAGTTTGTCTTCCATTCCTTCCTGTTTTTCACCCATGGTTGTTGGGAGTTTTAGTAAAGGGACTTCAGTTGGCTCAGAGATTGCACGAAGTGAAACATGTGAATATAATGTTCGGTTAGACCAAAGGAACACACCAAGATAATCCACATGAGTTGTTGCCAAGAGGTCACCAGTTGGTGAAAGGCTCAGTGAAGTGCAGGCAGCATCCAGCTAAAAATAAGGGAAACGCATGTTATGAGTGGTGTTCATGATGAAATCTGTCCGAGTTATCCGTCTACCAGTATAGTTTGGAGGGATCAGGCAACTTAAGGTGAACAGAAGTCATGCACTTAAGTTTACTATTTTAATATTTTAGATAAAAGAAATATTTTTAGCATAACTACTTTACTTTATAAGGAAAGATACGATTATGGTATTACGTACCAGTGCTTGCATTTGTCTTCCATGTCCTTTGACCCAACAAATTTTCATGAAACTGGAGGTGACCCCACTTTTGTACTCTATGTTATTATCTAAAACAAAAATTAAATCAGTACAAACCTGAAAACAGTCAATAAGCTGTGCCGATGGAATGTCCCAAGTGCAGACAGTACAGTCCATAGCAGCTGTTACCAACCAGCGTGAGTCTGGACTGAACGTAGCATCGGTCAATTGTCCTTTATGCCCCTGGAATTTCCTCACAACTGTATGAGTGTCCAAATCTATGATGATAATAGTGAAATCTTCCAGAGCTGCTGCCAACATTGAACTGTCATGGTGAGGTCGAAAGAATGACACTGATTCTTCTACATCAAGCTTTGTTACTGCTGTTGAACCTTTGGGACAAAAGTAAAAACTTCACATATCTTGATTATTCATAACAAACTTACAGGTAGATTAATTCACCCTGTCAAAAGAACATGTTCTGAGGTATATCAGATGATATGTACCCTTGAGACAGAGTTTCAGGGATGCCAGATATGAATGAAAATTACAACCAATGGAAAGAGGCATCATCTTAATATTAGTCATAAAAGTCTGGTTAGGTAATATGAGTTTACTCTCTGTGCCTTTTCTTATATGTCCTTGAATATTTGTGTACATTTCTCATGTCAGTAATAGAAACATGAGCAGTGGTGGGTGAAGTTCTTCTCATAGCTGGTTATCCTATAGTATTACCAGATTCATGATGTAGGTTATCAAGACCCTGTTGAACACAATTACCAAAATAAGTCATCAGAAGAAACCTTGCAAATGGAAGGTTATGTCATGTCACTTACCTGGAGATTTAAAATGCCAGAATCTGACCAGTGCATCACTTCCACCAGTGACTGTCATCTGATTTAAGTTATCTGTAGCCACACCCCTCACAGGTCCTGTGTGGGCAGATGGGTGGCCATAGCTTCCTCTGTGAATACCAGACTGGATGTTGAACCTATCTACATGGCCTGTACTGTATCCTATCAGCACAAAGTTGCCACAGGAAGTGAGGCACAGACATGTTGCAACAATGTTCACCTTCAACTGTGATTTCTTAGCATCAAATCTTTCTGGTAATAACTTGAGCTCTCCCATCTTTAACTTGTCATATGACCACGTTGTGACGGTAGCCAAACCTAAATGAACTGCTGCGATGTTATCCCATTCCTTCTCTCTTGTTGTTTCTGATGTAAACTGCACAATTGGGGGCATCTTTAGAGGATCTCCCAAACCTTTACTTTTCTTTTTTGAGAGCTTGCGATTATATGAAGCTTGTCCAAGATTCTTATTGAAAGTTTCTGTTACAGTAGAAAATATTCGAAGTGTGGAATCCCCTCCTGCACTCAGCAAATTGTGACCGTTACTTCCATGAAATCGAACACATGAAGGTGGTGCACTGTGCCCTTCACGAATATGCAAAAGTCGTGCCCCTCCATCTGGCATGTCAAATATCCACATCTTTAATGAATTGTCTGGAGAGGAGGTGACAAAAAGGGGTTCATTTGGAAGACACTGAAGCCCAGTTACTGCATTATTATGTGCTGCCAGCAACTGACTCATTACTTTCCGTTCTTCCAAATTCCAGAATACAACATGTCCTGACAAACTACCTGAAACCAATACTGGGTGTCCATCAGTTCGAAAAGACAAACAGGTTACAAGTCCCCAGTCTTGCATAAATTCCATGACAGTTTCATCAAACTTTAGATTGTGAAGAATTATTTTACCATTAGCCAAACCAACTGCTACAACATCAATAGCTGGTGCTTGTTCCAGAACAGTGATAGCTGATGTCCAACCTTTGAAAACATAAATTTGTTTTGCTGAATGAATATTCCATAGTTGCATGATTCCTTGTTCACTACCTAACAAAACCTTATTCAAGTATGTTACAGGATGAAGTATTGTGGTTATATTAAATGTGTTATTGTCAAATGTCAGCTCCAAGTGCAACTCCTCAGACTTGACATCCCATATCTTAAGAATGTTGTTTTCGTCAACAGAAAGGAGATGAGGTCCAAAGGGCAAAAGCAGGTGCACTGGACAGGAATGTCCAACATATGTATGCTTGAGTTCTGTTCCTCGCCTCCAAGCACGAATTACATCATCACTTGCAGTGTACACGTGATAAGCGTCTGCAGCAATACATGTTACTTCACCAGAATGCAAGCCACTGACACTAAGCAATGTAAATCTTGAACAGCCGTACGTATGAAATGCTTTTCCAACACATGTTACGACCAAGTTTTCTTTTCTACAACGAATATATCGCACGACTAATGGGATATGGTTACTAACATAACCTAGAGCCCTATTGCTCATAAATATTCTACTAGATTGGGCCATTTATAGTTATCAACGCAAAAAATGTTTGCTGATACACTAAGCGACTATTCAATCAAAAATTCTTCTGCACCAGCTACTGATGAATATATCTTTCACCTGTATAAACAGACACCACAACCCGAGAATGAAAAAGTTGGTTATGTTGGTGAACATGATATGCCCTTTGTGGAATGTAAAGTGTCGCCAGATGGTGGATGATATCGGAACTGTACATGACGTCATCATAAAACTCGTACAGTTTTTGAAATTCCAGAACTAACTTCAAATGTAGTTGTATTATCGTAGGAACAGCAGGTGACATATTTGGTATGATAGTGGAAAATTGAAATTGCATTCAGTAGGAAATTAAGAATAGAATATAAATTCAGCAAATTTAAATTTTAATGTCAAACTTCAATATATTAATGCGTTACTGAGTTCAGTTCCATATCCTGGAGAGGAACAGTTTAATATATTTAGTGTGCCCCATTTTTAGCTTAATATTTGTCAGTAAGTTCAGGAGCAGTAGAGATTGTTAAAGCAATTAAAAGTGGTTAGTTTGGATAACAGTGCTGTACTTATAATCTCTAACACATTACTGGAAGTTCTGCCTACTGTTGTATTTTACTCACAGATTAGGCTGAGGAACGTGAGCATACCTGTATGGGGCGATCGTGATCCTGGTGAAAATGAGTTCCATTACATCCAGTCATTACATCAATGAGCCCAAGCATATAAATGGTTTTAGAAGTGGGGTACACACAGCTTCCTCATCACAGGTACTGAAGTTTTACTATTACTTCTGATGCACACCACTAAATAATATTTAAAAATTGTCTTTAGTTCTAAGTGTATCTCCATTACAAAGATCAGTTTATTAATGCTATTTATGCTGAAAATCATTTCTAACCCAGCAATACAATCAGTGGGCAAAATGTGGAATTACTGAATGTTAAAGAAGGTGGTTCATGTAGTAAACACTACTTTAAAGAGTTAAATCCACTGTATCCTGCTTCTGTCAAACCATTTAATTTAAATGCTCCGTATTCAAAATGTTTATTACATTAGCCCCAGCAGGGAGAATTTAGTTTTTCATTGAAAGGTTTGAATTGATGGTGCTTGTTGAAAGGTCTTAATAAAATATGTCTAGCCAGTTTGTTGTAGAATATGTCCAATTTGAATATTATCATGACAATATTTTCTTTAATATTAAGGGACATATGTCACAACAGGTATGGGAAATTAACATTTTAAGTATGCCAAATTTACAGTGGGCACGTTAATAAAATAGTGATCCTGTGATATACTTTCCGATTTATAAATGTTAAATACTAATCGTTATATGCACTCGCAAAGAATTCAGAAAGTCTGTACATGTTACTTTATATTTTTAATTTGAGGGCTACCATAATGCAAGATTTATAATTACATGTGCAGTAAGAGAGACACCCTTATTTTTCTTCTTCTTCTTAAAGTGCCTATCCGTTCCGGATGTTGGCAATCAGCATAACAGTTTGAGCTTTATTGGCTGCTACTTGAAACAGCCCTCCAGTGGACATCGAGAACCAAGTTTTTTTAGGTTCTGAAGCCAGATGGATTATTATTAAGTGTTATGCTTTTTATCCTACTACTGCAATTCAGCATTTCATGTTTAATGTTATATTAAAATGTACAAATGTAATGTATATAAAATAACATTATTTCACTTTTGGAGTATTTATTCTTAAAATTCAATTCAAGACATATATGATTACATTCATTACAAGAGGAAAATTATTACTGTGTATACATATATTCAGCCTAAGTCATGAACAAATATCATGGAACGCCACAATATGCTAGGAGAAAATACAAACTGGTGAAATCACCTTATAGGAACTGCATTTTCTTGCGAAAACATGCAATAAAGAAGCCAACTGTATCAGTGTCACAGTCATCACCTACTATTGGGGGACAAAACTTCTGCACACATTGCCTCTGCTCTTCAGTGAGGCCTGATCTTCTCAGTCCTGGCCCACCCAACAGTGGCTCCGCAGGCACTAATTCTAAATTCAGGAAATGTTCCAGAGCCCAAAGAACCAGCCCCTCATTCTCATCAACAGTCACTGTACAAGTACTGTACACGAGAGTACCTCCGGGCTTCAGCAACGACACTGCCTGAAAGAATAATTAAACATCAGAGAAGAGTAACCCACGACAGTGGAAGGAAGTGGGGGATGGAGGAGCTTCATAATGTATACGTTCAAGCAAGTACTGTTAAGATAACTGAATCAAGGACATTTCCAAAAACTGGATATGTAGCTTCAAGGTGGAAACAAAAAATAAATACAGAATTTTTTTGGGATAAGAAGTTATTTGGTAGACTGAAGAGATGGATTATATTACAATGGGGAAATGATATATGCTGCATGTGAACTGCATGTTAAATGGCATATTATTAATTTGAGTCCTGTTACCAGTTTTAGAGAAAAGTTATTTGAAAAGCAAACATTATATGAGGTAGAGGTAAAAGTCTACCTAGCCTCTCCAGTGGCTAATGGGTTTCTTTCTTATAGAAAAAAGCAATCATAACATGTAACTTGACATGCCCATGCTGATTATCAGCATGTGTAGAGCTTGACTGTACATCTAGTAGTGCCTTAATTATATCATACTTGGCATGTTTAACCTTTATAATCATAACATAATTCACATGGTAGTGTATATTCTGCAAATTATTTTAATTATTTTTTTCACATAAAATTTGAGGCAGAATGTTCATCTGAAATGTTGGTATCTACCTATATGCTTCAGAAGACTGACATTAACATATTTTTAGAATTTCAAAGAATATTCTCTCATAGAACTCATATATGTGGTGATGTACAATCATTATCAATTGAACTGTAGAGGAGGACATAATTTGAATGTTTATAATGTAAGATCACTTACCGAGTGAAACAGCTTGCGTTGTAGAGGTGGATATGATCTGAGTTGATTAACTGTGATTCTGTTTGCCAGTTGAGGTCTTTGTCCTAATGCACTGCACGGTGCATCAAGCAGAATTCTGTCAAATGATTCTGGTCTGAATGGTGGACCTTGAAGAACCAAATTATGTCGTTCTTTTGGATCACATGGATCTGCGACTTTCTGAATAGTTTTGGTGGAATCACATACAAAAGTATGTACACTGTGAAGTGAGAACTGCTGACAACGTTTCACAATGTTGTTCACTTTAGATTTTGTCTTGTCCAGTGCTATGATGATACCCTACAAAGTATTAATTAATTCAAGAACTATAAATAATTAACACAAATAATATGTTAAGATCTAAAGTAAAACACTATATAGAATTTTATATTTTCATGCTGACTAAATGCGGTGAACTCTTGAGTGATCAGGCATGTTGATATGGAGTGAAAGAGTGGCATTTCAGAGGCTGTCTCTGCATCGATGATTAGTCACTGATGATGGAAGCAGAGAAAATCATACAAAACATCACACTTTTACTCCATACCAATGCTGCCGATTGTTCAAGAAGACTTCACTGCATTGACATACTACCTGATCTCCCATAAGCATTGCTAAGTGTGATGTTTTGTTTCCTGGAGCTGCACACATGTCAAGGATTATCTCATTTTGCAGGGGACTCAGCACATGACCACACACGATTGAGGGCAGATTCTGCAGTAAGGCTAAGTTAGAAGGCAAACAATTTGCTCCTATCACGGGACAGCCAGATATTGTTGCTGTCATTTCAATTGCAACTCCACTGTAATAACAAAAGTTAGTTTTAACGTTTCACATCATTCACTGATTCCGTGATAGAAGGTTAGCCTTGGGCAGAAGTCAACTGGTAAAGAAATACATCGCAGTAGAATAACAAGTACAACTTTCATCACAAAATCTTACCACTGGATCCTATGCTGGGATAATTCAAACAAATAAATATCTCCACAGCATGTCTTTTTCTTATATTCATTTTAATATCATCCATCCATGCATGGGTCTCCCAGATTATCTCTTTGAGATTTTCCAACCAATATTTTGTTTTCCTATGCAGGCCAAATGCCTCATACTTGATTTAATTTCTGTAACAATATTAAGTGTAGAGTATTTAATGGGAAGTTCCTCTTCTTTCAGTTTTCTCCATTCCTCCATTACTTAATCTCTGTTAGGTCCTCAGCACTTAGTTCTACAATTCTTCTGTCAGACAGACTCATATAAATCAAGAAAGAACCTATGTAATAAATATTGATAAATTCTAAACACCTTGGATTTAGAAGACAGCCATCTCCATACTCACTGCTGTGAAAGCCTCAAATCCTACATTCGATTTAACTCTTTATTGGGTCATTTAAATTCACTGTATTCTTTTTTACAACCACTTAATTTTCATGCCATTTGTACACAACATTTAACATGAACTGTGTTCTACCTACTGCATTACTGGCAGCAAGGAGTGAAGTTCAATGATACTGAACATTAACTCACGCTGGCTTTAAGTCTTTGGCATATAACTGCTTGCGTTCCATACGCACAACGCCAATCCCAAGGAACATTCTGGAACCTTGTGCATAAGGTTTCTGAAAGCCTTTCTTGCATTGGCCTACAATATCTGCAAAAACACTGACAGTGTCTCCACAGTGAATACCTGCAATTATATAATTACAATATATTACCATAGATAAAAGATGTAGAATATTTCATAATACAAATTACAGGAACTGGATACCCCATCCCACCCAAAATTCTGTCATTTTAGTGTCAATGCTAAACATTTTCATGAAGAATGGAGGAACCTTACCTGACATAAAACATCCTAACCCATAAGGATTTACTGTTAAAAAGATATTTAAAATTTGCTTATATTAGTTATTTTCATTGTATTATAAAATATTGTTAACAGTGTAGAAGTAGTTTGTGGTCCGTCTTGGTTAATTTTTGTATATTATATGTTCCTTATGAGGAAAACATAATTTTACAACTAAGCCACAAAATACATAGTTTGTCTGCTAAAAGTTCTCTTAATTGCATAGGAGGTTCATTATAGTAATTCCAATAGTCTTTTATGCAACAGTCTACATCATTTGGTTATGATGGTATTAAAAAGTCAAACACGAATACCTGAATACAGAATATCCCTAAGTTCTATTTTAGTCTATGAAGCACCTGCTGGCATGCCCATGACTCCTGGAGCAAACACATGAGCCCCTCTTAACACTGCTGCACCACAGGTAGCATCAACAATAACTTCCTTTCCTTGTGGCCTTATATTGGCTTTATCCATACTGCCTATTACAATAGTATCTGGTAACTTGGGATGAACTGTCACATTATAAATTTCCGGGTAGTTTCCATGAGCTGCTGCTTGCTGTCAGTAGACATAAGTTAGGTTCATGAGTACAGACATTAAAGAGGAAAATAAACAATACAAATGCATTTCATTGCAATTTGTTCAGATGGCTCATAAGACATGTCAAGACAGACATTAAAGTTTTAATATTTCATAAATGCAACTCCAATATTGTGTGTATTGTAAATATCTGTATCAAACCTTGTAAAGGTGATGTGCAAGTATTTCACAAACTTCATCCACAGTGGACACGAGAGTGTTAACACGGAAAGTAGTAAACTTTGGTGCTGTACATAACCATGACAGCAGTTTGTCTATTTGAGACTCGTGGCACGCTTCCTAACAGAAATAATTTTCACAGAGTTACTTAAAAGCTGTTGCTTGTGTTTAAAAGCGAACATTTTGCTTCCATATATAAGAACATCTCAATTCACATATATAGGCCTAAACCTAACCTATACTGTAAAAATAACTCACCGTATTTCTTAGTAATTCATGTTTTAAATACGATTCAACTTCCAAATTATTCATAAAAGGCGTCATTGTGGTTTGTATGAAACAAATGAGAACGTTCTAATTACTGAAATGAAGAATTAAGTTTACTGTACTCATGCCGAAGACCTCTATACGATTCAGAGATCGAAAATGTGATTTGAATACCTCAAATAATAAAAATAGTTTACACTTTGAGGATAAAATCTGTGATATGTACACAGGTGAGGTATCTGCAATCGTCTTTCATAGCCGATAGCTTATTCACTGTTCTTGACATAATTATTGTATGGTGGTTGACAAACCCTTTTGTGCCTACCCTTCGTTCTAATTTTAATTTAAAAACTACTTTTGGAGACTATAATCTGTCTCCGTTCTCAGGCCCAATCGATAGCTCTCTATTGTCGCTTGGTTAATAGGATTCGGGAAGTTTTTTGCAGTAATGAGAAGCCTCTAATCCGACTGCAGATCCGGACTTGCTTGACATTTGAAAATAAAATCTGCAAAAAAATTATAGGACATTACTCTGGAAATCCCTGGATTATTTTAAGCGAGTGTGAAAAGTGAGCGAAATCGCTACTTTACAGATAAGATAAGATCGATTCTCGAGTTACTGCAAAGATTAACAGGTTAAATCAGATACTTGTATCGCTTACCAGCGCACCACTTGCTGTATTTTAATTATCTGACAATTCAGTTGACAAACATGTTCTTACAGTTTTCCTCCCAATTTATGGGAAACAACCAGACCGGCTCTGTGACCCATCCAGTACCATTTCATTTAACAGGTACAGGGAAAAAAGTGACTGGAACCAACCAGTCTGTTATATGAATACTACTACATTTCCTTCGCTGCTATTTGTTCTGGTTGCCAAAACATACATTTATTAATTCCTATGTAGAGCTTGAAAGTATTATACATTTTGATAGGACTCCTTGGATGGGTTTCGACCCTATCACAAATATGAATTCATATTACATTGTTGCGGAAATCCACCCTCGTACTTTATTTGTAGTTTGAACTTTCTTCTATGGTCTGTATTTGATTGCAAGCTCATATCTGAAGTGTTTTAACCTATCAAGTAATTGTTCTTGTTATCTGATAGAAATATATCTTCTTTGCCCCACTTTATTAGAGATTAACTGTAGGTAAATAGGTATAAATGTAACTAATTTTGTACTCGCCGTGTTCAGACTTGGCGTGAAAGTTTGAATTTGTATACGTATCGTGATAACAAAGCAAGTTAAATGATTCTGCTCTTGATTGCATTGTTTTTCATCGGCTTTGTAACAGGTATGTTATGCTGCAACAAGAAGTTTGCCTTTAATATTCCCAAAAGACAACTTGTCACCTTACTCAGAAAGTTTTGGAAAAAAAAATACCGAGTCCTTGCAGATGAACTTATTCAGCTTAAAATAATAACATAAGTAAATGTTGGAACCATAATAGCGTCATTAAACTTATTGGAAAAAAGTCGTATCTTAACAGAATTTAAGAAAAATATTGATGCTCTGTCAGCGAACTTTTAGAATTACAGATACGTGCAGTTTGTTGTGCTTTTGCATTTCATTCACACAACTACTGGATCATCTAATCCAGTTACGGAAAATTCGCCGCAGTAAATCTGCTGATTTTCTTCATTAAAATTTTGAAGAAGACCGTTTTCCGTGTGTTGCGCTGAATATTCCAGGGATCTTCTTGAAACGTCTGTGAGGTACTATCAGACTATGCAACGCAACAAAACAGAAGAATGTAATTCTTTACTCTCCGCCGTGAGAACCGTACTGGGAATGTCAGCAATGCAGTTAACTGTTTGCAGTGTAATCAAATACTTGCTTTTGATTGTTTATTAAACAAATAGACAAAAACACACAAGGAGAGGCAAAGGAATTGTAAAGGCGGCGTTGGGAAGCTGTTAACCGTGTTAGCCCGGCTAAAACTTGAAAAACGAAAAATAAAATATTTTATGGAACGAGAGACCGGAAAAGTATTTAATAGCTAAGCGACTCTCAGCTTCTCAAGAATGATTCTGCTCCATTGAACGTTCCTAAAGACACATTGCTCTGAAGTAGGTAGGTTTGGGTGTTGAAAATTACAGGGTACTTCAGTCAGAGTTCAAAAGTTGAGGAGAGTTTATGTTAAGCATATTAGTCTAATAATCAGTGTCTAACAGAACTTGATTGTCTGCACCTGCATAAGAATAGGATTTGTCTGACCACTTCTGCTGTGTTATAGTGTATGGAGTATAACTGAACCGCAAAAGTATGACGAGAATAATTTGGTCGGAGCGAAAAGCTGACCACTGACCACCTAATGCCTACTTTAATAATACGCAAGGCCTTACCTCGACGTCCCCTATATGCAGCATGACCCAGGTGAAACTTTGTCATTTGTTTCAGGCCGGTCTGGGGTTGGTCCTGGGGAACAGGACTGGGGCTATGTGACAGTGCGACCTGAAGCTCACATATTCTATTGGTTGTACTATCATGAACGGACTACTGAACATCCCCTTGTTATATGGCTGCAGGGCGGTCCTGGCGCATCATCTACTGGCTATGGAAACTTTGAGGAACTAGGCATTGTGGACACAAACCTCAACGTCCGCAACTACTCTTGGGTAGGGAAGCTCTGTTCTGAATTAATCCTTTCCATGCTGGATTCAGGATATCTCGCTTAACAGCAACTGAGAAATTCAGTGACAGGGCACCATATCTCAGCATTCAGAACTAACTGCATTGATTTTTCAGAAATTAAAATATTACATTCCCATGGGAATATTAAACAGGAAAAGATTTTGTTAAATAGAAGCCATCATTGATAGTCATTGGTGGTTTTCTGGGTTGTGATGCCATGTGGACTTATGAGTGGGTACAAGTGTTCTGGAGGAACTTACCATGGAGGCACTATGGACAATATGTAGTATTTAACAAAAATAAGTTTGAAGATTTCTATCTTCTGGGTTGTTGCGCTGTGTAGTCTGGTCGATGTTAACCAACGTTTCAGAAGTCATACTGCCTCCGTCATCAGGGCGATCATCGCAGTATGACCTCTGAAACGTTGGTTAACATCAACCAGACTACACAGCGCAACAACCCAGAAGACAGAAATCTTCATACTCACCGCTGTGAAAACCTCAAATCTTACAAAAATAAGTTTGGTTGTTTAATTGGCAGAATTTCTGACTTCAGCAGAATGATCAGCTTCAAGACTTGAGCATATTCAATTCCCAGGTAAATCCAATGTTTCTACCAGGAATTGAACCCCAGTTATCTGATTACTTTAATGTCTGCTTTCTGCTTGCAGGTGAAACATGTGAATGTCCTGTTCATTGATAACCCTGTGGGTACAGGCTTCAGCTATGTGGACAGCTATTCTGCACTCACTAC
Source organism: Zootermopsis nevadensis (assembly GCF_000696155.1). The sequence goes on along the minus strand of NW_019059658.1, from coordinate 695,424 downwards.
AAACAATTCACAGATTGCAAAAGACCTTGTGACATTCACTGGAGGCTTCCTTGAGGCTCATCCTGAGTTCAAAACTGTTCCACTTTATATTTTCTCTGAATCATATGGTGGGAAGATGGCTGCAGAATATGCCCTCTTTCTGGACAAGGTAATTAATTTTTCTGCAATTGTAAGTGCAGTAATTCAGCACTCTGTGTGTTACTTACATCATTATATGGGGTTAGTTTACTGAGAATTTTTAAAAATTATAGTATGTAGAAATAAATATTACAAATTGTAAAATCATAGGTTTGTATGTTGTTAAAAAAAATGAAACTAGGTTGGTTCCTTTTTTATAGTAATTTATTATTTGCAGAGGTAAAGAGACCTGAAATACAACAGTAAGATTGTTAGGTCACATTTTTCTCTTTAAGATACGCTTACAATTAAATTAGAGAATAGTGGAGTGACCAATACAGTGAGAAATACATTGAATGGGATTGCTTAAGAAAACACTGCAATATAAACCTTAATGAAGGGAAGATACCAAGAGACCCAAAAGTAAGACCTGGAGCAGGTCCAGGTAGTCTTACTCATTTTCATAAAGAGGAAATCAAGATAAATTTACTGCATCTGACGATACACAAAGCTCTTGGGCCACATTTTCAACTTTTACACTGATTTATAGATTAATGATATGCAGCAGTTTTCAAAACATACTGGTTTGAAATCGGATGTCCATGGTGTATTAACACTAAAAGTATTTTTTAACGTCTTCTTCTTAGTATTAAAATCGAAGTTACATTAATATATATTGGGAAATGTATGAATGATGAAGACATGATTGTCAAGTCCCATTACTTTTGAGTGATTATATTAAGTAATGATCTGAATACTTTAATGCTTTCATTATTAGTCATTGATGGATATTTGAAGCAGAAAAAATTACTTCTAACCATTTGTATGATGCAAGCCTTGTCTTATAGTTATTCGGGGTTGTTGCGCTGTGTAGTCTGGTCGATGTTAACCAACGTTTCAGAAGTCATACTGCCTCCGTCATCAGGGCGATCATCGCAGTATGACCTCTGAAACGTTGGTTAACATCAACCAGACTACACAGCGCAACAACCCAGAAGACAGAAATCTTCATACTCACCGCTGTGAAAACCTCAAATCTTACAAAAATAAGTTTGGTTGTTTAATTGGCAGAATTTCTGACTTCAGCAGAATGATCAGCTTCAAGACTTGAGCATATTCAATTCCCAGGTAAATCCAATGTTTCTACCAGGAATTGAACCCCAGTTATCTGATTACTTTAATGTCTGCTTTCTGCTTGCAGGTGAAACATGTGAATGTCCTGTTCATTGATAACCCTGTGGGTACAGGCTTCAGCTATGTGGACAGCTATTCTGCACTCACTACAAACAATTCACAGATTGCAAAAGACCTTGTGACATTCACTGGAGGCTTCCTTGAGGCTCATCCTGAGTTCAAAACTGTTCCACTTTATATTTTCTCTGAATCATATGGTGGGAAGATGGCTGCAGAATATGCCCTCTTTCTGGACAAGGTAATTAATTTTTCTGCAATTGTAAGTGCAGTAATTCAGCACTCTGTGTGTTACTTACATCATTATATGGGGTTAGTTTACTGAGAATTTTTAAAAATTATAGTATGTAGAAATAAATATTACAAATTGTAAAATCATAGGTTTGTATGTTGTTAAAAAAAATGAAACTAGGTTGGTTCCTTTTTTATAGTAATTTATTATTTGCAGAGGTAAAGAGACCTGAAATACAACAGTAAGATTGTTAGGTCACATTTTTCTCTTTAAGATACGCTTACAATTAAATTAGAGAATAGTGGAGTGACCAATACAGTGAGAAATACATTGAATGGGATTGCTTAAGAAAACACTGCAATATAAACCTTAATGAAGGGAAGATACCAAGAGACCCAAAAGTAAGACCTGGAGCAGGTCCAGGTAGTCTTACTCATTTTCATAAAGAGGAAATCAAGATAAATTTACTGCATCTGACGATACACAAAGCTCTTGGGCCACATTTTCAACTTTTACACTGATTTATAGATTAATGATATGCAGCAGTTTTCAAAACATACTGGTTTGAAATCGGATGTCCATGGTGTATTAACACTAAAAGTATTTTTTAACGTCTTCTTCTTAGTATTAAAATCGAAGTTACATTAATATATATTGGGAAATGTATGAATGATGAAGACATGATTGTCAAGTCCCATTACTTTTGAGTGATTATATTAAGTAATGATCTGAATACTTTAATGCTTTCATTATTAGTCATTGATGGATATTTGAAGCAGAAAAAATTACTTCTAACCATTTGTATGATGCAAGCCTTGTCTTATAGTTAATAAGGAAAATAAGTTATTTGTTATTAAACTACTGTAATAAAGTATTTCCATTGCAGGCAATCAAAGACGGTAATATTGAAGTACCGCTGGAAGGAGTTGCTCTTGGAGACTCCTGGGTCTCTCCCATTGACTCGGTTCTCACTTGGGCACCATTTCTTTTACAGATGGTATGGTTGTAGACATTGGATCTAGAAGGATTAAACTGAATTGCAGTATAAGCTCTTTTCTGTTTAAGTAAAAACTATTTATAGATTAAATATATGCACAATCATATCTTTAATCAGATAAGGGCAGAATAATGCCTGAGAAAAGCACATATCTGCTTTCCTGCTATGCCCAACAGGTTTAAAATTTATCTTTTACATAATCATCCATTCACAAATTTCTGTTACCAGAACTCTTGCAGTACATGTATAAAACACAAACTGATTGACTTATTGGTTAATTATGTGGCTGACTGAGTAATCAACTAATGATTTATTATGTCTTTATATTTATTTATCATAGGCATTGGTTTCATTCTGTGCTCATATATATTTTATGGATATTTCAAAATTCATAATAAATTTAAAAACTCCTACTCATTTATTCACACATTGAAGAAAATTTTACTTTGTCATGAATGTCGCTTTTGCAGGGATTTGTAGACACTGAAGGATACAACATTATTGACAGTTATGCTCAGCAAACTAAAGCTGCTATTGATGCTGGAAAATATGAGTTGGCCACTGATCTCTGGGGCAGAACTGAAATGATTATCCTGCAAGTGACAGGTGGCATTGACTTTTACAATGTTCTGTTCCCTGTCCATAGTAGCTCTAAATCTCGGCCCATAACTTCGTTCAGAGGTAAAAGGTTTTCTTTCATTAGTTACAGCTATTAGCTATTAGAAGATTGGTCCTCTCTACTATAGAAGTTTCCTAAATCTTACTCAGAATTGTGCTGTGATGCTGCAGAGCCACTCTGGTACTTCCATTACAGACCTTCTTACAGTGAAATTACAATTTTAAAATTACTGAAATTAGAAATTAACATACTACTTTTCCATCAACTATGACATTAGAAATAATGGCTATTCTCTTCTTAGTACATTTAATTATCTGTGAGACATCCACGTACTGAAGGTGACATGCTGAAATTCTGATGGCTGAGTGGTTTAAGACTCCAATTATTTGTTCTCTAGGTCTCGTAAACAAATTGTTGCTGAGGGATGATGATGATCTGGATCACTTTATGAATACTGTTGTGAAAGAAGCCTTAGAAATCCCTGCAGAGGTTACCTGGGGAGGACAAAGCGGTGACGTTTTCGATTACTTGTCCGAGGACTTCATGAAACCAGCTACAGAAGTTGGTATGTATATATCAGAACAATTTTAGGCATTCATTCAAATGACTTTTGTAGAAAGGGGCATTGTACTCCAGAGAGTAGGTCTGAATATTAAAATTATAATGTGCATGGGAGTATAAATAATTATATTTTACAGAATATATAAGAATTAACTGCTAGTTATGCGCTGGGATAGCTGGCTGTGGGTTGGATGACTAGGTTTTTATATGTGGTAGAAGGAGCAGTTTATCTATTAGCCACCACACTCACTCAAACTGCCTCCTGTTCAGTAAGTACATTCTCCAGAGATTGAAGCTCACTACTTATCTCAATTCAGTGCCAAGGACCACAATGCATCGAGCATTACATCCACTTCCTAATATATGGTGTTGAGATGTAATGACAACTTAACCACAACTTGTTGCATTTTGATCATCCTTTCTATTTTACAGTGGAGCAGCTGCTGGAAAAAACAGATTTAACTGTGTGTGTATTTACGGGGCAGCTGGATCTCATTGTTGACACTCCGGGTAAGCTGAAATTAAACAAGTATGGAGAGTGATAATTCAGTTTGGAATACATTAAATTTTGAAAAACTTTCTTCTGTTAATTAGTTTTCATCCATCATTGGTCTTTCTTTTATTGTAGATAAACTAAGTTGTTTATTAAATGATGTTGCTCTTGCATGTTCTTTGTTATGTAGCATAGTTGTTAAGTAGTAGGAATACTGTCAATAATTTAATGTCGTTTTCTATAATCATGTGATATTTTAATAGAAATGTTGACTGCAGTGTCTTGACGTTTTCTTGCCAATACATTATACACAGATTTAATAAACTACTTTTATATATGATGTATTTTCTTTTCCAGTGGTTTCTTCAGTTGCAGACAATAATATTCTTAGTTCTCCCCATTCTAATTTTATAGTATTTATTATTGAAGTTCCATTAAAACAGCTTTGTATTCTTAACTGGAACAATTTTCTAATTTTTCTTCTTTCAGTAATGCTACACCAAACTTATCTTTGCTCTGGGGCCCTCTGTTTTTAAAATTTCTCCATTTTGTTAGTCAGTAGATGTTTGAACTGACTGGAAATTATTTCACTGCCACAAAATACATTAGTATAAATTATGTTCAGCACATTTCTCTTGTTAGCTATGATACACTGTATAACACTTTGTTTCTCGCTGACAGTGCATGTTTATGTTCATCATTATGATTTATTATAGATTCTCCATTCCTTCCTACAGCTTTGAAAACAAGTTTGCTCCCTATCTGCATCCATGTCTCCATAATGATTATTAATTTGTAGGGTCCGTCTTATCTGTTCATTCCTGTAATCTATTGTAAACATTTTTCAGTTTCTTCATTAATTTTTTCTGCAGAATCAGTCTATATTACTATTATATATACCCTGATAATTTTAAGCCATACTGCAAATATTCATTCACTTAGAAAATTATAGATGCATACTTTAGTTTCATATATTTTCCTGATAAATATGGCCACCCACAGATGTGTGCTTGTTACTTATTACTATTATTTCTTCCTTTTTTCTCTCTTCCTTTGCCACCACATCCATGTCAGCAGTCTCTTCTACAGTAAAATTGTGGGTGTCTTTCTCCAGAGGCTAAGCAGCTGGTACGTGAAGTTGACTACATATCCCCTTCACGCACAAGGCACACAAGCAGCATAGTTTGTGTTACTGTCATTACTGTACATAATTAATTACTAGAAACTACCAAAAACATATATAAATACATTGAGCACATTCCTATATACTCCCTCCCATAGAAAGTTTGACAATGAAATGTTGCAGGCACTTTGCTCTGGGCTGAACAGTTGAAGTGGTCTGAAGCTAAAAACTGGGCCACTGCTACAAGATCACCGGTGGTCATTAATGGCATCATTGAGGGCTACAAAAAATCATTTGGAAATTTCCACTTCTACTGGCTTCTCCGATCAGGACACATGGTAAACACAATATCCAGTCTCTGTAACATAATTCAGTAACTTGGGTACAAATAAATGCCTTATAACTTTGATGTTGCTTGGGAAAAGCAGTAAAAATTGCTTTCACTGCCATGAAATTTTCCATCCCAATGTGGAAAATCTGAAACAGATGTGACTTTATATGGATCATGCTATTGGACGTGAGAGCTTATAGCATTGCTTGGTATATTTAACAGCAGACTAGTTGGTCATGTGTCACAGTGCATGAGTGGTCCAGCTGGCTGTCTGTCGCAGTAGCATATCACCAAACCACTAAGCTATGGAGTTGATGTTCAACCAGCATCCCCATAGTACAGGGATTTAAATGTTATTTCTGTATAATAAATGTTAATAATGCCAGGTGCACTGTAAGTCACTTTAATAAATTTTGAAGCTCGTAGTTATATAATATCATCTATGAAATGTTTTACTTGACTACTTGAATAACATTAATATAACTTCGATAAAGCAGGATTTAAGGTTTTCATGGTGGTGAGTCTGGAGATGGCTGTCTTCTGGGTTGTTGCGCCATCATCATTGCCCTGATGATGGAGGCAGCAAGGACCTCTGAAAGTTCAGTAAACTTCTACCAGACTATGCAGTGCAACAACCCAGAAGACAGCTACCTTATACCTGAGATGCTCAGTAACTCCTAATAACTCAATAAAACTTTAAATAACTAAATGCTTACATGATGTATTATTTTCTTTCAGGTTCCCACAGATAATCCAACTGGTGCACTCAAGTTACTCCAGGAAATTACACACTATAAGTAAACTTAGAGTGATATGAAACTTGAGTAAAGAATTCTAGGATTTGTTGGTCATCTGTCCAAGAATCTTTATGGAAGGTGTTCATAAAACAATTTAAAAATATATAACGAAGTATTTGGATTATAAACTTGCACATTCATGATTTGGTTCTTAGATATTCTTTCCAAATACTTAAGCCATTTGTAATTAATTATAATTGAATTTATATGTTATTTCCATAATACATATTGTAATCTTCAAATATATATTTATTATTCAAGTCTATACACAAACTTTTAAATTGTTGATGTTAAAATTTAAAATTAATATTAATATTCTGCGCCATTCATCGTTATCTCGATGTTACAATATTGCGCTTTATACTACTACATGTTTCAATGTCATAGCATCATCTTCAGGTTTTTTATCTTTAAAACTACTCTATATTTATTAATGCAAGCTTTTCATTGATTGTAGATTGTAGATTACTGTTGTGGGTGTTCCTTTGATCTTTGATGAAGTTTGTGTATAGACTTGAATAATAAATATATATTTGAATTTTAAACACAAACATGACGCATCTAAACTATAAACTTAATATTGTAATCTGTTTATAATATGTCATATTTCTAAATTGGCATGGACAATTGTTAGTTGCTTGAAATAAAATCTCTGTGGAACCACAGCAGAGTTCTCGGCCTGTGGTACCTGGTTTCAATCCCTGCAGGGATCAGTTACCCCAGTGGAGGCTTCAGTGGAGTTCATAGTCCTTTATGGCATGATGAAATAACCATTTCTTTTATTATATGCTCATTAAGTTATTGAAAAACTCTTTTTCACCATCATAGGTTATAGTTATTTAGCTCTGAACAGGATGATGTCTGAGATTTTCTACAATTTTTTAGGGATCCTAGATTTGATTATCAGTCTGCGTGCCATGAAATATAATTGAGGGTTTTCATAAATTTCCTTTTTCCCTCCAGACAACACTACATTGTCATTTTCTTTTGTATCCTTTCCAATGTATCTTCAAAGTATGCTCCAGTGTGTGTCTAGTGTGCCTGGTGTACCTACCAGGTATCTGTAGAAGCTGCAATATGTGAAAAGTTAACTTTTCTATTTTGAGTCTAGCCAAGTACTGGGTCAGAGGTGATGCTAAAGGGCAGGTGGTGACATGTTGAAGCTGGTTAGGCCTATCTTATTGCCAATAGTGGCGTGGAACATTGGCGGAATGACTGGTAGGGGGAAAAACCTCAGTGCCAATTCCAACATTCTCTCGGATGGGTGCAATATTTTTATGTAATGTTTTTTCATCTCTTTCTCAAGCTTACAAAATTTGCATTTTCCTCCCATTACATAAAATAGAATGTGTGGGACTAAGTGCGTTACTTGAGTGGCTCTGACTATATAGTATTGAATGAAAACTGTATGCGGCAGATAGCTGTAATTGCCTATTTTTTGAGACTTTTTTAGTTTTCCTGTAGTGACTGCGGAAACCCAGAAAAAACTTGGTCAGAATAGGCGGTCTATAGGCATGACGTTTGATCCTTGAACACCGAAATACATAATGGGAGTCCTAACCATGCAAAATCATATTATTCACAGCACAGAAGAGACTATCCATATGGCATTACTTTACATGTTTATGCCGGCCTGTACCGTCTCAATAGCTGTCATTTGATTCAAACATTTTGCAGAATGATAAGCATGTCAACAAATAAATCCTGACATAACCAACTTTTCATAAATGAATTGTTTTAGTTTACAGTCACTCATAATTTTTGTCTAAGCAAATAACAATACAATTTAAACCAATTTTTAAGAAGACGTCAATTGACTTCTATTTTAAAAATCTCTTCCGTTACAAATCTACCTCATTTATTAAAAAAATATATATACTCATTCATATTTGGCAGTTGTGTTATGATTATTTGATGCTGCCCTCTGTCAAATGGTACAGAAACATTGTTTTGACATGCGCATAGACGGTGCGTATAGGATATTGGTCGATCATGGCGGCTTGTGGGGTTTTCTGGTGCAATTAGAAATGTGATGCTTCTTCACGTTTTTCTTGGGAAGCTGACACTGTATTAGAATTGTTTTTATATTCTTTAATAGGACGTTCATTAAAGACTTTACCAATGCTGAAGCAATTGCAAATGGGCCTTCGTGCGTTTTTATTACTGGCATCAAGAGTTTGGACTTGTGTGTGTTTCTTGTTGAAGAAGCAGGTTAGAGCAGTAAGTAATTGATTCGCAGTTTGATTGGGACGCCGTAAAATATGTTACACAATACACTGATGGCCTGTTAAATTGAATTAACATTTGGGTATACTGATCTTGAACTGTACTTGATACATTCAGAGTTATCTCTAAACTTGTTAACAGCATCAATACCTGACTAAGAAAATAGTAGTCTGTGTGGTTTTTGGGTCAGTGTGTGTCGTCTTTTTCGTCGGAATTGCCAGATCGTCAGTTTCAAGTTACATTTTTTGTGGTTCTTGTCAAGAAAACAAAATATATATGCTGTAACCATGAATTGACAACACTTATTTTGAAGTTCAGACATACGTAAAATATTTCAGTTTGATATAGTAAAGTCACTTACTGTGGTATTTCTGACCTGTATCACTTGTCTAATGGCCATGTGCTGGCAAATATCAGAATTTATGGTGGCATTTTGTTTTAGGTCTTGAGACACTTGTGAGCAGAAATGTTAGTTTTGAATAACACTAGCAATGCTCAACATCATGGGAAGCCCCCCTCCTCCAAACAGTATTTTTAGATGAAAAGTGAAACAGGTGTGATTATGTAATATGCGCAGGAATCTCCACTATTGCCAGATTAATAAACATAGTTTCATTGTTATGGTAGAATGTTATGATTGTATTTTGCTGTTTCGTTAAGACACAATGATCAGTTACCTTGAATAAGTTGAGATTGTTTGTGTTTGGACTTGTAATTACCAGATTTCCTTGATTTTAAGACACTTTTTTCACATTTTAGTGTTTTTGAAATCGGTGCATCTTAAATGAAATGTGACTTAATGATTCACTGTCATTGTTGGTATTTTAGAAGATATTTCCAACAGCCACTAGGAAATGTTAGTTGAATAATGTTAATGGTTATTCAGGAATTTTTGTTTTAGTATTAATGTTTATTGATTTAATTTTATCTCAAGTTCATATTTCAGTAGTTCCTATTTTACTGTGTTCTGACAGGTACTTTTTTGTTTTGGTGTTATTTATTTTAGTAGATGCTTGACTTATTCAAGAAGACTGGATAGGTGCACTCCATACCTGAGTATACAGAGTTTTTACACGCATTTGCTGCACCATGGCATCTTGAATGTTTATTGATACATACAAACACAATTCATTTGGCAGTTGTTTGGATCAAGTGAATTAACAATTAATCTTATAGTGATTGCTCTGATAATGTACTTAAGTTGATAGTGATTACTACATATTCTTTTATTATTAGAATTTATTATTATTTTATTATTGTTGAGGCAAGACACTAATAATTCAATTTGTTGTATATTATTATTATTAATTTCAGAATCCTGTATTAAGTGGCATCTCATAAGTTTACAAGTCCACCTTGTTCTTACTGATTGTAGGAAATTAAAAGGTATGAGGTTGGGTTGGCATTCAATGGCATCATTTTCATACCAAATTTGATCAAAATCTGTACAGTGGTTCTCATATTGTAACATATGAGCAGACATGTTAGCTTTATATATGTTTATTTTGTTCACATTGTACAAAGAACATGCAGTAATATTACCAAGGATCTTGTAATGCTTTCATAATGGTCTTTACCTGTGGGGTTTACTATCTGTGTTATTGGTGTAAAGTTCCAATTTGCGTTTACATGATATTGTAATTGTGTTAGTTAACCATTATTTGCTGACTTTTATTCAGAATTAAATGCTCTTTCTTTTTAATTACAGGTGGTGCAGCATCAACCAGTAAAATATGAAATCTTTCCTTTGTCACCTCTTTCAAGACATAGGCTTAGTAAGTTTTGGTCTAAATTATTATATGTTGTGTATGAAATTCATATACTATTAATAATAGGCAGTGAAAGTATGAAAGCTTTGTAGCTGGGGTACATGTTTTTTTAATTTTCTGGGTGATTTTGTGACCCAGATAAGTTCCAGTATTATGTATGCCTTAGAGATAAGGCTTACATAATGAAATACAGTGAAGTAGCTGAAATTTGAGTAAGGAGAGTGATGATAGCTTTAGCATATGAGAGCAGAACCAGCTAGCCACAGACCAATAGCATATAGGACTCTATACATTAAAGTAAAATATAGTTATTTCTTATGGTATTATAGTTTTTAGCTTGCATATTTTTAGTTAGAATAATGCTTTCCAGGTACATAATCAGACAGAAAATGAGGTGCTGCTGTGTATGTTTGTTCATTATGTTGTCAAACCTGAGTGGTCAGTACTCTGGCTTCCTTTCTAGGAGGTCCCATGTTCATCTTTTGGCCTGGAGACTGGCTGTCCTGGATGAGATTTTTTGTTATTTTCCTTTTCCTTGAGGCATGTGCCAGGATATTTTCTTAAACCAAGCCATGACCCTAATGTTTAATTTGTGATTCATTATTAATCATCATGTCATTTATTGTTAGTTGTTTGAGCTTCTGACAGTCATTCAGTGAACCACAAACAAATGAAATAAGAATCATGTTTTTCAGGTCATTTTAGGCTTATATGTAACTACTCCTGTAAATTAGAGTAGTAATCCTGACATCTTATGAACCTAGCAGAGAGGCCATTATGCATCTTATATTGATATATGAATATTATCAGATTTGTTCTTGGTCATATCTAGTTCATTATCACCTGAAGATAATGATTGATGCAGATACTTTCTTGTGATGATTTTTAGGCATTTTTTGAAGAAGAAAATGACATTATGAAATGCTTTATGAGGAAGTTACATATAAATTATCCATATGCCTGTGACTGGGGTTAGTGAATGGATTTGTGTAAACTTATGTTTTGGGAAATCTTACTAAAACAGGAAAACAGAATAGTTCTTTCAGACATTTCTGCCAATTGCAACAGCAGTTTGTGTATCAAAATACATTTTTATTTAAGTACATATATTTTCCACCAGATTACAAAAGATGGCACAAAATTTGTAGAATTAGATATATTTTTACAGTGAACCATTATTTAAAAATTTGATGTTGCTCTAGTACAGGGGTTCTCAGCCTTTTTCGCTGGCATACCACTAATTCTAATTTAACACATTAAATGTACCATTAACCAGATGCATTCAGGGAAAACTTATTTATGTTTATATTATCTTTTGATTTTCTTACTTAGTCCGCGTACCACTCAACATTGGCTCGCATACCACCAGTGGTATAGTTTCAAACTGCCTGTTCAATGAAGTATCCTGGCTTACTGCATGTTTCTGAATACTATGTCTTTATTTTCATCCTTGTTAATTTCCCATAGCTTTTACTTCCATCTGCATCTAGAGTGTATGTTTTTAGTTTCTTGTTTTTAATATTTCTAAAAAGGAGTAGTGGATTTAATTCTGTTTTTCTTCCCCAGGTATAGTGAAGCGTAAGGTGTTGGTTTTAGATTTGGACGAGACATTGATCCACTCACATCATGATGGCGTGGTGCGACAAACAGTGAAGCCAGGGACACCACCCGACTTTGTTCTGAAAGTCACGATAGACAGGCATCCAGTCAGATTCTTTGTGCACAAACGACCACATGTGGATTTCTTCCTGGATATTGTAAGAGCAAGTGATTTTTGTGCTGTTGCTGTAGTAATGTTAGTGGGAAATCATTGAGAATTGGAGCGGTAGTAGTGATTTTACTTACCACAAAATAGTTCCAACATAGTTTTGGGAATTGAGATTAGTTTTATCCTGTGGACCTAACTGATTAGGTTGTATAGTTTTGCCTGATAATAGAAGCAGAGTCAGCTTCCAAAAGTTGTGAAATGTACTAATAGATGAAGGAAAATGTCCAAAAATATGCATCAGTCTATTGAAAGTTGTTTGCACTTTCCTTTGAGCTCACAAAATTCAATAGAAAGTTCCAGGAGGAACTTGGGTGATTACTTCCCTTTAAATGCTTCAATCCATATAGAGAAAAATTATAAATCAGATATCTTACAAGTACTTGCATATTTTTTTAGGTGTCACAGTGGTATGAGTTGGTCGTGTTTACGGCAAGCATGGAGATTTATGGTGCAGCTGTAGCAGACAAACTTGACAACAATCGTGGAATTTTGAGGAGACGCTACTATAGGCAACATTGCACCCCAGACTTGGGCAGTTATACCAAGGACTTGTCAGCAATTTGTGGCGATCTTACTAGTATATTTATTCTGGATAATTCACCAGGGGCATACAGAGCTTATCCAGGTAAGTTGATACTTGATATTTTACATTATTATGTGTTCTTTGTATGAAGTGCACAAAATGAATGGATATAGAGCTGACCTTGTCTGTCTCTCCATGTGATCCAACTCAGGAAGTGCTGAATGGATTTTGGTTGAATTTGGTCCAAATATAATTGGAGTCTACCCTAAAACATAATTTTCAGTTTCCTACAGTTGGTAGGTTTGAGGTTGGATAGACACCAGTGCTGCTTACATTAGGATCATTTGATGATGTACGGAAATGAATTTTTTAAAACATGTGATTTTTATGTCAAACAACATGGCAGCAGCATCAATGGAAGACATTGGCAAGCGGGATTTAATCCCATGACCACATGCATGTCTTCCGGTATGCTGCTACAGAGTTTTCTTGCATTGTTTTATACTGGCACTGATTTACAGTACTTAAAAATATGTTAAGAATGCACGAAACTAAACTAAACTAAAGCTTTCAAAGTTAAGATAACTGATGTCATGTTTGAGCTTGAGAATACTTTTTCCTTAAAATTTCCAGATTAAGAGACATTCATAGGCTACACATTGTATTTATTGATAAGATTACAATAGAAAGTCTAGGCCATTTGAATCCACGCTGTTCTCTGAACAGTCACTTTTTGATAAACAGATGAATTGGTAGAGAAGGAATAAACAATGTTTAAAATATATCTTTGTGCATTTTGGTGAAAACTAGGAAGCAATTTGATCATTCATATATTAATAATAATAGGAATCGATGGAGCAGCTGGCTCAGGATAGGGTCCAGTGGTTGGCTTTTTTTGAACCTCCAGGTTTGATCAAGAAAGTGGGCTATTCTCTGACAAACTGAGTTTACAGTCAACTTTTAAAAAAATATCCTGTACCATAGAGTGAGTGATAGATAATAAAAAGATAAGTGGGTAAGAGGCAATGAATGAATCTTTAACTGAAGAGACACGCTTATGTTTCTACAACACCTGCAGTCTGTTGCTTAATCATGTGAACAGTACTGATGGAAGTACTTCCATCACATAGTCTATGTATGGTATGGTATGTATTGTTACATTCAGAATTTGCAAAAAATGCATGTGGGAACTGTGTAATGTAGTGCTGAATAAACCTTTATGGTCTAGTGAGATTATTGATTAAAGCCATCAGTTATAACTTTATGCATACAAATTTATCTTTGCTCTCAACCCTGTATGGTTTGCCCTTCATCAGGAGTATTTGTATATTTCAATATTTATATGATGAAATTTTCATTTACAAAATTTTTAAAAAGTTCATTACTGTATTAAAGTTGTTTTCCTGTGCTGTAATTGTTATTTTACAGTATTTAATAATTCCATACTTATGTTTATAATATTTTAATTAATTAAGGTACAAAAGAACCTGCTTTTTCTAATGGTCTCATTCTTGTCTTTAGACAATGCCATCCCTATCAAGTCATGGTTCAGTGATCCAATGGATACAGCACTGCTGAATCTTTTGCCAGTGTTAGATGCATTGCGTTTTACCCAAGATGTTCGCAGTGTTTTAAGTCGAAATCTTCATCTGCATCGACTCTGGTAGCAGTGCTTGGCACCACGGGTAAGTAGATGTTTACATTAACTCATTGATTTTGAAATTTAAATGTGTTATGCCTATAATCTGTATTGAAAAGTTTAAATGGTCTAGAACTTTAGGTATTACTCTACTCTGTTTATAAATGTATAGGATGCTTGTTTCATCATAAAGTTATTTTTAATTATTTTAAACATTTACTTTGCATTTCCAAGTTACTGATCATTTAATTTCATTTAGTGTTGTTGTTTGTTTTGGAAAAGTACATTTCCTTTTCACACTGATCATGGCTGTAATAGTATGTCTGTCTAAAATATGCAATACATTGTAGCTGAATTTGGAATTTCCAGAAATCTTGGCTGCATTAAAATTTGAATGAATGTAATCTGTAGTGAGCCTAAAACACTTCCAATTCACACTGCTGTTCATTCTCATCAACATTTAATTTTGTTTTATAATATGTTGTAAGGGTATAGGCGTGTGCATTACATGTGACACCCATCTCATCCTCCTCAGTTTGGTGACGTACAAATTTTGGAGTTGCTCATTATGCAGTTTTCTTGTCATTTTATAAGGTAAAAACCTAGATGTCATGAAGAACTACACAGAAGTTCCCTTAAATGCCACTAAAGACATGAAGCCACTTGCCCAATCACTTACCTGTCTATTCTCTGGAATTTTAACTGAGTTAAATAGTACACAATATCCTACTCTTTGGACCATCTCTTGAGGTTGTCATGATGCGAGAACAAAATAGTGCATTAATAATTATACATTACTTTTTCATTACAGGTTCATATAGTGTGGACACAACTTCAGCCAATACTGTAGTTGGTCATTTGTTAGCTCTGCCCCTCACCCTAACTTCCGAGTTATTGTGTACAGAATTGAGTGAAACAAAATGTGTTATACAGAACATCATGACAAGAACAGTTGACAGCCAGGTGCATTGGGATAAGTAAAAATTAGTTTAGGTTTATTGTGTCAGAAAAACAAGTCAAGAGCAGGAAGAGGATCCTAAAGGAAGAGATTTACCCTGATATTAGAAAAACTATGGTACGAATGTTTGACGAGTGGATGCTGATGGTGAATATCTTGTTTTGAATCCACCATTCCTTCCTCGAACAGTATAATGTTTATTAACTTAAGGACAGATTCTCAGTTTCTAATCATATTGACAAATGAGGAGGACTGTTGACAGGCACAAAGTAGCCCTATTACACTTGGCACATGTTATGTTAGAATTCAAGTATTCAGATTTCAGTTATGAAGTAACTAATTATTGTTTTCTGTATCAGAAAACATAGTTACATTAGGACTGGTTACAACACAAGTCTCAGCAGTTTTTTTATTTACTTGTTAATAAAACTTAATATATAGTAAAACTGCAGTCTTATCCTTTTGCACTCAGTGATGTGTACTGGTATAACAATGTATTTATGAGAATTTACTGGGGTGTCAGTTAGGTTTAACACTCATTGTTTGGTGAGAAATTTCATATTAAAGAGTGTGTAATAATATGAATTGGAATTCTCCAAAGGCTACATATTTAAATTTAACCACTTAAGTGTAATTACGACTTTTCATGGATTAGATGTGTTTTGTACACAATGCATTAGTTCATGTGTTACCATTAATTTAATTTGGGAAAAGATAAGAGGACTTTTTGATAGTGTGGTATCTGTTTGTTTGCACTGCATTACGAATACCTGAAACAGTTAAGATTTACTGAATCAGAATTTTAACAAGGTATTAGTTAAGTTTGAGGTATTATTTGGCACCCCAGTGAATCACTATTGTAAATACACTTCAACAGGATAATGATAGTAAAATTAATTGTTGTCTTTTGGGGAAAGAAGAAAACATTTTAGTTCAGTTAGTAATAGATAATCAATTTTCTGAGTACAAGTAAACTAATTGTGATGTTCATAATGGTAACAAAATTAAAAAAGTAAAGTCCTGTAAATTTATATGTGTTGTGTTTCTTTTTAATATTATGTGCATGTACAGAATTTTTCTGTATAATATTACTTGTAAAGTAAAATGAAAGTTAACCAGAAACCAACACATAAAATGCTAGTCTTCTTTGACTTTTATGTTTGGTTTATCATTGAATACAGATTTTATTAAGAGAAGAGAAATTATGGCATTGCACTGTATGGAGGATCTTGTAACACTTAGCAGGGTTGGGATGTCATTTTGAACCAAGTTGTGATTTTCATTATTTGATCTCTACATTTTATTTTATTTTATTGAGTTATGTGGCATCCACAACTTGACTGTAGTGTGGTACAAGACCCCAAGTGCTGCTTTAGTGAGAAGTATAATTTAATTTGGTGTTATTCTCTATTCTAAGGCACTAATGTATTTGTTTTTTAAAGAAAGTTTCCTGTCTTATAAAAGTGATAATTTGTACAGCAGTGAGCTGTTGTAAGGATAACATGCTTCCGGAGTTACAGGATTGAAAACATCCCCATATACAAATGTGGTGATTATATGTTGTTAATAATTTTGTGTGTTCATACAGATTTTAGAGGCCAACTGCTAAAGCAGGGTTGCAGTACCACAAATCCATGTCTATTTGCCACAAATCATTGATCAAGTCTTTTACTTTTAGACATAAAAATCATGTTTCATAATAACTGTGTAGCGAGAAAGGGAATGTTAAGATGATATTCACGCTGTACATATTTGGACTAGCTTTGTTGTGGTAATTGTTTGACAAATGTACAGATGTATTTCATATTGTCTCATCTTCATTTCAACTAGAACTAACAAATTATACAATGTTGACTGTGTTCTTTTCATTTGTGTATCATGTTTAATATAATAATTGTTGTGATGCACTGGAAAGACAGAATGAAAAACAAAATGACACCACAGTACAAATTTATAAAGCAGAATTTTTGAAGGTGTTGTTTCTTCATTTCCAAAGTTATAAGTGGGAAAACAAAGCAGATGATTTCAAGTGTCTGTATTCTTCATTAAAGAATACATTAATTTCATGTCCACATATAATCACATTAAATGCACACATAACAGTCATGTCTTCTTTTTGACTGGCATCAGTTAAGATGCAGAAACACTAATTACTGTCATGCCATTCCTGAAATTTAAGTATTCTTAGTGGCTGATACTATGGAAGCCATTAAAAGCACTGCACTGGATTTCAGTGTTTGGTACTTGTTTTGCTTCTATTCCCTGATCATTTCAAGGCTGCTGTCACTACCAGTATTAATGACAACCTCATTTTCACTGGAGCCCGAGCCACTTGTACACACCTCCATGTCACCTTCTTTTTGTCCTTGTTCTCCTTCATCACCATCAGTTGCCTGGGGAGATGATGACAGCTGCCATGCAGGGATGGAAGGAGGGACCAGTGGATTGCTAGAAGTAGCGGCTGGGAATTGGTGCCTGCAATAAGAAAATATTCAATCACTCAGTGTTCTGTCCTTTAGTTATTTTTCTTTTAAATTAATTCATATGACACTTTGTTAGTATTCAATGCATGCTGTTATGGTGTTTGCTTATAATCTGTTAACATAACACATCACAAATATTTTGATATAGCTTTTGCCTGCTTACAGTTCAGACTTCCAAGAACACTATTTGATTTTGTTTTCCTACAGTTTACAGTAGTGTCTTTAGGTCTTGCGTATCTTCCTGTATTTAAATGTGTTTGACTCTACAAAATATTCATAGAAAGTGGCCCATAATAGACCCTTTCTTATATGGTTGCATTAGTATCATTTAAAAAATAATGGTTTTATGCAGAAGACAAGAATTAATCTGGATTTATTCATGTGCATGGATTAATAATTATATGAGGTCTGATAAAGCACTGCCAAGGATGCCACATACCAGGATATGTAACTTAACAAGTTTCAATTGCTACTTAATATCATTTGTCTTCAGTGTCTTTTGAAACAGTATGTTGTTCCTTTGTCAAAAAATGGTGACACTTGTTCAGGACATAATTTTACATGAGCTGAAGGAGTATTTTATCAACGACTGCCACTGTGAAAGCTTCATATTATATATCAGTATTTCTCTACTCACCTTGTTTTGTTCTTAATGTCAAAGGTTTAATTCATGTATTTACTCACCTCATATTGTAGAAAATGACTAGGAGATAGAACTAAAGAAATTGTTAATGCCAATAGATTCATTAGTATACTCGATATCTTGAGAAGAATTAAGACAAACTGCTCCATAGGGTTATGTGTATTTTCATTAGACTTAAGATAAACTGTCAACATTTATCTCACCCACCATGCAAAGTCACTAATTAGTCATTAACCTGCTAAGTAGAAGTCCTTTGACTGTTGCTATTTCTCCTTTCAACTCCTGGATTTGTTTAGACATGGAAGCGCTCTGTTCAGGCTGCTGTTGCTGTTGATCACAGATTCTCTCGAGGTTTACATGAACCTTATTTAGTCCTTCATTCATTTCTGATATTGAATCTTCAATAGACTTCTTTTTCTCTTTTACACCAAATAAGAATGGTTCTACAAATTTCTGAAAGCATATACAATCACATAACTGCTTTCATTCAAAGAACTTAACAGTTCTCATTGCCTTTATAATACTAATAAAAATGTGAAAAATACACCAATGTAAACTCTGGCACTGTACCATCTCTACCTTTTCAAAATGGCATATCTGTATATGGCATGAACAGCATACCTTGTAAAACCAATATATTCCATATGCAATGCCTCCTATGACCGCAATTGTGTTTAATGTGTCTCGAAACTTGGACCAAACAGACTGATGGTGCAACACATAAGGTGGAGGAAGAGATGTCACAGGTACAGGTGTATGTTGAAGCACTGTCTGTAACTGCTGAAAGAAGGATGTTACATCATTTACAGTTTATCAATTTTGATGCAGGAAGGACTTGCACAAAGCCAATGCTGTTCTGTAATTACGCTTTGCTAGGTTTACAGAATGTGTCTTCCGATTTGTGTCATGAATTTAGAAGGAACCTTACAACAATTGAAGGATAGACATGAAAATACATACATTACTGCTTTGCCTTCCAACACAGCCTGCACGTTCACAAGCAATTTGTACTTCTTCATCTGTGAGCCCCTTTTTCTTCAAAAATGCCTGCTGATGTGTCAAAGAACTTTTCTGGACATTGGGATTTTGTAAAAATTTCACAGCTGTTCCTATCTGCAATTAAATTAATTTGATTCAATTGTTATTACATGAACTTGTTAATGTTATTCTGGCCTATCCAGAATCAAAACATGATATGATATACCATTAAAGAGCACAAGGATTGTCAGTATGAAATATATTACCTAAGTACTTGGCCAGAATGTAAAAGGGAAATGGGGTTTTTCTGAAGTATATTCATGGTCAGTGGGAAAAGGATTAAATTTGCTGCAAGTTCAAACCTAAAGTTATTCACGCCAAGAAGGTTAAGGAAGCCTGGTAGTGTCATTCCAAAAATAACATCGGCAGTCGAAGATGATTAGTTGTTAACTCTGCGCCCTCAACCCCCAAAATATACATTATGTTGACCACAGCACCCCATAGCCCATGAAGTAAATTACTTCTGGATACCAATATTCCATTAAATAATAAATAATTTAGCGTACAAGGTCTTCTCTTGGCTTAGGTAACTGTTTCTCTGCATTTCCAGAAGTGTCATTTTCAGCCATGATTATTCTTGAAAACTCGATCACAATTTCTTAGAAGTACTACAACCATTAACTGGGAGCATTTAATACTTCTCATTCTTCTGCTTTTATTGTGCCCTATACTGAGCATGTGTACCAAATGTATGGTTATCTATGACCATAGATAATATGATCGATATATGGCAAGTATCTATATCTCTAGTCATATGACCATAATTTAACATTACTGCATGTGATATAGATAGTATAACTCAAAATAAAGCAACATTATTTTTAAGAGGTGAGTTGTACTTTATATATATTTTTAAAATAAACCGCGTAATAAATGGGATTTAACACTCTCTGGAAATTATCGAAAACGAGAGAAGCCATGTTTGTGGGTGGAGGCGGATAATGCTGTTATGCCGGATGTCAGATTCAAACAGCTGTGTATATTTGTGTCCTGACTTTTTTCGTAATTAATATTAATAGGAAGAAGGTGAAGGTATTATGTAACTTCGTAGATATAAGTTTTTACAGACCGCAAAAAGTGTATGGTATTATTTAATAAATTCGTATTCTTCCATTAGCCAAGGAATTCATCCTCATAATTATCATTTGTATTGGGCAACATAGAAAAATTTCAAACAAACTCTTGTAGCCTCAATACAAGATACAGACATAAACTTCATATGCCAAACACTAAACTTAGTAAATATAAAAAAAGCAGTTTACTGTACTGGAATTTATTGACTAGCTGAGTACCAGTTAGATTTTCAAGTAGAGATCTGCTGTGTGGAATTTGTATTTTTTTCTGAATTTTTGCAGACAGTAACACGAGAGACAACTAACCCATCATCATGATTGGTGGGCTATTTGTGTATAATCATAAGGGAGAAGTTTTAATATCAAGGGTATATCGAGATGACATTGGTCGAAATGCTGTTGATGCATTTCGTGTAAATGTTATTCATGCTCGTCAGCAAGTTCGCTCTCCTGTCACAAACATTGCAAGAACTTCATTTTTCCATATCAAGGTACGTTATTTCACTGTGCCTTATTTGTATTAGATCCTTAGCCATTAACAGAATTAATGAATATTATGTTCTACAATTTCAGTATAATTCTTGCTTGTGATTGGGGGTGGGCATGTCTACTCATTCATGTCCACTTCTGAAGCCACTTAATGCATTTCTCTTCAGAAATTCAATTTGATATGAGAATTTATGTGGAAGTTCGACTGGGTTCAGGTTGATGTGTTTACCACACAACTAATTCAATTCTTTATTCTTAAAATTATTTGTTGTCAGGACTTTTTTCATCGTCTGTTTTTTAAAATTCACGACGTTTCGGAGGCTGCTTCTGTCTCCGTCTTCAGGTGAGAGATACCGACTGGACCTCCAGTGACAGTGACTAGCTCTTTCTAAGGGACCCAACATACCAAAGTGGCTTGAATAGATTGTCACTAATTACAGGGAGATTTAGTTCAGTATGGTTTTATTTACTACTGTTGGTTGTCAACGAACTGCCAGAATGCACATTGATAAAATACGTTAATTAATTATAATGCCACCGATACAATAAAAGCGGTGGAAAAATACATTGTTTATGAGATGTGTCATAGGTTTATAGTGTTACAAGATTTGATGCTTCTTGCCTGCTTTCAGCGAGCAAACATTTGGCTGGCTGCTGTGACAAAACAAAATGTGAATGCTGCAATGGTGTTCGAATTTCTTCTGAAAATTATTGATGTCATGCAGTCATATTTTGGGAAGATTTCTGAGGAGAATATTAAGAATAATTTTGTTCTTATATATGAACTTCTTGATGGTAAGTTATGATTTTGAAAGTTCTTTAGAATATGGACAACTTTTGTGTCTTGCATATAAGGCTGCAGCTGTATAAGACCTGTCATGTATGAGAGCATAGATTCTGTGCTTTTGATAAAACAAGAAGACTGAATTTACTGTTTGGTTACAAAACATGGGTAACCTGGTGTTTGGAGCAATTGAAAAGTGGTCACAAGAAGCCCAGCTAAAATGCCTTGCTTCACAGTTACTGGACAATATGGGTTGTCAACAGAACAGACTGTGCATTGTTATTACTACTGTATCACAAAACATAATTTAACATTTTTGCATAAAACATGGTTATAGGCCTACTTCCAACACACAAACAACAATATAGTGTATAAATATAATAAACTGCAGTTCATATTGTTAGTACTGCATCAGTACAAAACCATTATGCAGAATTGGTATAAAATTGTAAAATTTACTTATAGAGTATTCAAACAAACACTGATAATAACATTATTAGTGAAGGAATATTCCCATAGATATATGCTACTTATACGAGCCATGCCTCGACCAATGTTGTTTCAATCCCAGCTCTTCATTGCCGACTACTCACTGTCTATCCTACCCATCTCATTTTTATCACTACTTCAGAACATTTGATAAGTGATTTATGCAGTAGTGGCACAAAATATATGTTTTTGAAAGACTACTGCAAAAATACTTCTGTAAGAATATTAAATGCAGTTTGGTCCAGATGTGTTATGAATTTTTTCATTGTACTTGTGTTTGAATTTGTTTGGGAACAGAAATCTTGGACTTTGGATATCCTCAGAATTCTGATACAGGAGTTTTGAAGACATTTATTACACAACAGGGTATTAAATCCCAGACAAAAGAGGAACAAGCTCAAATCACATCTCAAGTTACTGGACAAATTGGCTGGCGGCGGGAAGGAATTAAGTATAGGCGTAATGAACTTTTTCTTGATGTGTTGGAATATGTCAATCTTCTTATGTCTCCCCAAGGTAAGACATGTTTAGGTTTATGATAGTAGGTCTGGATTTGTGATTAAAAATTCGCCTTCAAATGTAAATAGTAGCATAAAAAGATATTTTCTGTGATGGTAAATAAGTATATGGCAGTTATCCTGCCATGTGTCTATCTTTCCTAATAACGTTTGCACCAATTAACAGCTTTTCATGAAACTTGGTATGATTGTCACATTTTTATATGACTACCCAACTTTGTATATTTCAGAGCAAGGAGCAGGTTAAAAGAAAGTTTATTGTAATTTTGTATAAGTATGTTGCAATATAAATCCAAGTATTATTTTTGTTTCTTCAAAGAAACTTGCAAGTAATGATTTTCAATATTATTCTAGGCCAAGTTCTGTCAGCACATGTGGCTGGGAAGGTTGTAATGAAGTCTTACCTCTCTGGAATGCCAGAATGCAAATTTGGCATTAATGACAAAATTGTAATGGAAGCGAAAGGAAAGGGTCTGAGTGGGGGCAGTGATGACCCAGCTCGATCTGGAAAACCAGTTGTAGTGATTGACGACTGCCAATTCCATCAATGTGTGAAGTTGTCCAAGTTTGAAACTGAACACTCCATTAGTTTTATCCCACCTGATGGAGAGTTTGAACTAATGAGGTATTTAGTGTTATTTTCTTTTTATGCTTATCCGCAGTTTGAAGTCTTAGCCTTCATAATTCTCTGACAAAATAACAATTTGATAATGCGGTCGAATCAGAGTGAAGTCTTATTGGATGTCCTTCTATTTTGGCCTCTGCTTTTAACATGTGCTGATAATGTTGTGTCAATTTAAAATTGTACTCTGACCTTGCACAGCGTTTATTTTAATGTTTTTCCTATTGATACTGTTTATCCAGATTTTTGGATTACAGCCTTTCTATTTGAAAGGATATTGGCAAGCATTACCTCATGTATTCTTGTTGGGATCAGCTAGGATCATTGCTGCTCATTAGCTTTGAAATCAGATGTTCTCAATTTTGAGGAATTGTGAGGGTGACAATAGGAAAATAGTATTTTTGTGAATATTTTTTTTGCAACATATAAACAATTTTCATTCTCAGGTACCGAACAACTAAAGACATCTCTTTGCCTTTCCGTGTTATTCCATTGGTTCGTGAAGTTGGCCGCACTAAAATGGAAGTGAAGGTTGTTTTGAAGTCAAATTTTAAACCATCATTGCTGGGACAGAAGATTGAAGTGAAGATTCCAACACCTCTGAACACATCAGGTGTTCAGTTGATTTGCCTGAAGGGAAAGGCAAAGTATAAAGCATCAGAAAATGCTATTGTCTGGAAGTGAGTAAATATATTATTTTGTCTGTACAAATAGGAGCTTTATTATTGGAGCATTTATTACAGTATTTATTTCAATACTGATGCCCCTGACAAAGAAATGACCATTTTGGTGAGACTAAAATGTTATAAAGGAAGTTGTTATTAATATTAAATCCTTTGCACATATATAACATATTACGTGTACGTTTGTTATGTTGATTTTGTCTTGAGAACTGTAATTTTTCATTAACATTTTGCTTTTAGAAAAACGGACAGTGGTATAAAATACAAATACTATATATTTAAATAGATACTGCATACACAGTATATTTCTGCATCATTTTTCTCTTCTGGTAATAATTTATTCATTGATATTCAGTAGCAGCACAACCTTCTTTAGCCTTGGCCTTACAGGTGGTATTAACCTTTACAGCTAAAGGAAAGATTGAAAATTCTGCCATATCATTTGTTCTAAGAGTGTTGTAAAAAATGGCTAATTTCACACTTCTCTGTTGTTGTAAATACTTTGTTGTAGTAATTGTAATTACCTTCACTAAATGGAATCCTTGAGAAGCTGTTGGTTTATGGAACTGTGTGAATCTGTACCCCATAAATTTAACCTGGTATTACAATTCCCTCGTCCTCAGATTTGTTTCGCCTTGACTTAATTTAAGCTTAAGAATGGTAAGCACATGTTTAAATTAGTACTTGGGAGCTAATTTTTACAGTAGAATAATTCTTTATATGTAGAACTATACAGAACTAGAACTTGCTGCATGTTCCGACATTCGGATGCTGTGTATATTTGATAGATTGTGTAACCTGCAGTAATGGTTTACATTATGAGTATTTATCTTCCAGGATCAAGAGAATGGCTGGTATGAAAGAAACTCAGTTGTCTGCTGAGATAGAACTTCTTGAAACTGATACCAAAAAGAAATGGACTCGTCCTCCGATTTCAATGAATTTTGAGGTAGGGTGACTTTATGGCGGTCGTTATCTAGAAGGTGTGATAGCAGTGAGGCCCTGATGTTTTGTTAGATAAACATTAGAATGTATATTGTCATTCAAGGATACTGTATGCTGATTAGAAAGGAGGTTCATTTTATAAAAGAATTACATATTTCATAATTTTCCTATATCAGGTGTTCTTCAAAACAATATATTGGAATATCAGGTGTGATCATTGGTACTATTTGCCAATATTTTGACCAATATTGAAATAGAGTTGTTACTGTGTATCAAATGACCTTTATATTTCAAATTGTCACCAACAGATGCCATAACACCCTTTTTCATTTATCATTAATAGATGTCGTTACCATAAGGTAGAACAGGAAAAGTCCAAATATGAATGCGCTGGAAATGTTATTTTTATGTTCTGCTCAATTTAAATATATGTATATCATTCTCGGAGAGATATATATACTAATATAATATTTGAGTTTTTAGAAAGGGTTTCTTCTAATCCCATTGTACCTTTATATTTGCAATACTTTATAGTTTGTGAGGAAGGTATATGACTTTGTCTTGATTTACTTTTTCAGGTACCTTTTGCTCCTTCTGGATTTAAGGTTCGGTACCTGAAGGTGTTTGAACCAAAGTTGAATTATTCAGATCATGATGTTATTAAATGGGTAAGATATATTGGTCGCAGTGGGTTATATGAGACACGTTGTTAATTATAGAGGCACTGATATAATTAAGGCATAGATCTGAGCAGGAGGTGTAAGAAATGCTGTGAGTAATTATGTAAGCATTGCTATTAACATTTCCAGGTGAATTGTAGAGAAGCATTGATATGAAATGTTCTATGAAGGTATTCAGTGATTAAATGTAAATCCTTTCTTTTTATTTGGATGTATACAAGTCTATATTACTGTGGCTTTGATGTGAGTTATTGTTGATATAATCAAATGAAATGTGTCTTATTGTTAATAAGGAGTTACACATACACGTATCTAAGTGATGAATGTAGCATACTTTGTCAAATATATAATGATGTGTTTAATTGTCTGGAATTTCTGCTGTTTGTTGGTGCCTCAGCTGATTTCAGTGGGCTAAATGTACCCTATGTGTGTTCATACGTATGTACATACACATATACATGCATAATATGTACAGAGTATGTCATATGTATTAAAATGTGATTACAGAAGTGTTGCTAATGTAACAGGAGACAAAAGCCTTGAAAACAATTAATTTACTTTATTATTTTAGTACTACTGACTGTTGATTTTGCATTAATAACAATGAAAAGTTTTAGTGCTGATTAGAATGAGCACAGCAATATTTCATAAAATTGTGTAAGAAACTTGAAGGTTGCTGGTTAATTTTTAAATCTTAGGAATCAGGTATATACGTTTGTTGGAAATATTGTGTATGTAGAATGAAATGCAGTTGTGGATTACAGTTATTGAGTGCTGATGGTTTGTGTGTTTAGCACTGAACATTTTATTTCCAATGGCAAGTTTGAATGTGGAGATGTCTCCTCTTAAACATGTGTGATACTGGATCATAACATGTCAAACTGTAATACTTAAAACATATCTGAAGATTTAGAATATCTCTACGCCTTCCTTTCCACTGTATTTGGGGGGATTGACATATTTTGGGGCACAGTAAAATGTTACTAGTTTTTATATGTATTTTTGACCTGGGTTTCAAAAATGTGTAGTCCATATTTTGTGTTTATTTTCAGCAATCAGTGCTTGCATGTAGCATGTTTTTCAGATCAAGATTTTTTTATGATGTATAATTATAATATATGCACTTGAGATTGAGGTTACCACAATTGTGAAGGGATTGACTATCATCTTGAAGGCTGTGATGCTTTGTAGTATAGCAATTGATTACTGATAGTTTTGTGTCTGACTTCAGGTTGGAAGTGAAGATGCAACTGGTAAGTTCCTTCAAATAACTGGTATGAACCTGCAAAATTGTAGTGTCACAACCCAGAAATCTGTAATTGTGTATATGCATGTATTACTTGGGTGGTGTAGTAAATGCGAGGAGTCTGGATAGTTCAGTCAATATAGTGACTGACTGTGAACTAGACGTCGTGGTTGATCTCTGACAGGGTCAGAGAATTTTTCCCTTAGCCTCAGCTTCCAGGTTTGGGTGTATGTATCCAGGAAGTCATAGCCGGGGCCTGATGCTGACCGCTTGCCCCTAACTAGCCTTAAGGTTAAGAATGAATAGGATCTAAACCCCCATGTGCCTACATAGAGCATAGAAGGACACCTTTAGTTCACAGCAAAATTGACGCTGAACTTAAAACTAAGAGACTTTTTTTGAAACTTTTTGTGTTAATTCTGCTATTTAAGGTTTGAGATGAAGTGAAAGGAACACTTTTGTTTGAATTTGCCCGCCACAAAAGCTGTCTGCTTAACCCATTTAACGCATAGTGTTTTTCTATTTAGTATGTGTATCGACTGTTACGTCAAGAATTTTGATTCGTGTAGTCAGTAATATACGTATTAATTTTAATTGCTGGAATGGAGTGTGGCATCAGATTCCGTGAATCGGGGCTAATGGGATTTTATTAGCCTAGAATGAAATATGTCTTCCATTATACAGGCATGACAACTGAAGTGTTTAAATTATGGCTTCGTTTTAGGATACCATAAATTGTCGAGGTGTTGAGATATTAAATAAAGTAGATCTATTTCATTTAGTAAAATATAATAACAATATTAAGTAAGCCGCATGCTGGAATTTAGTTGTGAGAAGATAAATTTAATGCACGGTTTAAATTCTGCAAAGTTGGGTTCTCTTACTGGTGCATTATGGGAAGTAACGCAGTGAATTTCTGTAGGCTAGTGTGTTTGTCGTGATGGAGTTTATTGATACTTCGTAAGTAAATACGATATTTTAATTGATGTAATATTAGGTACTGTGTATTCTGGTCATGTGTTTATTCTGTGTGTAATATCTAATTTTAAAAAAATCCATTGATTTCAACGAGTTGTTTCGATCTTGTGTCGTCAGCAGGCAGCAGGCAATGTCATTCTTTTATCAAGATTGGTAAATGTATTTGAAACATTATTACTTGCTGAAGTAGAATGTACGTAACATGTCTGAAAGTACATACATCGTGCTTAGTTAATATATGTGGACGTATAAGTGTAACAAATAAGCAGCCACAGGTGTGTCGTCGAATACTTCGTGAACGTCAGAAGTGTGCCACTCCTCCTTCTCGAGCTCCATGTCGGAGGGAGAACATTTTTACTGGTGCATTTCTTACATTTCTTTCGATTGTACTTAATTATTTTTTGCGAATTCAAGAATTGTACGATTTTATATAGCGTTGTTAATAACTTAATATTTTTATGAACCTTTTCCCAACGAATTTTAGGTACCGAAATTGTTACATGTAAAAATTTACAGACCCATTTTTAAATCGAAACACGTTATTTATCATGTTACAGAGTTGAAAATAATTATGGAGCTGAAAGTATAGATCCTCACTGTTAATTAATTATCCTAATTTTATTAAGTAAGTTTTCTTAAATAAATGCAAATGTAGAACGTCACAGGGTGGGGTAGGATATTTCACAATGTAGCAAGTATTCAGCAATAAAATAGCGTGTCACCGATAGGCGTCAGCTGTGTTTGCATTCTAGAGAGAGAGAGTGTGAGTGGTGAACCTAAATGTTCATTGTTTTATTATGTAATTGCGGAGATAGTTGTTTGGGGGGTAGGAGAAAACCCTCCTCACTATTTTTGTTAAATATAGGCGTGTTAGCATATGCAGCGTTTATTTAATTGTTTCAAATTAATTATTTCGAATTGTGTGCCATAAGAAATTCTGTAATCTTTGTTGTAAGAAGGTAGAATTTTAATTTAGTCATACTTCATCGTTTTATCTTATGCGGAAGTGAAAGTTATTTCTTGTTGCAGTTCGATTTAGGATTGTTTAAAAATGCAAGAAACTTCTACCAAAGGCACATATGTTTGTGTTTATGATTTTTGGTGTAATATTTACCATATGAATGTATATATATATATATATATATATATATATATATATATCAGCCTAAGCCTTCCCTGGGAGAAATAGAGATACGCCATTAACCAGTATTTGAAATCAATGGTTTAAAAGTAAATTGAGATCCGCGTTGCATAAATATGAACGAAATCTGCCTCGTAGTAACAATACTAGTAGGCAATTTGACACGTGTCAACCGTTTTCAATGACTGTGTAATGTTTTCAGCACTTTTCCCCTCACAAAATATCTGCTGGTACTTTTTCCTGCGCAGACAACCGTCGTTTGTGAGAGTCGCGAATTTGACTTGCCTGACCTTGAGTTTTATGGCTCTCATATGCTCAGGACGGAGCTAGTTAGGGGCATGCTATCATATTTGTCAAGCAAATGGAATTCCACGTGGGCATTTTTGTTTCCTCCACGTTCACGTGAATATGGCGTCCAGCACTGTAAATTACTACATGATTCTGTATATGGAATAGAAAATATTCCAAGTGCATCTTTGTATATTTATTAACTGATTGTTCACTTGTCAGTAGAGTTTGCTCTAATCGCCTTTAATATGAATGTGTTCATGTGTTCTTCATACCTTACAAGAGTTACAAAAGATGTGCTTCTGTCGTTAAATCTCGAATCAGAACACAGGCATCTTAATATAAAAGTTTGTAGTATTTTTAACATCTTTGTCTGTACAACAAACCTTGGCTTTTAATAGCCGACAAATGCCAGGAGCAGTGGCCTGCCTGCCCTCAGCAGTTCTGTAGTAAATTCATTCGGTTCGCCATAAAATGTTAGACAGGAGTTTCCATTTGATTACACAAAGTTTCTAGGCGAAATTTGTATTCATCGTTCACCCCCCTTGTTGTAAGAAAGACTATTTTACAAATAATCTCGCTGTCAAGTACTTGATGTTTTGTTGTTTGAATGTCGACGTATTGTTGGACGGATGTTTAGGCGTCTGTTTGGTAATTAAAACTATTGGAATTAACATCTGTTGAATCTGGCGAGAGAATTTACAAACACAGAGAAATACATACAGAATTTAGGTTGGAATACCTCAATGCAAGACGTCACTTGGGAAAGGTTTTGTCCTGGGCGTAGATAGGATGAACTGTGTGGTGTGAGGGTGTGGACTATTGTGGACAAGCTAACGACCCTTCTGTCTCCATAATTGTTCGGAAGTTCTCAATCAGTTTAGCCACAATAGCGTTTTAAGAAGGACTCTTTTCTGTGGGGCAGTGCAGTTGTAAGAACAGATTTATTTAAGAAGAAGAATATTTTTCTCAGGTATTAACGAAACGTCCGAAATGTTAGCATAGTAGCCCGACACGGACACCTCGTTTGAACGTAAAGGCAACGTTCTGAAAATATAAACTGTGTACTATTAACCTCGTAGCCGTGACCGATTAACTGAAGGTATCAACTAATTTGCTCCCACATAACCTCAACCAAGTTACGCGTCTTTAAACCGGAAACGATTGGTAGTGACAGCCATTGTCAGCTTGTCAGATCCGGCTACAGGGAAGTGGCAGGCGGCCAGTAATTCCATCACACCATCACAGTCGGTACTGTCCGTTCACATTAAAATGGATGTCAGTTTTCCCACCGCAAGGTCGTAGAGCAGACGCGCCGGCCATTTTAAAAGTTTCTCTTGGATTTGAGACATTAGCCCATTACTTCTGCAAGCAGTTGCTCGGATTTTTAGGTAATTAACTCAGTTTGAATGTCGTATAAGGCGTGCAGTCTCAAAATCTGACGTGCCTTCAAAGTCTCTGAGCAGCCGATCTGGTCTTTGCCCCACTTTTCCCGCTGAAATGACATTTAACGAAATGAGGTGACAAGCTGACTTCTGCCGCTAATGGAAACTGTCCCAGTCGCCACGTACGCTGTATTTTCTCTCAAAGCGGAGGAGTGATTTCGAATCAATGTCGTCAGAACCGTGAGGTACATAACGTGAAATAGTACCAGAAGGTAAAGTAAGCAGTGAATAATATTTCGTAGGGCAAAGAAAGTTGTTTTTTCTTTATGAAAGCAATGAAATGGTACAGAAGACATGTTAGAAAGATATAGAAAAATGCGCTGGAGAAAAACATTCGATTGATCCTGTTAACAAATTAAAATGTAGCAGCTTGTTGAAGTGAGAGGTCCCGTAAGACGTCAACTGAATTGAAGAAATGCGGGTTCCGATGTACGAGGTGCGATCGGAAAGTTTCAAGACTGCGCGTATAAAAACCCGTACACTTATCTCAGGTATTAAATTCATCCATCACCCTCGAAGTAGTTCCCCTGGGAGTGAACAGAACGATCCCAGCGCCGCTGCCAAGCCTGGAAGCATCCCTGGAAATGGTGTTTGAGGCCAAAAACTGCTGAACTTTGAGGGCGGTGTGCGCTGGTGCGTTGTCATGATGCGTCGCATGTGGAGTTCTTCCTTTAGAATTAGCTGACAGGTCCCATAGCCTATCCCAATAATGTCGCACAAGTCGTTGATGGTACGACGTCGCTCTTCGTGAATGGCCTGCCGAATCTTCGTAACATTTTCGGGCGTTGTGCTCGAAGATGGTCGTCCAGAACGCTCGTCATCATCGACAGAGGTTCGGCCATTTTTAAAACGTGAATGCCACACAAACGTTTGTGCACGACCCATTGCGGACTCCCCAAATGCTTGCTTTAGCATTTCATAGGTTTCCGTGGCCGTTTTGGCGAGTCTTTGGCAAAATTTGATGCATGTGATTGTATGATTCGTAATGTTTAGGAGATGCTCGAAAGATGGCAGTCAAGATTTCTTCTTATTTTATACCGGTGTGACTAGATGGGCTATTGAGTGTTTGAAGACGCGCTCAAAATATAGCCTATTTTAGCATAATTTACTTTTTTTATATAAAAGTAGACGATCTCATCGTTGAAGAACATGTGACCGTCCCATCAGCATCAGTCAGGATGATTTGTTCTTGTAGAATGTAAAACAACATGGCGGGTCCGCGATTTTTATATGTAGTTTTCGGATTGATGACAATAACTAGTGAACATTTGGAGATGGACATGTGAAATTTTATGTGGAAATGAAACTATTTTCTGATTTTGTATGACTAACTTATGTTTTAAGAATTACAGACTTTTGAAGGCTCGAATTATGTGAAAATTGTAGTTGGCGTGTGAAATGCAGTTTGAATCTGTTGTGGTTTAGATAATTATTATGCTCGGGAGTGGATGAATACATTGCAGTTCTTGGTGGTCTCAACATAATCCATAGACTGAGAAATATACCGCTGCAAGGTGATAAAATATATTTTAAAGCAGTATTTCAGTATTTTCGAGTGGGATTAAAAATATTCGACAACTTAGCGGTTTTCTAACCGATATTCGAATCCGGGACCTCCAGAATACGGAACAGGAATGGGCCCGCTGTTCAAAATTTCTAAAATGTTGAAAATATTTATTTATGGTTTATTTTTTCAGTAGCTCAGACTACGTGACGTTGTTTGGTGAAACTAGTATATGAAAAGAAATCATCGTGAGAGAATCAGGTCTTATAATTTGGATGGAAATCGTCCAAATTACGATTTGCATTCGGTCTGCACGCGATGTAACGCGAAATAATGTCTGAGAACTGGGTAACTGGGTGTATGGGAGGGAAGGGTCATGGTCAGCGCGAACCTGCCGTGTTTTGAGGTGGGATCGATTCTAGCAGTGGCGTGCTGAAAGTTAAACTGTCGTACTATTGACCACATGTCTCCTTGAGCAACAATACTTAACATTCTGCATGGGCGGGTTTCGATTCAGTCTAAGATATCGATATTATGCTAGTACCATCTGAAGTGCACAGCGGAAATTGTGTCTGTTATTTGTATTTCTGCCATTATAAACATTGATTGAGTCTCTTCACGCATTTGCTTGGAGTACCGAAGGAAAACCACGAACATCCTCGGTAAGGATTTGTAGCAAAGACCTCTGGAACACAAGTAGGAGTACTAACTACTCCTTCAAAACATTCGGTTTGGTGTCTTCGTGTTTTATTATTTATTTTATTTAGTGTTCTGTCTGATGACAGGTCCATATGAACAGGATCCTTCAATCCTTTTCTCGGACTGGGACCTGTTCATATACGTTCTTGGCAGATGATCCAGAAGTGGTTTTCCATTGCCTTCTTCTGTGTGTGAATGTAGTAATTGTTGGGATGCCACGGAGAAACCGGGGAAGCCCCCGGAGGAAAACTCCGTGTTGCCTAGACCACGGCCTTGCCCAACACAAGTTATAAATTCGGGCACCGCCGGGAATCGAACCCGAGACCCCAGGATTACAAGGCCAGCGTGAAAAATATGCCACGGTATTTTTGTAGGAGAAAAGTGGAAAAAGGCCTACCAGCATGGCGACCGCGCGCAATAAATTGGATTGATAACGATAATTAATTAATCATTATGCAATTTGAAGTCTTCAGTTTGTGTGGCTGCATGCTATAAATAAACACAGTTAATTGCAGTACGTATAGTATTAATTACTGAAGCTGTAAGCCTTGAAAAGTGTAAAACGCATTACTCTGACACTGAGAATGTAATTTGATATCATAAATGAGCTCATGTTCTATGACATTACCTGACTAAAGGCATCGCTTCACCGCGCAACGTCACTATTATTGTCTGTGGTATTTTAATTAATGTAAAGTATCTTACAGGCTCCAATTTCTAACATGCAGCTTAAAGTTACATCGCACTTTAACGTGGGTATCGTGCATTGCTCGTGCTGCAAATCAGATTATAATTTTCCCAGTCTAGAAACAAGTTTAAATTGTAAGACGCTCATCATCTTTCACGCGAACCTGTTCTATTAGTGTATTCTAGTGCCTATTTTAAAATGCGAGCTGGTTTATTGGCGAGGAACGAGCTCTATTGCATTCTATCCATTAGCGAATAGAAATTGTACGGGAAGTAACACCATTTTTGGCAATTTTTAGGAGGAAAATATACAGATATTTTGAGAATATACCTCTGATTTTTTGTTATGATAAATTATTAAATTGTTTAAATCCTTGTGAGGATGGAGTTTTTAAACAAGTCTGTTTGCTAAAATGAAAGAAAAATGAATGACGGACAGACACACCGGGGGGGGGTTCCCAATTTCGATTTAAATCGTCAGTGTCATTAGACAGTCTGGATTTAGTTAGTTATGTGCCGGCCATAGTTTAGAGAAACCTTTCTAATTTAGTAGCATCTTCCTTCCAGTAGCTGTGTGGCTGTGTTAAATTTTCGATCTTTTGAGGGTTAGGCCTACCTCAGAGTACTTCAGAACCGTTGTTAGGCCCCTCCCTTCTTAAAGGTTTCACAGACATGTGCTGTAGTTTTTGTAAGCTGAAGATCTCTCTCTGGTTGAAGGCAGTTTCTAACCAGAACATTCGGAACGTGCAGTATGTACCAGTTCTTGTAGTTGCCCGTCTGCTCCTGCTGCCCTGACCTCGTAATGCAAGTCTGTTTAATTCAAAAGTGTTTTAAGGAGCTTTTCTTTCCGTAATTTGCAGATGTTCATGTACGTTTTTAGTATTTCTTACCTTCTCTGAATGAACGTTTTCAGAAATTGGATAATATTTTGTAAAAATAATTATTAAAAAATTTAATCGTGTTAATTTAAAGTAAGTAGTAATGTATTTTAATTAATAAGATTAAAAAAATATATACTTTAAGGTGTACACTAAAGGTACAAATGTCTCCTTTACGCCACAGTACGGTCGAGGACTTCAGCATGGAAACAAAGTTGTCACCAATGGCATCGAATGCAGCGGACGCTGGCCGATAGGGTGTTCTTCGCTTAGGCTAACGGAGAAGAACGTTTAAGAAAGGAAACTTGGACTTGCGCAATATCACAAAAGTGGTTGACATACTTCGCTGTTAGTTGCCGAAGGCTCGTGTTCTGAGTGTGGTCGACGTAACGCCCATTTGGCACGATTTTCGCTCCCGCCCCTGGGGCTTATGTTCTCGCACGGGGATAACCTGCCAAATTACACCCCCCCCCACCGCACCCCCGGATCTCCGGGACACCTTGTGCCTCGTACGACGAGTGGAGCCTTGGAAAGTAATTTTCTTTCCAGTCTGCAGGCCGGGTCAGCTGCTTGCATGATACCTACGTGGTATCCAGCTGTGGAGATAAGACGGTCATGTTCTCGTGTTTTGAATTATTTTATTCATCGCCTTGTCTTTCTCGGTCTGTTTTGATTCAAGAGTCGATTCCTGTCGTGTCGACTCGGCGTATCGTTGATGTTCCGCTACAGAGACACGGACGGAAGTTCATTCCGGCCGGGATTCGATCCCACGAGCCCTAACACCATCATGTCTTCAAGTCGCCACTTTAAATCATATTCAAGAAACGGGCAATTTTTCTGTTAGTTGTTGGAGAAGTGAAGATGATGAGCTGAAATGGATAAACAAGAAATGTAGCAGAGTTTTAAGGGGAAGACGCAGTCAGTATTGAAATGAAGCTTAAGAAATAATTTTCGGTTATTTTGATTTGATTGAACTGGCTCTGGATTGGTTGGAATGGCTTACGTCAATTTTAAAGAAATTTTTATTTGTTTATTTGTAAAAAGTGATGTTCTAATGTAAATGGAACATTTCGATAGAGAACATCATTTAATATATTTTAAATATTTAAATGTTAATTATAGTAATATTTTAATATTTGATAGAATTTTATTGTGATTAGACTGACAAGATTTAAACAAATATATATTTATCACAATATGACGCAACTTTTATCATCTCAGAAATTTTTATGTTGAAATACCTGATATTGGTTTCGCGCGTAGGAGATAATAGATAAATCATAACGAAGACTGGTTAAACGTTATTTCTACCACGTTACAAAATTCTTGAAATGTGTGGAACGAACAAAAGAAAGATTGGGCCTGCAATTTCGTACTCCATTTTCCAAGAAGATTCACGTTGTAGGTTAATAAAACAGCGTGAAATTGTGTTGCCTTATGTCATCCCATTCTGATAATATACGGACTGTTATGTAGGAATATTCCACAGCCTTGCTGCTAATGGAAGTAGTGGATGAGTTCCAGTTTCAGTTGCATAGATCAAGAAGCGTTTAAGTGCCAGTTTTATAGAAATATGCACTGTGAAAAAGGACGTGGTTACAAAAATGCAGTCCTTAATAAAATGAAGATGGCGATTAGAATATTATTCAATCGAAACTCGCTTGTTGTTGTGGATCGAAGGAGGAGGCTGCAGAGGACGGGTAA
>NW_019059658.1:593970-607143 GCF_000696155.1 Zootermopsis nevadensis | reverse complement strand
CCAGTACATTCATAAAACCTCTGCCTACAGATGAGATCGTGCCTGGTTTTAAGAATTTAGAGCGTGTTTTTGAATGCTGTTTTGTGGTACGTTCGAAAATAAGACATTATTGCGTATTCAGGAAGAAATTATAGGGGCGCAGGCCTCTAGAGGATGGAGGCATCTTGGTCTATAATTGTGAGATGGCCAGAAGGGGCAGGTGGTGTGAACTTCCTGGTCAGTAAACCTGGAAGAAACAAAGATGTAAGGTTCACACTGCGGGGAGGATGTCGAATGTGGTCTTCTGGTTCTGACGCCGTGTAGTCTAATGAATTGTTACGAACGTGTAGGAGAATCTTATCTATCTTCGGGGTTAAAGATTCTGTACCGCGTCACATTTCAGAAAATCACATTCGATTTGAAATGAACTGGATAAAATGAAACTTCTTTCATTTGGCGAGGAGAACCTAAAGAAAATTGTGTTCTAGTCACCGATACCTAACGGAGGGAAATTTATTTCCACGTTACCAATTCTTAGTAGAGATAAGAACGAAGGTGTTTATTTTTTTGCGAGTAAAGTCGAGGATAGATAAAATGGGAACTTCCAAAAGCGAAGTGTGCTTAAAGGGAATTGGCTTTTCGCCCCTGAAAGGTGCGTCATAAAGAATTGTCGAGAACAGAGCAGTTTATTTTAACGAGGCCGAGGCCAGGAAATATAACACGGGGCACCAGGGCTTATAAATCAGAGGGATTTTTTAACTGGTAGAGAAATGGTATAGACCAAAGTACGTGTCGTTTTATTATCCTTTCCCTTCTTGAAGGGGAAATGTATGCTTATAAGATTACCGCTATGTCTCTGTGTCTTTTTTTATCTGTTGAAGAAAGTAATCGGATTTTAATAAACTAGGTATTAGTGTTAGGTTCGTCAGAGCCTACCCCACTCTCTTGCTAATGTCATACAGTTATTGAGAGTATGGCGGACGTGTGAGAATGTTAAATGTATGTGTCACAAAAAAGAGGGTTTTCAGGAATATTATGTTAGAAATGTTGTGGATTTTGGGAAGTTTTTGGATGATATTTGAAGTTTAATGGCGGTGAGCGGTGATGTTCACTTGGGTTTCCATATTTAACCCTGAAGATAGATACGGTATGTTTATCTACTGACGAGTCTACACGGCGCCAAAACCCAGAAGATCATAATTGTACTTAGCTTTCAGTTTGTGGTGCGTCATCCTGAAGATGAAGTTCTTCCAAAACGATCGTAACCACTTATTCCTGTAGATTAAAACAAACTCCAGTTTGGAGTACATGGTCATTTAATGCGCTTGTTTCGATGTCCATCCCTGTTCGTCGTCTTTTGTCACTGCCGACAGAAATATATTTCTTGCTGTAGATTATACACAGAAACATAATTTTTATTGTTTATGTGCTAACTAAATGTCACAGTGAGACCATATTTTATATCATGTACCCATTTTCTGTTCGATGAGCTATTCTTAATTTTTGAGTCATTGGGGTGTTTGAACAATTCCACGAATAACCTGTTTGCCCCCCCCCCCCTCCCAAAAAAAAAGTTAGGGCAGACGTTTCATTCCACATTTAATAGGAAATGAGACGTTTGGGGAGACGCTCACACACTGAACCTCGTGCAAAGACAGCATAAGAAGCGAATTGATCTCTGAATGAGCTGTACAGCTACACTACTAGTAACATACATTGAAAGACGATAGTTGAGGGAATGGGGCCATACAAATGAGGACTCTTGTTCTTTTGAATTGTGGAAGGAAAGGGTGGTGAGACGTATCTATGGATTTCTCATCCAGTTGATGGTTTAGAATTACTACGAGCGCCATTGAGCTGTGTGCGGGACATAGGAGATCCTGCGTCTGCCTGGTGGCGTCTCGCTCAGAGCTCCGCTGTCAGCCAGCCAGCCAGTCAGTCGCGTTGGGCCAGCTTCTGGCCTCGGACGGACGTCAACTTCGGCCCGTGCGTGTATCGGTGTGTGTTCGCGGTGCTGGTTGTGCACCCAGTGCGACGTGGCCATGTTTCCGAAATGAGAAATGGATCAGTGCATTTTCAGGCTTTGAGTTTGTTGCCCACGTATGTTGGGTATGAACACACGCTTTGTTAGTTCGTTGAATGGGTTAATAAGTGGTCTTTAACGTAATGGTGGAACATATGTCTGTAGGGTAATTGAAATTCTATTTGCCATTTTGTGAATTCCAAATTCGAAGACTTTAATTTAGTAGAACTTAATTTATAATGAAGTTTCTTGTATAGTTGAGAATGTTCTTGTTGTTTTACGTAGAGGCTAAGTGTTCGACGCCTGATGATGAGTGTCGATGTTTCAAGGAATTGAGAAAAATCTTTACATGCTAGAGATAGCTTTATGTCATCAGTTTCCTGCTTAATGTCCGTACGCACTCTACCGGTCTCGCCTATTTCACGTGTTGAGTGACGATGTATTGGCTTATGCTATTTCAACTGCATTAGTTACACAGCGCCGTACGGTAGGATGATTCTGGATGGTAAATTAATTACTGGAAGTAGACGGTTTCCAGCAAAAATTCAGTTATCTCAGAAATCCGTCTGAGATTATTCTCGAAGCTGGCACCTGAATACGAAGGATAAAGGCTTATAGCGTTGGTCGGTACCAGGTGTGTTACACAGAATCGGTGGCTGTAACGCAGATGCAATATATCCTTCGGCTCGTGGTTGAGTGACGAAAAATGTGTTCTCTAATCACTTAAAAATTAATGAAATTTTGAAATTGTTTTATGTATGCATTTATGTGGGTCACGTTCCAAGTGGCATGTGGAAAATTAGTGTATTCATTCAACATTTCTTGTTTGTTAGGTAATACACGTGTAAGAAAGGGGATATGTCTGAAATGCAGTAGGTAAAAACTTGATTATCGGTTTACGTGATCTAGGTCGTAGGCTTTATTGAAGGTTTGTGTTTGTTATCGTAGTCATTAATGCTAATAGCTCACTTTCATCCAGTGGTTGTTAAGACTTTTAGATTCCACGCATTAGTGGTTGTGGTGTAGGCTATGCAAATTATGTCACAAATGGGAGTTTTGAAATTAAACATAGATTTTTCATGACTGTTCGGAAGTATGGTCATTTGTAACGTCACGTAAAATGTTAGAACTCGCTGAGTGTGATAGTAAAGTTTACAGAGCGGTATTTTTATCGTCCGCACAGCGTGAGCACATTACATTAGCATACTATCAGCTTCGAATGTGACGTATGTTGTGTAATTGGTTTAGAACTGACGGAGTGGTTTTTTCCCCCTCGAAATTCTGTCAGTCTGTTATCGTGATAATGCGGAACAATGTCAAGTTTAGTCATACGTCATAAATATAAAAACCTGTTACTGTGTATTCTTGTCTGGACTTTTGATTGTTGGTTTATGTAGGGCCTGTGTACGGCTCGGAAAATGTCCTTCAGTATTAAAATGTGTTGGTGAAGTCTGTAACCAGTATATAGAAAGGCCAGTTTCTTAAATAAATGTTAAATTTGGGGTACTTATTTTTGTAGTTAAATGCTAATATTTTATGTAATATTTTTATAATACAATAATTGCGCAATTTTGATTTCTTTTAACGAGAGCTGTCTTACCGTCTGAAAATTCTGAACGAAGCATCTCGTGTAGAAACGTTTCTGCTGTTACAGATGCGGTGTTAATGTACGGTCGGTCCCTTGACACGGGGGCATGGGGCATCCTTAGGCTGAGGTTAACGAGGGGTCGTCGTATGTCGGGGGTGTCTGCCAGTATGCAGAATAATTATTCTCGGGCCTCCGAAAGTGGGCGGGGCTGGGGGTACTCCGGCTTGGGGGCTTGTCAGCACCGTGAAAACAAAAAGTTAAGAAATATTAGAAGCTCAAATTGCGTTAAAATTATTAGATATAATATAGAAACTTCAAACTGTCGCTGTCTATGGAATTGTTAATATATAAACATGTTTCATGCAGAATGATGACGTTCTTTGTACTTAATCCCCGCGGTGTGAAGTGTGGAAGACTGGCTCCACTCGTAATATCTCCATCAGAGAATTTGATTTGTCAGCAACGTGGCGATGAAGAGAGGAAGAAAACTCTGTCCCTGACTGGAATAGAACAGCGGCTTTCCGTCCTGTAACCGCTCTGTATACAGTTCTAGCAGTCACGATATCAAATGATCATATGATTGTAATTATTTCGAGTCGTCGATAACCAGACTCTAGTTGAACCAGTTTCCAGTGGCCGGAGACGAGGTACACGCAACGCTTTAAACCGGGTGCCCCGAAATTCTTACGTCCCGGAAGTAATGTTTCGTTCGATTAAGTGAATTGTCATTCATCCAGTGTTCGTGTTCTCGTGGTGGCAGCAGCAGGTGTCTTCGACGTGCTCCGTGAAGTGGGTTGTCTACGCGCTGACCAGGGTGTTGTGATCAGAACTGTCATTAAGTCGCCGATCTCGATAACGGTTGTTACCTTAAAGTAGATTGTAAATTCTGTTGTACGATATTCTCACGTGGACAGTGCGGGCATGTTTGAATTCTGCTTCGGCATTAATGTGATACGGGATGAGGCGAACAAACACGCGGGCGGAATTGTGTGTCAGAACCGCTCATTGTATGAATAATAGCCTCGTGCTAGGCCTCAGTTTAGGTTCACAGAATAATTTATTACACGGAGTACCACGTGTTTACGAGGACGATTTAAATTCAACTCTATTATTTTCGTGTTATTACCCCTTTGAAGCTAGAGTTAATCTGCATACTATTTCCAAATTCAGTTCCTCCCTCAAAGAAAACACAACGCGTTCCTGCTATGAAGTCCAGACTAGTTACTTTATGCAGTTTAAGTAAATAATTGTTGTTTATTCTGAGGATCAAACGAAAGTGCACTGGGAAAAATGCAGAGTTATTGATGAGGCAGGTGGTACGTATAGTTACCACTGGGTTTTAAAGTGTTAATCTAGAATAAAATTATAAAAATTCTTATGGGCTTTATCGTGGTCATTATTATACTAATAATTTTAACACTTAGTTGTAGATACATTGTTGGTTGTACTCTTTTATGACGCTTGTTCTTATGTAAAGTTTATATAAAGTTCATTTATTAATCGTTAAATGCATTATCTGTGTTAGAACAGCGATAGTTTTTCGTTGCTGTGTAAGCCTGCCCAATGCTTTACGTGGTTGACGTGGAGTGACGTGTAAACTGGACGCGTTTACGACCAG
Organism: Zootermopsis nevadensis; assembly: GCF_000696155.1. The sequence goes on along the minus strand of NW_019059658.1, from coordinate 601,935 downwards.
ATTATTTAAAATATTTAACGTAATATGAAGCCCCGTCATAAGACACATATTTTCGTGTGGCTTCAGGACATGAAGCCACACGAACTGCAAACTGTTCGTACAGTTCCAGGTGTCAAGAAAACATATAGGATTTAATGCAATGAATTCTGTGACTCATTCTTAGGCCCCAGTGAGGCGTTTGATGTTTTGTACTGTCATCTTCATAGCTTTACTTGGTCTCTTATCCCTTCATTGAATGAGTGTTTCCATGTTTTCCTCAGCAAAACCGCGACTAAACGAGGAATCCAAGCGATAAAGTGTGTTCACGTCAAGACAAATTGAGATCTGGGTTTTTTTCGCGGGGGGTGAGTCTGAAGATGGATGTCTTCTCAGCTGTTGTGCCGTGTAGTCTGGCAGACGTTTGCCGACGTTTCAGAGCTGTTTGCTTTCTTTTATGATCGTCCTAATGATGGGGCAGCACGGATTTCTTAAACGTCTGTAAGCGCCTACCAGACTACGCGGCGCAACAACCCACAATGCCGTCCTTTTCAAAGGAAATTGATCGTCGCTTAATATTGTGACCTCGCATCCGCCCGGGGCTTACTCAGAACTATTCATAGGTAAATTATCGATACGGTACATAATCCATTCGTTTGTAATATTATATGTTGTGATCGTTTTATCACAGGTCAGTTGTGTCACATGAAATTAAAATCAAGTAACCAAAGTAGCCTTCATTTGTAACACCAGTCACCGTGTTCTTGATGATCCTTGTACATGCATTTTGGCTCAAGATGTTAGTTATGCACAGGAAATAACTTGGGTATCGCGTTGTTTCAAGAAGTTAGGTTTAATTATTCGATGGAAGAGTGTTAGATTATCTGCGATTTTTAGGTAACTTACCAATAACGTTTTGTGCCAATAATATCAGTTCTCGCACTCCCTTCACGTTTGTAGAAGCAGTAATACAGTTTATAACTAGCGGAGTTAAATATGATTTGCCCAGTGCAGCATACTGAGAATATTATCCTCACTTGTTTATTTAAGGAGTGTAAACGGATCAGAAGATTATCACGACAGTAAGGGCGAGAGAGAGAAGACAAGGTCGCCCGCAGAACAAACGTAGTTGATCAAGAGAAGCCGACTAACACGGCTCCAACACAGGTTCGCCTTGCCGCCCAGAGTCACTTCGTTGCGTCGTCTTCAGCGGATTCATGGCGTCCGTCGTTCGAAACTTACGCCCTCCCCTGCGGTCAAAGTGGTTAGCGCTTCCGGTTCGGCTGTAACGACATCTCTGTACACCCTGGAGGGGTATTCGCGACATCACCATCACTATCACCACTATCACCACGGCCATCTGCAGCAGCAAGGCCCCCATCACAGTGTGACGTCGTACCATCACCATCAGCAGGGGCGGGCCCGCCACTCCATGGCTGCAGGCGTGTTGCACCAGTCTCACCACCAACATTCGTCCACCGGCCTAACCCTGACGCCTCTCAACGCCAGTAAGTTGTGTCAACCACGAGTATACAGTCATGTCATTTTATCATTGCGGGCCTCTGGCCTGCGCGTGAGGGGTGGATGCTAACGGTAGTGGGGGAAAAGGAAACCTGTGAGCTCCGATATCTTAAGGGAATGGAGAGGTAGTGACAGGTTTTACAGGTATCTTGAAGGCATTTTGAGCGTTAATTGGCATATTTGTTGATATACCAGGAATTATTTTTGTTCTCGTACCTGTAGACCTCTGTTGCTGTTCATAATTTGTGTCCCAGTAGAGGCGACACACTGACAGTTTGTGGTCTGTAATGCCACCGTCGTCTGTTTTTCACAGTCTAGTTGGCATTTTCATCTGTTAGTAAACCGACGCCCTCGCTCCTGAGAGACGACTTTGTGAGTGACTCGGGAGTTTCTGCGCAGGTGAACTCATTGACCGCTTTAAATTAACAGGATTGTACAGACGTGCAGATTGCAAGTCTGTGAGTGTTATCTTGTGATGTGAGATTGTGGTTTGGCTTCTGGAGCGTGTGAATTCAACTAATGCCAGCGTTTCTAAGATATATTCTGTCTCCATTTTCAGAGCTGAAGATCTCCATCGCATTCTTACGATTTTAAAATTTGACATAGATCAACACTTTAGCCTGCATGAATACTTTAATATTTTGTGATCATATTTACGATCTGTAAACATATCTCTAATAAATGCTAAACATATTGTTTGTACAAGCTAGTAAATTCCTAATTGAAAGGATTTTTTTTCCTGTAATGGAAGTGACATTGACTACGACACTTGAACTCCGGCTATGGACAGCGAGTACCAAATTTTATTTTTCTGAATAAGTATTTGTAATTTCCAGATGATACGTGTGTAAATATGGTTCAGTGGTGGAATGATTCTGACAGGTTGAAATCGAAAGACTCGGAAAGAAACCTGTCCCAGTGCCACTTTGTTAATCACAAATTCCACATGGACTGCCCTTGGCGCAAACCCGGCTCTCCGCTGTGCGAAGCCGGCGAGCGACAATTTTTACAAAGAAGTGTTACTTGTAGTGTCATAGGCGAATGTTCAGTTTCCAAGTAGTGTAGCAAACGAAGTCTCCCATTGGCTGTCCGCGATATCACATTTGTACATCATTGTCCAATCAGAGCTTGTCCCTCGCAAGGGGTGGGATGGATATTACTAATTTGGCCCCGTTCCAAGTGAAAAAGCAATTGAACTTTCGGTGTAGACTGTGATGATGATAATAGGATGAAATGGTCGTAAATAATATCGCAAGCTTTCAGAGAGATAATGAAAATTGGCGTGCTCAGTGAACTGTATAGATTACACGGTGTTTCGTAAATGTCCTTAAAATTTTAATGCTTCCCCGTGACTACTCGCTTCTGTAACATTTTTTTTCCAGGTGTGCTCCCCAATTATTTGATTCGAAAACATGTTATTGCCCAACGCCTCATTTCCGAAATCGGTCGAATGTTTGTCCAGATCTGCTTTTCGTCAGTTGCGTGGTCGTCTGCTGTTGTCGACTGTAATCGACTCCCGAGTTCCCTGAAGTCAAGACCTGTGTGGGCTTTCAGGTTCTGACGCGGTCGAGTATGAAGATGGCTATCTTCTGAGTTATTACGCCTGATGATGGAGGCAGCAGGCACCTCAGAAACGTCGGTACACTTATATCAGACCACACGGCGCAACGACAGAATACGAGATTTTGATCCGAACTGAGTCGAACTTCGCTCGACTTTAACTAGTAACCTTGCTGAGGCTCTAATTTTCTAGTGTTCCCTATTTTCCTCCTTCCATTTGTTGTTCAAATAACGACAGGCATTGATAGTTATTGGCGTTGACAGTGCATTTTAGGGCTCCGAAGAAAAGGCCTTGTTTGTAGTGTTGTAGTGCCAGACATGTTGGAAAGATGCCATCGTTAAAGTTTGGCATGCTTAAGTGCGCTGTGTTACTCGTTATCGTTGTGTAAGAAAAAAAAACATTTCGCGATATCATCTTTTTGTTAAAATTATGTTTTGTTTTACATTGGAATGAAAGATTCGTGCTGTTAAAAAATCAGCTGTTGTACAAAACTTCGTGTTTCTAGTCTGCGAGTTTTCGCTGCTGGAATTTAATGGACGATTTCAGCTCTCGGGAAGATGGCAGTGCAGTATTTGACGTAGCACCAACGGGTATTTTCCTACCCTTCAAGTTCTCACGGCCATGTTTTTGCTGTTGATGACAGCAAGTTGAAACGCGCGGAGAACACGCTGTTTATACCAAGTTTCGCCAAATTCGATCCAGTGTAGTTTCTAATGTAATAGACCGGAAATCTGGCGGACACATTCCTTACGTGACAAGCAATTTGTGTATTTCGAGCTAACACTTCCTTAGGTCGCTGCTAATGGCAACTGTGATTTCTGTGTTGCTAAATTCTTGGTATTTTTTGGAAATAGACTATATTCTTCTGTAATTCGGCCAAGGGCCTCCAAGTAGTCACAATTTGCAGGGCTGACGAGATTGTTGGTGTGGTCGTCTTCAACGAAGAATGATCAGGAGATGCGATGGGTGGATGCTGGTTCGGGAGATGCGATTTTAAGAAGTACACGGTTATTCACAGATTTCAGATGGACTTGCTAGTCACGGGGACGAATTACAACCGTTATGATCACCAAGAGCTCTGTGGGACTTTGTCGTTAAGGCCTGTGTCTGCGCGTCCCGACGCGTCTCTATCTCTCCGTCGTCCAAAGTTTCGTTTTCCCCTTCGGTCGGTAACTGAATGGCGTTGTGAAACGCTGTATTTTTCCAATTCTTGAAGATTTCTGTCTTCTGGGTTGTTGCGCTGTGTAGTCTGGTCGATGTTAACCAACGTTTCAGAGGTCATACTGCCTCCGTCATCAGGGCGATGAATATGCCAATAGGGTGTGAGGAGTTGGATTTATAGGCCGGGAAGTGAAAGGTGTAGCCTGCCCCGAGCCAATGGGAGCAGGTATGGGAGTGGACCAATGGTAGCACGTGGGCGAGAGTGGGAGAGGGAGAGAAAGTAGAGAGAGAAAGGTGAGTTTGCTGGTTGGCTTTCCTTGTTTGTTTAACGCCAGAATTTCTTTGGTCGTCTAATCTGATAAGCCTTAGTTGTGGGCCCAAAACTCTTTTATCATTTCTTACTTTGCTTTCATTTTCATGTTTCGCTTTTTGTAGATGAATATTGGTCTCGCTATGAACTTGGTTTGTTGTTAACAGCTACGTTTTGAATATACCTTCGTTACTTCTTTACTATTTTAGTTTTCGGTGTGGAGAAATACTCGTATTATATTTACGTGTAATTTTGGTTGGTTAGTGTGCCACCATTTGTTGGAATTTATTTCTTTTGGATATAAGACGTGAGTGTTTAGAATTAAATAATGTTTCTTTGTCGTATGTACGTGTCTGCGAGATCTTATCTCGCACCTCTTCATTTGTCTTTGTAATTTATATTTTATTTTCCTACATTTATTCTAGCAGCGAGACAGACAGGGATGAGGAAATTCGCTCTGGCATGATGAAAAATACGTGGACAGTAAATTGGCTCCTTCGTATGTTTGAATGGATGAACCCTGAAAAGGTTATGTAAATTCAGGGACGCTATAGAATCTAGAAATCAGCAAGAAGTTACGTAAGCACGTCGTATATCAGCAATCTGAAGGTTATGTGGGGAAGGATGTGACAATTGCACAGGAGCAAGACGTTAGACGTTCTTGGAATAACGTATGAGGCGAAGCTACGTTTGTTTGAATGCTTCGGTTTGTACAGAGACGCTGTCCTTACTTATCAATTGGTAATTACGGAACTACGTGGTCTGTCTGTCTGTGTGAAAATTTGCCGATCTCAGACCGTAACAATTCCAAGTATCTGAACTCGTCGTCCCGCCGTAAGACAAAAGCTGCCTCCGAGCGAGGGGAGTAACTTCCAGAGACGAGAGGATACTGCATAATGAGGAGCTCTGTGATTTGTAGTGCTGGCACTTGAAATGTTTACGGCGACTGAATGCAACGAAATTATCTTGTGCGATATTGATGTTGTTCAATCTAACCAAGCGATGGAGATTAACTCCGTTAATACACCGCTGGTCGCCACGGACCAAATTGCTTTGGAATTTGTTTTTGGAGTGAAACGTGAGTTTCTATTACGCATTTAGTATTTGTGGTCTGGGGCTGTGCCGTGAAGTCGTGTGGAGAAGTGACAGTGATTTTTTTATGTTTTATTAACCATGGCACTACATGAAGATGAGTGATCAGCTTCACGCTCCGGCCGTTTTGTTCCCGGATAAAGAAACCCCACTCCTCCCGGTACCAGTTACGTTGGTGGCTATTTGAGCCGTGGAGCCGTTTGGGATGAGAGAAATGGCACGCTGCCAAGATTCAATCCTCAGTCATTTAGTGTTGTCCAGTTACGTCAGCGGTATTAATTGTATTTAACCTTTTGGGCCCGGATATATAAGAATTCAGTCCGTACAGCAAAGAAAAAAACACTTCAGCATTCCGGAGATCAACTAGTTTTTGCCATTTGAGGAAGTGGTCCTTGTTTACGCTGAGAATAATGCAAAACGCAAGTTAGTGATTGCTAAAGCAGCTGGTACATTTAGTTACCACTCGATTCTAAAGGGTCAAAGATTTTGAAAGTCACGCGTGTCTTTAGGGCAGTACAGGTCTTGTCATTCTGTTGCATTGAAGACAGGCAGGCAGCAGTTGAATTTACCGAATTTACCGTCGGGCGTTATTACTAGGCTGAGTTGTGGTGTGCGCTGTCTCTGCTCCGGTGAGCATGTACGACGGGCTGGCTGGCTGGCTACTGGTGGTGGTAGCGTTGTTTCGAAATGCTAGCAGCCGCTTGTAACGTGGTCCGCTGTTACGAGGGCGTGATTTGTTTCTGCCACGGGGCCCTAGAATAATAATTCCAAGTATAATAGCAATGAGAAGCCGTATATATATAGGGAGTTCCGCAAGTCCTTGGCCTTGGAAGAACTGCGGACAGATTTGAAGACACAAAAGTTGTGAGATTTCAGGTTCTCATAACCTCAGTTACGAAGGTTGCAGTCTCTGGATTGTTTCACCGTGTACGGTGGTAAAAGTTTTTCAACGTTTCAGAGGTGGTTGCTGCCTCCATCATCAGGGCTACACTGCGAAATAAAGTTGAGGACAGTGCTTAGTTCTAACAGTTTCTTGCCGTCCTATATTTCCCCCCCGTTCGTAGAGCGAATCAGATGTTGATTTATATTTACACACACTTATAAAGCGTCTTTGTGTGCAATGCGAAGTAAAGTATTTCTTTCTGCAGTGAACTTGCAGAGAAATGTTTTGAACTAAGCGAAAAGTTACACGGAAGGAAATTTTGTGGAATTGCATTTGGATATTTGACCAGAGAAATATATTGGCATTGGGATTTAATGCTATGTTGCCGGCATAGGCTTGTGTGAATTCGTAACTCTCATTTATTGTGTTACAGGGAAATTTGGAATTCCCCTCAAATGAGAGGAAATAACTACAATTGAAATGATGTGATGTTATTGCATAATTATTTAATACAACTAGGAACTATTACGATTGAACAAATAGTTCATTTTGAATTAATGTATTTTTCCCGAAATATCTTGGCCTTTGCTTCGTTGTTGTTGTGAATGACTCTCTGTTATTAATGTGACCTTTGTTTTTCATAAGGGAAGATCACAGAAGTTCATTTAAAGTCTTTGTTTTTCTTACAAAAGAACCGTGAATTGGTCTTATATCGTTTGGACACATTTTTATTACAGGAGTGTTATCTCTGTTCCATGAAGGAACGAAAGAGCGTGGCTTCTTCAGCACAAATTTTAGTTTCCTACATTCTGTGAGAACAGAGCTTATCTGCCCCCAAGATCTGTACCGACCGACTCCTTCCCTTATCGCAGGTATTAACTGGATGCCCCCATGTTGCTCCTCGCAGCAGAAAAGCTTTTTCATTTTGTTACGTTTGAAATCGACGTTCGTTACAAAGTAAATTGGTGCTGCAGAGGCATGTTCAAACGTTTCCAAATACTGGGCTCTCCGTAGCCGCGAGGTTATTTTGCGGCCAGAACTATGAATGATAGGCCTCAGAAAACATTGACGACAAAGAGCTTTGGTGTCTCTAGCTCTGGCTGTTTTGTTTTGAATTAAACTGTTCTTCTCCTGTGTTGAACAGTCCGTGTTTCTGCCGTGGAATATTTTGCCAGTTACATCACAGCTGTTGTAATTAGTGGTGACAATGTAGATTTGACAACACTGATCTGAAGAGAATATTTGCACCTTGTAGAGAGGAAATAACAGGAAGGCGAAGACAGCTACGTAATGTAGAGATTCATAATTCTTCTCAGCAAATAATGTATTCTTCGGGTGAAGATGGATGTCTTGTTGCGCTGTGTATTCTGGTAGGAGTTTACCGATGTTCCAGAGGTCCTTGCTGCCTCAGTCATCAGGGCGACCTCTGAAACGTCGGTAAACTCCTACCAGACTACACGG
>NW_019059658.1:562711-574050 GCF_000696155.1 Zootermopsis nevadensis | reverse complement strand
TCGCGTGAGTCGGTACAGGTTCAGTTCCTGTGCCGTACTGTCGGCAGCCGAAATTAAATGAAGCAGACTTCGTTATTAGGTCGAAAAAGTGCTTTGTACTCATTCGGGAAGTGAAGTCTTCACTTCCCATAAGGTTTTATGGTGTGGTTCTGAAGCTTAGGGTTACTCGTTGTTACATAATATCGGCTTTAATGGCTTGTTGGCTTGATCCGATCTGCTTACTACCCTGCGTGTCTTATCAAAATTTCTCTTTCGTGCGCTGTTGGAGCAAGGTTTTTGTTTTGTGTGCGTAGGCACTAACGCCACTGGGTTCAGCTTAGTTTCAATCGTGGAAAGTTAATTAACAAGAGGTTATTATGTTCCCTTCGGCTGTTTGTTGAAAGCCAAGGAAGGCTGTGTCAGATGTAGAGATGAAGGTCAACCCAGGCGTTGTTGTGTCCTGGTTTGCATTCCTCGTTTGTGTCTGGGAGGTCCTGGGTTCAAATTTCGGCCCTGGTGACCGACTTTCGTAACCGCTCGTGCGCGCAGGGTATAAATTCGTTGCTAAAATTGATCCGCGATGTATGAATAACTCTTGTTACTTGAAATAATGGTGAAATTTGCATTTTATCTTGGACTGTTTCGGGATATGAGTCCCACTTTTTATCTCTCGTTGTATTTCACCGGTATATTTTATTATGGTTTGAAGCACAATACAGTACTCCATACTGAAGCCTAAAAAGTTTTTCTATGCAATTAACCACGAAAGGGTGGCAGAATGTTGCAATTTCTATTCATTCATACGGCGGAACGTATCAATTTCAAATGTCAGCCTGAAACGGCCGGTTTTTAATCTTTGTTTTGCATTACATCTGTAACCATAGTTGCAGCGACCGGTCTCCTATGTAGAGGTTTCAAACTGGCTGAGAGGAAACGAATGAAAGGGATTTGCGAATTTTGGAGGTATAAAATCTGTGGCGCTGGGGACACGGATTAATTAATCGTTTCTCTGTTTTCCTCCCTCCGTTTGCGCGTGTTCCATCTCTTTCTTCTGTCGTTCTGTCCCTTGTGTAGGGGTCCGTTCTCTTTATTGAACCCCCCCGCCCCATGCTCTCTGCATACCGTGTCAAAACACCTTCTACGTTTGTGAGGACTGCGCGGTCGAGTTCAAACCCAGAACCCTGCTGTGCAGGCGATGTTAGATCGTGGTCCCTTCAGAGCACGCACTTACAGAATCAGTTTGTTAAAGTCTGGTTTTTTTTTAATTAATTCGGTTTGTTTTACTTTGAAATGATCGCTCTGGGCGCTCTCAGCTTGTGACGGTGTCGTTAAATAAGCTATAAATAGGAATATGAATGCCGGAGTTGCGCTAAGTAGTGGCAACTTCTACAAGTTGCCTGCTTCTGAAAGTTCTGTCGTACTTTCTTCTCTTTAATCTGGATGCGTGAAAACGCTTCTTTTGCACTAAACCATGTGGCCGGTCGATGTTAACATCTCCCGGCGTTGCTCCTGCTGCATATTTTCTCTCCGCTGTAACTATGGTTACAGATTTAATAATGGGGTTGTTCCCCGCTCCAGGTTGGCGTTTGGAATTGATACGTCCAATGTATGAATGAACAGAAAATGCAACATTCTGCCCCCCCCCCTCCCCATGGTGGTTTAAAATCTATAGCTGCCAAAAACTTGCTTCGCTTGAGTGCGTAATGTCATATTGCATTCTGGATCATAATGAAATGTGCTGTGAAAGAACAACATAAGACAAAATTATTACCTTTTTTTGTCATAGCCTCGGGCGGCTTGCATATTTAGTTAGTTCTTTAAGTAATGTAGACTTCCAGATGATACATGTGCTAAGACCGCTTCTGACAAAATTTCGCACGGCTGCTGTGTTGGTGTTGGGTGTATGAAGTCGGAGTTCGTCACCTCTAGCGACATTAAGTTCATATAATTTTCATGAAAATTGTTATTCATTTATAGAATCTGTGGCTCAGACTTTGGGCGTCGGATGGTATGGTTGTTAATGAATTGGGAAGGATTGGAAGGAATACGGTCGTGGCCTAATTCAAGACGCTATACCTCCATTTTAGGGTCTGAGGGAAACCACGAATTAGAATAGCCGGACTCCGGGCCAAGATTTGAGTACTTAACATTCATCTGCGACGCCCGGCCAAGACTTCTTAGGGATGGACAGACACAAGATACGAAATAGTGAAAATAGTCTTAGTGTGCTTAGTAAGCTTTTCACATTCTCTTTGTCGCCTTCATTTTTGACTTTTCCCCATAGTCGTCGTCGTCGGCGGCGGCGGCGGTTCTGATGAGTCAGTGCGTCTGGTTCCTTGTCACAAGTTCTGCGCTTAAATGCGTCTTAAGGTAGGCAGAAACTCTGTGAGATCTTACTCTTTGCTGCACTGACAGATCCGCTTTTCTCGTCGCAACACAAAGAATCGAAACAACAGAATGTTTCTCTTGTGTTTTTATCGGAATCTGGACGTTCGAGTTTTCCCATCTGTTGCCTCGTGTAGCTCCTGGGAACAAAAGAACATGACGGGAGGGGATGTCCTTTTTTATTTCTATGAATATCTCGACTATCGTGTCGTGTGGTTCCGTAACAATTGAGAACCAACAGCGTTCAGCCATTGCATGCGCAAAATATAATATCATTGTTACCTACGTCCCTTCCTTCGTAATGAACTGTATGCTCATAGAATGAACATCGATGACGGAGGCAACACGTACGTGTGAAACGTCGATAAACTTCTACCATCTGCGAACTCATAACTGTAAACTCATGAATAAAACAGGCAATATCTGTCATATATTCGCAAGAATATTATTTTAAAATCAAAGTTAATTTTTTCTCATAATTTCGACAGATAATTTTTGAATATATGGATGCACAAATAATGTATTTTTTTAATACATTGGTTTTCACTACTTTGGCCATTATAAAATAAATATATTTTGTAAAAGTGTGATGAATCTCGCGGGCCGGAAAAATGTTCAAGGCGGGCCACATGCGGCCCGCGGGCCGCGGGCTGGTCACCCCTGTTCTACCAGATCACACGACGCAAACATGCCATAAGAGAAACCTTCTTCATACAAGTCTTTCAGTTATCCACAAATAAATGTTATTAACACCGTAGTAATTATTTTTTTGTATTTATAATTTATCATTTTCACATCCCGTGCGTTCTCTGCAACTGATACATTTTCACCGAGTGGCCTACAATTATTTGCTGGCCGAGGGCGTCTTCGGTGCCGTCACAGACTGCACTTCACGTAAAGTGCTGTGAAGACATCGAAATATATCATCTCGTATACAAATCTTGCATTTAACCTTGTTGGAAAAGAAATTCCGCTATTTGTTGAAGGCGTGTAAGTTGCTTCTATTAGCATTCAAATTAAAATGGAACTTTGTTTATAAATGTGCATAAATCAGCATTCATACCATTAGCGTTTGGAGAAGCCTTTTTAAAAGTAATTTAACTGTGGATTTAAATGTTAATATATCCAGCGCATTAGATTTGCTGCATAGTCACTGGAAACTTATGATAAGAAACTGCAGGATTGCTCTGTCATTAAAAAATGTCATCTAGGTTATGGGAAGATGGCGCTGAAATTGCCTGATGGGGTCAAAGAAAGCTGAAAACTTCATCTTCTACTTGGAAGTTGAGATGAAGAATTTTTTATGAATGTTTAACATTTAATAAAATGGCAGTTCTAGTTGTGGCCACGTGGTTAAAGCGGAGAGAAGAGATATGATGTGTCGTTGATGCAGTCGCGTTATTTTATGGATGCTGATGAATTTCGACTGCGCAATAAACTTGGGCGAGTCCATTTACAAACTTATCTTTGTAGGGAGGGATGTGTGGGTCTTTGGCTGCGAAGAAAAGAGGCCGAGAATTTAATAGCGGGCAACAAGGCGGTTTTTGTCATGTCGTCAGTGAGAACTGTAGATTTGTTGTTTTATTTATATGCAAGGCTGTGTCCGGTTAACACTGGGTTCTTACAGCCCACAGCTCGTTCGCACTTTACGGTGGATTGAGATCCACACGGCGATGAAGAAGTCGATGTTCTGGGCTGTGACGTCGGGTGCACTGGAAGTTTCGGGGGGAAATGCTATCTCCATCTTAAGGGCAGTATGTTTCTCACAGCCGATAAGACAAACATCTGTAGGACGAAAGTACTTGAGCTTCTGGAAATTGCTGATGAAGTAAGTAGTCGAAGAAATGTCGCCTTCTTCACGAGCTGCGACAGGTTACGTACACTGTCTGTCTTTGGAAGCCTTATAGTGTTTTAGTAACAAGATTATCCGAAGCAGACTGTACAGAATTTCCAAAGGCATTCTACGTCATTGTTTTAATGAAGCGTTATCAACTTGATAGTTGCGTTGTGTCGAATTTGATGTTGACTGTAAATAATGAATTTGAACGTTAAGTGGAATGAAGTGGCTGTGGCGTATTTCAATGCACTATCGTATAATTCGCCTCAAGGGGTATATATTATGTGAAATAGTCAGAAGATGCTTTATTTACTCCATTTGGGAGTAAACAGTTTATTTGTAGTGTTCTGTCTGACGACAGGTCCATATGAACAGGATTCTTGCATCCTTTTCTCGGACTGGGACCTGTTCATATACGTTCTTGGCAGATGATCCAGAAGTGGTTTGCCATTGCCTTCTTCTGTGTGTGAATGGAGTAATTGTTGGGATGCCACGGAGGAAAACCCCGTGTTGCCTAGACCACGGCCTTGCCCAACACAAGTTAAAAATTCGGGCACCGCCGGGAATCGAACATTACAAATAAACTGTGCAGAAACTCTGAATTTGTTTTAAGTCTCACATTTATTACTGATCAGTGATGAGATCTCCTTACCTTGCCGGGAACAGATTCCATTGTCGTAAATATGGCAGAAACGGGCAGTGACCGTCGAAGGACCTGCGATTCAGTACCCGAGCGCACCACCACAGTAAAAGTATAGTTTCTGTGAGGTTTCAAATCACTCAATGTAATGGAGTTGTGAAGAGTTAGGTTCTGAATAAGAACATCTTCAGCGTTGAGGTACTGAACCTGCAATCACAAGGATACTGATACAAGTAAGTGGAAGTTCTACTTTACAAGGAGAACTTCATATTGACAGTGTGATAAAAAACATCTACATATGATCTGAAGCTGGGTCAGGTGGTTGTAAGGTGCCCTTGAACCGCCTGAGAAGAATTCATTAAAACCACCTAGCGATACAAGCCAACAAACGAGCAGAGCATTAAAACACCTCTTTTTCTAATGCCTTCAGTTACGGTCTTTTGACCTTCCTGACCTCTGACTGCAGAATAAAGAAGTAGGAATCCACTTGCAATGTGGAAACAACCATTGAGGAGAATTTTGTTTGGGACTGGGATCTGTTCATATACGTTCTTGGCAGATGATCCAGAAGTGGTTTGCCATTGCCTTCTTCTGTGTGTGCATGGAGTAATTGTTGGGATGCCACGGAGAAACCGGGGAAGCCCCCGGAGGAAAACTCCGTGTTGCCTAGACCACGGCCTTGCCCAACACAAGTTATAAATTCGGGCACCGCCGGGAATCGAACCCGAGACCCCAGGATTACAAGGCCAGCCTTCTAACCGCTAGACCACCGTGGCACAGTATGGTACAGAAAAGCTCAAAATTTACTGCGGCTCGGCATCAAGACAAGAGAGTAGAATCTACTGAACTTGGCGGACCCCTCGGGTAGAAGTTTGGACCCGTGGTTGAGAAACTTCACGTCTCTGCTGTGATCCATGGAGTTGGTTCCAGATACGTTACTGCCAATGAAACTGAAGTGTGCCGAGAGAGTTGGGTGCAGCACAAACAATACACAATGAAGACAAATGGAATATCGATACAGGCGCTGGAAGGAGGAGACGACGACCACGCGAAGGGGCGGCGCAGAGACCGGAGGACACGCGGATGGGCTTCGGGAGAGGCAGTTGAACGTAATCCTGCAGTGCTCAGGCGAAGATGAAATATCAATAAAAGGAAACGAAAATGTCGGTTGTGGTATTCTGGGCCGTGACGCGTGTAATCTTGTGTTGGTTATCGACGTTTCGGAGGAACCAGTAGCAGAGGTTCGCACAATTTTCAGTCCTGTCTTGTCGACTTGCAGATTGCCGAGTCATAGAAGACGACAACTTAGTAGTGAAACATCGTGGTATTTTATTGAAATAATATTGACTTACTACAGCAAACATATTTACGTATTACAGTGGTCCCTCGGTTCACGATGCCATCGATTAACGATCCGGCTCCAACAGGGTCCTATTGTTTCTATTAGCGATACAGTTTCGATTAATGACATGTTTATGATGTCATATGGCCCTCAATTTCGCCCAATCCGAGCGCTCCTAGGTGGACTCTGCAGGCCTCAGCCAATCAACGAGACCTTTTATGAGTTCAGTTGGCTACCCTTTCAGTGTTTGATGTGCGTTACTTGTCTCGGAACGAATTGGGCATTTAACATGTATTTCCTATATTCTGTTATCGATAATTTCAGTTAACGATGGTTTTCGTGGAACCAGTTATTATCATTAATCGAGGGACCGCTGTGGTCAGTAATTTTCTTGCCAGCCTTCTTATTCTTGTAAATTATTGATTGAAAGTTAAATATTTAATTAAGCGACAACTGTTTTTTTTTCATTACAAAAGAGATACGGTACTGTTGTGTTACAAAAAAAAAAATACGTGGGTCTCTCAGGACACGTCGTTTGTCCACGGGTTTAGAACTTATGACATACAAGGCTACACGCAGGACTTTTCAACTCTGAAGACCAAAATCGACATCATCACCACCGCGAGAACGTCAGTTCTCAGATAGAACTATTAAAACATGGAGACGGTGCGTATTTCCGGAACGGAAGTCCGGAAGGCGATAGAACAGTGATAAAACTGGGACAGCTACAAAAGTTGGTTAACATCGAATGAGGATACTGTAGATGGCAGTCTTTTGGGTTGTAGTGCCGCGTAGTCTGGTAGACGTTTGCCTACGTTTCAGAGGCAGCAATGTAAACTTCTACGAGACTGACCGCAGTGCGAACCTCAAATCCCACTTACGAATGAGGATGTTGTTATGAACGGTGAACGGGAAGGCAGAAGTCGCTGGCGAATACAAGTAGCGTGGCAGCTTGAACTGACGTCGGAATAGCGATGCTTTGTGGCCGTGTTACCCTCAGACACCGACGTGGACCGGGCGATCAATGGCGGATGGATGGATGGATTAGCTCGACTCTAGAAGCAACTTCTGTACCTCGACCGCGCACGCTGCATTGGCTCGGATAAATGGATGGCTTTTCAGAATGGCTCGTGGGCGAGAGTTGTACAGTCGTGATAAAGGAAACTGCATAGATTGAAACTTTAAAAAAAAAAACATATCGTGTTACGACTCAGTGCTTTGAAGTTGTTATCATGGCGTAGAAGTTCTAGGGGGTTTTTGCGACTAGATGAAGAACCTACTTTTGGGTGCATGGACCGTGTAGAATTTTACTTCTTACCGACGTTTCAGATGATCACATTTCCTCTAATGCTGAATGTTTCACAGTTGCAGGAAGTTATAAATTCGTGAAAAGTGCCTTAATGTGAGCTACCTGCCACATTCATTCTGATTTGTTGTCATCCTAACAAGATTGAGCGCTATATAATCAATGAAGTTGATCAGGCGTCGTTAAATAGCCCAAGAATGGATCACATCAAAGTTCAGAATGGACCAGAATTAACGTAATAATTCTCATTTGTCGTCGCATCTTCACACTTTGCTCCAGATCGAAGTTTCCGGCAGTTTATAGTTCGCTGCATTCCTAATGCTGCTCAGTGTCTGTTCGCAAAGTTCTGTGGTGTAATAGAGGCTCCGTAGTTGTACATAGTTTTATGTTCCTCGGATTTCTTGTTCGTCTGGTTTGTGAAAGTTCTTACGAACTTCGCTAATAATCTCTTTCGCGAATTTAGACCGTAGCGATGTTTAAGTGGACAGTAAATCATTCGTGTGCCAGTCGACAATAAGGGAATACTTGAACAAAAGTAGTGTCAACTTCAATCTATTTAATTAATTTAATATGTAGTACCCAGATGAGGCTTTTTTCCGAATATTGCCGTGTCAGTCCTTTAGAACCCAGCGGTAACTATATGTACCACTAACTATTCGGTTTAATCACAGTGTGCGATATGTATGGGCCTCGTGTGATTTTTAGAATAAACAGCGTTTATTTACCAAACGGCATTAACCGATTGGCCTTTGTGATGTTGAACGAAGTGTTGTGTTTCCTTTGAGGGAACCGAATTTTTAAATGTTATTTAGACGAGTTTTATGCTTCGGTGGGTTAAAGTGAAACTTGAATGGAAACATACACGTGAAAAAGTAAAATAAGGTGTGATGAAATACAGTTTTAAAGATATGCTAATGGACGTACTCGCTTTTATGAGAGAAGATTTACATGTATTTCGATAAGAGTCTGTTCATTTGCACAGGGAAATGTGGATGCAAAAGGAGATTATCTAAACCCCTTTCATTGCCGTCAGTGAGGAAAAGAGAAGTTCCTACTTGGACGGAGCTGATAAACGTTCGTAGGCCCAGCGTATTTATGGAATCCAGGGACTGTGCTAACCACCGTCTGAGAGTAAATACTCTTTCGTCTTGGTGACGAACATAAAGACATGTTCGGTTTTTTATTCCTTAATGTGAGATAAGACGTGGAGAATAAAACACGAACATCCAAGTGTATTTTGGACTTTCTGTACGTACGAAACGTGTTTGTGTGCGCCCCCAGTGGACGCATTGTACTCTCCGTAGATCAGGAGAAAATCCCTGCTAGGAATTCGATATACGCGCATGCGCAAGATTTCGCGATGAGTGACGACCCATCCTAAAAACATTCGTTCCACAACCACTGAACGAACAACAGACAACAATCTTTCACGTGTTCTAATGGGTACAGCTTTAAGATTACCTCACAGCGGCACAGCGATTTAATCTAGAATATTATCGCAACACCCGCAGAACACATTAGAGGTGCGCTCACTACACGCTACTCGTAACTGCTTGATGTTTTCAGTCTGTGTGTAGTAGAATAAAACTGTGACGTATCACACTTCCCACCAATAGCAGCCCTCTAGTCCAGCTGATAAGTAACATTCCCCTCGCACCGACCAGAAACGATTTCCCTCAGAAGGGTTTTTCTCGTGATCTGTGGACAGTAGTTTCATATCTTTCACGATGTGGCGATGCCATGCACGTGGTGTGTCCTGACTTTTACAGGAACAGAGCGAACTATCGCCTCTATATAGCCTGCAATTTGCTGCTGTCATTAGAATAGCGTAGTACGTAGCACGGCTGACGCAAGGGTGATCGTGACTCGAGTGTCACGGGGGAGGTTGGAAAAGGGTATTTATGCGGGATGAATCTGCTTCAGATACTATTTCTAACACAGTAGGGAATTATTGGGTTGCGTTTTAAGTGCAACACTCTGTATATCTTCAACACTGAAGTTTGTTCCTGTTTTCACGTCGTGTTGATGACGGAACTGCGAAGTGCCAAGACGAAGTGGACTTCATTGGAATTAATTCATGTCGATATTAACGAAATTTCGTTAATCTGTAATACTAATGCCCGTTATTTAATCAGGGGGGAAAACGGTACGGAGTTTTTAGCTTTGCAATAGTGAAACTCCTGCTGCATGGAACACTGCATTTTTATACGGAAACTAGATTGTTCGCACATATATTGTTCATGCGAGTTTAATTAATGGCGGATCTTCAATAATGCACGTGTGCTGCATGCTGCCGCATAGCGACCTGTGCATGAATTCTCCCTTTTTCTGTTACAAAATGCTGGATGAACAATGTTTATGGAATCCCACATCACTCTATTATTTTCACGTTAATTTCCTCCATATCATCCACATGTTACTTTAAATTGCTATGAATATAAAATGTTACCGAACTGTTTTCGAAGTAACACTGCAGTTAAACTGTTAATTATGAGCAGAATATCAGTTGTACGAGAATATAAATGAACATTTACTAGAAGGGCTGGTTCTGTTAGGTGACGCGAGTAATAAAGAATGGAGGAGCGAATGTCGCGCATTGTAGCTCTCAGTGTACACAGGAAATGGCATCGCTAAAATAGTGCAGCAGTAGTGATCGCTGCACCTGCACAAAAAATAATTTTCAACGCCGTGCAATTTTTTTTTATTCCGATTTCATTCCTCGGTTGTGGGTTCGCGGGTGTTGACCTGTGTATAATCCATCCTATAACGAATAGCGGCTGAGGTGTTGTAATATGGTAGAAGGACCCAACATTTCAACACTAACAGCGCCAGAGCTTTAAGAGTACGCCGGGTGTTGTAGGAAGCAGCAGATATATGAAGATTTCCGTCTTCTGGGTTGTTGCGCTGTGTAGTCTGGTCGATGTTTACCAACGTTTCAGAGGTCATACGGCCTCCGTCATCAGAGTATGAAGACTTCCGTCTTCTGGGTTGTTGCGCTGTGTAGTCTGGTCGATGTTTACCAACGTTTCAGCGGTCATACTGCCTCCGTCATCAGGGCATATTCATCGCCCTGATGACGGAGGCAGTATGACCTCGAAACGTTGGTTAACATCGACCCGACTACACAGCGCAACAACCCAGAAGACGGAAATCTTCATACTCACCGCTGTGAGAACCTCAAGTCTTTCAGCAGATATATCTCAGTCGCGGATAAAGAGGTCGTTACTGCCTCCATCATCAGGGTAAGGACCTCTGAAACATTGGTAAAATTCTGGCAGAATACACGGGACTACAACCCAGAAGACAGCTATTCAAAGTCATTCTTCTTCCCTGGGGTTAAGCTGTCGGAGTGTAAGCTCGTTGCCAGAGTATAGGGCGCAGCGTCCCAGAAGTGAGTCGTCTTCGGCATAAAGAAGTTTGTGGCCACAGCCATCTTCATACTCGCCGCCCTGAGAACCTCAAATCTCATACAGAGAAATCAGGATTGCGTACGGATCTGTCAGAAGCAAGTTAATATGATGTGTGATGGATGTTGGATGTGTAGCCTTGTGGTGTTTGAACTGTACGACGCCTTGTGCAGTGTCATGCTTGTCCTGAGCTGAGGATCGAAGAAGGAACATGAAATGGACTCGCAGAAAGGAACGGATGCAGACAAAAGTGTGCATTTTGAGAAGCAGTGGCAGACTGAGAGAGATGCCCATGAATATTACGTGGTGTGGTGGTTGGATGCGAGTGATGAATGTCGTAAAGATGAGAATTGTGTGCCGTAGATGAGGGGAGTTTAATATAGAAAGACACACGGACGTAGAGAAATGCACTAGTCGCGAGTAATAATATAGGATCTTAATCG
>NW_019059658.1:539384-551230 GCF_000696155.1 Zootermopsis nevadensis | reverse complement strand
GGGGGGGGGGGTGAGTATTGAAATTAAATAAATGAGCGTAAGTTGTGAAGGAGTGAAGTGGACTGACCTGGCAGGCAGTCTTCTTTGGTCAAAGTGATTTACCTTTTTTGTGCAGGAGTAAGGGATTTCTTCAACTGAGGCATTGCCTTCATCTCGTAAGAAATATCTTGATCATCGGAGAAACGACTCTAGTCACGAAAAGGTTTGGAGAGTTGGTTAGGAGTAGGCCTTTTCGAAACGTCGAGGTTCTCATGGCTTTGCCGGTAATATCTCGATTGTGGTCTGCTGGATTGTGACGCCGTGTGGTCTTGCAGGCACTTAACCGACGTTTCGGAAGAACGTATTGCCTACATTCGCGTCATAACCCAGAAGACGACAGTCGACATATAGGCCTGTATTCTCCTGGTTTTTTTTTGTATATTTTATATTAAGCGTTGAAGTCTAATTTATCTGTGTGTCACGTGGTGCTTATGTTTTGAATAAAATTTTATTAAAATTGATCTGGATATTGAATAAAGTATAAACTACTGCAACGGTCTACTGAGCACGTTTTCAAACATCCTAAACATGTTTGTTTGTTTGTTTGTCTGTCTGGTTGCTCCCCTGTCTCGAGTTCTGCAGTCCAACGCTTATTTTTACAGAAGACGCAGTGCTTTTTTGATGGATGTTTTTCCTAAAATGATTGGCATCGGATGTTATTACTTCCACGCTGGTCTTGATATTTAGAGTCAAATTTGAGAGGGTTAAATGGAAACGCGTATTGATCCAGCGGGTGGAATTGAGAGTTGGGGGGTGGGGGGCAGGGATTTATAAGTCAACCCTCCTATTTTCCTGAATCAGATTCGTAGAATGCCGATTGGTATTAAAATGTATTCAGTGGTTTTCGTGGATATTGAAAAAAAATTGAAATTTAATTACTGTATTTCCCATTTCTCCGTGTTTTATTTGGGGGAAAAAAAATCGGAGAAGAGTGTTTGAAATTGGAATGGTTAAAAACTGAATGGTAATTAATTATATGTATATAAGCTGATCTCTCACACCGACATCCGAGAAGTGGAACCGAATTATGTCAGACTGTAATCTCTGTTTAGACTGTATCTTTGTCACGCTAAACTTACGACTTTTTCTGTGACGAACGAAATCTGATATGTTTATTTGTGAGAGAGTCGTTAGGATTTATAGTAGGATATAGGATTTATGTTCCTGTTATTGACGTCATTGTAGCTCAGCTAGGGATCGATGTCTGGCCCTTGTGAACAAGGTAATGAACCCCGGAAAGTTTTCGGTTTTTGAAATAATTTACACGGTGGTATCGTACCCGTTCAATTGGAAGGGCATTCATTTCTGATGGCGAATCGTAGCAATATCAGTTCCAGTTGCATTTACCTTAAAAGCAGAACTGTAAACCAAATTGGACTGAAGAAAAGAAAAATATATTTACAGAATTGTAGTCAGAACCAGAACCGAGTAGACCACTTTCAAGGCACAGGTATAAATGGGCGGATAATATTAAAATGTATCTTAAATAAATGATCGAAGGTATGGACTGGATTTATCAGGATCAGGGTAGGATCCAGTGTTGATCTGCTGTGTGCATGGTAATTAATTTCCTGGTTCAGAAAAAGCCAGTAAGTGTCTGCGACAGATGGTTATTGAGAATCCTGTCATAGTTTCATGAGCTCTAGATGCAACTGATATGTTTGTGTTTCAGTGTATATACGGGTGTTACGTCCATTCAGCCATATTGCCGACATTTCATCGTAGATGCTATTGGCTACTCCAGGTAAGATCATTAATTACATTTAAATTGATCTCAACACTAACTGCAGGCCCTGTAAACAGTTGGGCTGTGCCATGATTTCCGTTGTGTCTGTTTTATTGGAGAAGAGGAATTTAGGCCCGTGTTTTTAATTCAGTGGCAGAACACACACAAGGATGTTAAATGAATGTGACGCTGGAGTCTGCATAAAAGACTTTTAACTGTAACACATTATATCGCGCGCTTTAACAATCTGCGTATACTGTGCCATAAACTCTTTCTAGTGCTGATGTTAAAAATTCATTTGTATCCGTAAATCTTCCGACTTTAATAAAACCAGATGCCTTATTACTTGTACTCATTTCTTTGTAGCAATGCAATTAAAGGAGCTAAATTAATATGGGAACATTATGTGCAGATGGTGGGTAGATTTACTTTTCATTAGTCAGTCTGAGCTTGTGGAAGTTCAGCCCCATGCAATGATTATTATGTAAGACTTGAGGTTCTCACAGCGGTGAGTATGAAGATTTCCGTCTTCTGGGTTGTTGCGCTCATCGCCCTGATGACGGAGGCAGTGTGACCTCTGAAACGGTGGTAAACATCGACCAGACTACACAGCGCAACAACCCAGAAGACGGAAATCTTCAATGATTATTAGTTTTGTTGTGCTTTGTATGCTTGACACACACACCTTGATAGCACAGACTGGATGACGGTGGCAGAGACGGTCTCTGAAACGGAAGCGTGTCCCGTGCTGACACTAGTGATGACCCAAGAAAGCTACACTGTGCTTTTTAACTTTGTAATTCCTAATATACAAGCAGGGCAACCGTGTGAAACTGTGGTGGGCTTGGTATTGGTCTGCCATAAATTCCGTTCTGATTTGCTTAATGCACCTGTTCCCTGGTGGAAGAATGCAGAAACTATGCCAACAAGATGGGAAATGTAAATGTGTTATATCTGAAATTGCATAGAAATCATGACAGCTTTTGCGCATACATTTCAGGGTCCTGAGAGACTGACATTGAACAGTTTAACTGTAGAGTGTGATGTGTTGCAGAACCCAGATATAGTGTTGGTCCACTACCTCAATGTGCCATATCCAGATGACAACAAACTGGCAGTAATCACACCGAGCCTGGCTTTATGGGGTGACAAAAAGGAGTGGACCAAGGAAGAACTGGTGTCGCAGCTCAGGCCCATGTGTGAGTCGCCATCAGCCCCCTGTACATCCTCTACATCTTCTACTTCTTCTTCTTCCTACTCCAGTGGTGCTGGTGTTATGCAGGGTGAAGTGAAAACAGATCTGTGTTGCTTGCTGCATCATCCCCTCTCTTTACCGCATGGCTTCTCATTAGGTCAGATTTCATTGTTTCTTGCATTATCAGAAATTTCAGAATTGTGTAGCCAGGAATTATACATGGGCCTATGTTTTAAGAATTTCTAACGTACCAGTAATGGTTCCTTTGTATAATACCGCTGTTCCAGCAAGTGATATCCAATGGTACAGGGTCTTTTGTGAGTAATTGATAGTTACCACATTTAACTGAACAAGACGTGGTTATCATGTAACTCGAAAGTCCATAACTGTGACCACAAAAACCCATCATTTTATTTTATACTGGTTTAGTTCAACAAGTTAACATTTTTAAAACACATTTCTCTAAGATGCACTTTAATATTGTCTTATAATCAGTATCTAGTTTTCGAAGTAGTTTCTTTGTTTGAGAATATCAAGCTGGTGTTCTATATTTATTTCCTGTTTTCCCAGTGTTATATAGCGTTGAAGAAGAAATGGTGACATGATTATTAATATGAAGGGTAGGATTTGAGGTTTTTGTGGTGGTAAGTCTAAAGATGGCTATCATCTGGGTTGTAGCGCCGTGTAGTCTGGTAAAAGTTTATAGCCATTTCAGAGATATTTGCTGCTTCACTCATTGTCCTGCTGATGAAGGCAGCAGGGACCTCTGAAACGTTGATAAACTTCTACCAAACTACATGGCGCTACAACCCAGATGATAGCCATCTTCAATATGAAGGGTGTTTGAGAAGAGTGTTGGACAAAACTTGTCTTCTCATATTTATTTGGAGAGACCTAAGGAAACATTGAACAACTTCATGACACTCAAGAAATTGTATTCTTATGTTAGAAAACCTTGATAAAAAAAGGTTCATGAAGCTTTCTGTTCAGGGAACGTGCAGCTTGAATTGAGAAAGAGTAAGGAGAGATGCCAAAAATAGTAAAGAAATAACAAACAAGCTTGGAAAGTGTATTCCATTCCAGAAAACACACAATATCATGCGTTCTTTGCAACCTGCATTTAGAGGTATTATATCTGCCTTGTTTAATAGTTCCCACTTTGGCCACCAGATTGCAGCATATCATTGTCTACTCATGGCTTTCCTCATTTGTCTCTTTGTTATCAAAGTTTGATTTTGAGGTTGTGCAGAATGGCATGACCTCTTACCAGATTTCATCGAAATACGTCCAGTGGTTCTCAAGTAGAATTGACTGGATAGATGGACACAACCAACCCATAATGCATTCTCCCCATGCAGTTTGCAAAAGAACACATGAATATTGATTGAACTGAATTACAGAGCTCAATGAATAATCATAACAGTTGTCTATTAACTAGCACTCTTTCACTGCCACTAAATTGACAGGCTATAGGAAGCAGGCACTTCATTCTTTGCTTTCTTGCATCCACCAAGAATTTCATGCAAATTATTTACTTTTATTTGCTTACTACTTGACTCCTTATTAAATACTGTTAATTCTGGCTGTGGACACACCCATTTACAAGGTAAGTTCTGTTATCTGGAAAATCACATCTGTTGAAAAAATTTCACTCACACTCAACCTGTTCACATCAGGTGGTATGATTATAGATTTCTTTTACTTTGGTTTAATTTTTTTAATATTTGCTGTGCATTCTCTGATGTGTAGAAAGAACCATTGCTGTTACAGTATCAGCATTGCTGCATTCACAAGATAAAGAAGACTATTCAGGTACATTGCAGACTATACGTTAAATACAGTCCCAGTGTGCGAACTTGTTTTGATATAGTTTATTTCTGTCCTATAATTGTATCTTAACAGTGTATAAGATAGTGTTCTTGTGAACATCCTTTTATGTTCATATTTTTAGGTACATTCACAATGAAGTTTCAAAAATGTACCTGTTACGTTTACCATATCTGTCTGTCTGTATGTGTGCCTGCTTGCATGTACTAATTTGAAAACCACTGAATAGGTTTACATTAAATTAGGTACTGATAAGGTCTGCTAAAATTTGTTAACATGGCTTAATTTTAGGTACTATCCCAAAATTTTCCTGGGGGTTCTGAGGAAAGTAATGGAATTTTTTTTTCTGAATTTCAATCCTGAGTCCTACTTTGTTGAAGGAAGGGGGCCTAGGGATACATGGGAGATCTCTTAGTTTAAAGGTTAAGAACCGACGGTATTAACCTTAGAAATTGTTACGTGTGCAGCAGACGTCATCTTCGGCAGGGGCAGCAGCAGCAGTTGTTTGTTGTCTACTGTGAAATTTTATATTAGAAAATGAAATTTAATTTCTGGCAGTATATTACAATATGGTGACCATATTGGAGCTTAATTCTTAAAGTGAGTAAAATGTATCTATAGAGGGTTTGCTCATCATATTGCACATGTACAGTTATTATATATTTTCACATCGTAGTTTCATACATGATCTCTCTTAAATCCTACTCGGAAATGTTCCTCGTTGTTGTACATATTGTTTGTATGATTTTACATTAAGTCAGAGGAATTTTCTTAATAATTTATGCATTTTAATGCCTTTTATATGCATGATGACCTGGCATGAACACTTAAACAGCTTTTACCTTAATTTCCCACTGTCTCCTTTATGTTCTAAGCTATTCTGGTATTTCCTTACTTTGTAGTCATATTTATATATGTAGAACTTTAGCATCATGCGTAGTGGCATTTTATCTTTGGATTTCAAACTACTTGCAATGCCATCTCTGGAAAAGCTCGTCTTCAATTTTCGGATGAAAGAGGAATACCTTGGTGTTATGAGACACAGTAATTCTGGATAGACAGCTGCAATGCATTGCATTCTTGATTGATAAAATTGTATGGTACATATCTTCTGTCATTACCACACAATGGGATTGCATTCTTGATTGATAAAATTGTATGTTACATATCTTCTGTCTTTACCACACAATGGGGTAATAACTGTTTTAGTTCTTCTGTCAGACTAGTCCAGAAAACACTTAAATCATATTCCGGTCCAATGCCAGACTCAGACTGACAAGACTGATGGTCTTAAAAGTCAAAACAAATTTGTATTGATGTTCGAGGTTTGTGTTGTGTTTAGATATATCATAAAGAAAGTTCTGTAAGAATCAGTTTGATATTCAGAAACTCAAGTTTCTGTCCAGTCTGACAGTTTCAAATTTTAAACAAAATAAATTAGACTTATTACAGTGTCTCACATTATCAAAATATGTTAACCTCAGGGATTTAAAGTTCTTACTATCAGAAATTCTAATTTCACACAATTTATTATTTCTGTAGTTTATGTGTTGGTCTTCTGTTATTTGCCTGAAAGGACTGAGGAAACCTCAAAAATATTTTTTGTCATATCAGTTATTATCCCAAGTGGGGTTTGAACCAGGCACCTCTACAGTCCATGTAAGATGCGAATCACCAAGATAGTCCAGATTTACGTAACCTTGCTACCCAGTGACTTTTGCAGCTTCGTATCATGTGCACTATTCATTTTGGTAACTGATTTTACTGATATATTATGTAGTCATAATTTATTATGAAATGTTTGAAGTACAATACTGCAAACTAAAATTCAGGGTTCCTTTATCATATTTGTGATTCCTCTATAAAACAAAGAATTCTGTAATGGATCATTAATTCCATTTTTATTTTCAGTTTTCAGTGAAGATGAGCCGGACCTCAATAATGAGCTGGAAATATCGGTAAGATGCTTTCCTAATTCAGTTTAACTCTTAACTGACTGAAACACAGTTAACTCAATTTATCTCTAAATGTCATTGGCGATGGTGTTGAATTACCAATTTAAAATTTTTTGAGGAAGCCCAGTGGCGATTGAAAAAGTCCATAAATCTGAAATTCATAACATTTAACTTGACCTGACGTGAAACTAACAAATACCAACTACATGGTGCTCGATAGTGTTGATGGTTTGTGCATCTGGTGATGACTTTTCTGACAGACGGCAGAGACGGTGGAAGCCATTGTTACTCAGCTGATGGAGAAGCAGCGTCTGGCCCGAGCAGCAGCGCTCACCAAACAGCTGGAGTGTGGTTGCCCTGACTCAACATGTGCTGATGGGAAAACCTGTTCCCACCCGATGCGGCGGATAACGGCAGCGAAGACTAGTACCACTGACCTCACATCCAGTTCCAACGCTCGACAGGCTGTTGTTAGTATGTCTGCTATCAACACTGAGAACAACAACCAGGTATTCACTTACAGTTGAAATTTCATAACCTTTGATGAGAATGGCGTTTTGAATATAAATTTTCAGTATAGTGTTCAAAGTTAGTAATAGAGTATTTTATTTCATCCAAATGGTTTTCCTTTTCTGTAGTCAAGTAGATTTGATCTAAATTTTGCAATCTTGTTGTATGCTTTTTATTTACTCAATACTTTCATAAATTATTTAATTAGCTTCTGCCATCTATGGAGGAATAATTTCTACTATTTTAGTTCAGGTTTTGGCCATAGTATAATACAGAATTAACTGTTTGTGTCCACCTTCTATTTTCACCAACCTGTGTCTTGCATCGTAGTGTATGAAACTTAAGTGATTGGTTGATTAATTACAGTTTTGGAATTTGTTAGGAAAGTATATTTGGATGACACTATCAGCAGCAGTGGTAGTAAAATATGTATTTAAAACTGAGGTAGCAAAATTTAACAGACACAAGTAATAACTCATTTCTTAGGGCACCATTATAGAACTTGCTAATGGATGAACATAAAAGTTAACCATTCATAGAACTGTTAAGTTGCATGCCAGTTAAGCATCTGTTCATAGAAGTGTTATATTCCATGTGTAGGTTTCTTCCACAACTGGCTCAGGAAGCGTGATCCTTACATCAACTTCCAACAATGCAAGCAGTGCAGCACGTCTCCATTCCCGAGACGGGATCTCTTTACACTCCCATCATTCCCACCAGCAGCAGCAGCAGCAACAACAGCATTCCCATCATCACAGTAACAATCGTAGTTCATCTAGTGGTAGCGCTGGCAACCCAACCACCACATCAACCCCCCCTCTTGTTCTCAGTTTGTCCCAAATCCAAGGTGGTGGAGGCCTCCTCATCCTTAATAGTTCCACTGGGAACAGTTCGACGAACCAAACTCATCAGTCCTTAGTTTCTCCCGTTGCCGTCACTTCCTTTGTCTGCAGCGCCAATTCAGCACATCACCAGCGGAGTCATCATCAAAACCAACATCTTACAAATGATTCATCAAAATCCATGACACCAGCAACAATAGTGTTGAAGCAGGAAGCCATGGAAACAGGCTCGTCGCCATCTTCCTGTTGTCACCAGGCTTCGGTGTCTGAAAGCAACACAGCAACTAGTAATAGCATGCTGAACATTAACATTACCAATAACAACAATAATATTAATATCAATGATAGTAATAAAATGGACGTTACAAATGGAAATGTCTCATCAGGTTTTGACAGTAATGGTGCGACGTACTTAAGTAGCAATCGAGACAAGAGCATTCTGAGATCAGCAACTCCAAAGCAGCAGCATGTAGCATTATTATCAACCCCAAATTCCTCCATGAGCAGTGCTCCACCCACTCCAGCCAAACACATGGACACAAGTGGAGAAGACCTGATGGACATAAAACAGACTTACTGTGGCAGTGATACTGTTTTAGTTATTAGTTCAAGCTCAAATTCTGGGATGAAAAACACAGACACTGTTTCATTGGTCGGTGGTTTCTTTAATGAAACATTAGACCTGTCCCAGGAAGATATTCAAAGGACATTGTCGGCCAACATGCCTCTGTCATGTTCTGCAGAGTTAAACCACCACCACCGTCGTAGTGGTGGGAGTATGGTGAGTGGTGCTCATCATGTTATTGCGTCCAAGTCTATGGCTCCTTCCAGTGGAGACCAGATGTCCCCTGATGATGTCATAGTTCCAGAAATCAATCCAATGGATTTCATTGACAGCTGTGATGTAGTGGTATCACCAACACAGGTTTGTATTTTGCCCAGAACAGTCTTAGAAAACAAGCGAGGAATAGTTTTCCTATTACAGTGAAATATTTTTGTGTTAGATTTTCTAAAAAGTGAAGATGTGTAACTAATCATGATGTCTGGTACATTTGCAATGATTATATACCTAAGAGTTTATTTGACAATTTAATTGACCATAAATAGTTATAACATTTTCTTGGAAATGTTTTTTTGTAGAATGTTGAGCAAGAAAACAAATTTCCAAGATTTTTACGTAAATTTCCTTGAACAGAGACTACCATAAGTGACTTAATCTCTTACCAAGACACATCTTTGCAGGGATAATTTTGGATGAATAGACAGTCACAATGTGGTAACAGTGCAAAGTAGTATTATATTGATTGTGGTAACTAACAAGTGAGTGTTTCTCCATGCCATGCAATTTGGTATGCTGCTTTTTATAATTTTATCAGGAAAAAGTTTTTACTTTTGTATTTGTTCTTTTGAAGTTCCAGCATGGTAAGAGAATGATATTTTTAGGTTATTTGTTCCAGAGAAAGGTGTATCGAACTTTACAAAATTCAGTCTTGCGCAATATACTTGTTTTAAGAACTTCTTTTACTAATCTAAAAGCTTGCTGAAATAATACCTGCTTTATAAAAATTAGACTCATAGGTGATGTAATGGTGCACGTGTGTGCTTCATTGTATTGTGAATATTTATCCAGAGATTTCCCTTTTTTTCTGAACACGAAAAACTGTAATTTTAAAGAGAAGAGTGTGATTTTATGCAGATATTTTGGGTTTTCTAATGTGATAGACATTTCTGTATGTTTTCTAAAACCACAGTCACACACCAAAAAAGTACTTTTCTTTTATTAGAATATGATTTATTAACAGTTCCTAATTAAACAAAGATTTCCATTGTCATCAGTTGAAGGACTAGAGCCCCCAGTTGAGACTCCACAGTATCCTTGTTCAAAGATTTATGAGATTTGATGTTTTCTGTCTTCCACCTTCTTATTTATTCTCAGTTGAACATTGTCCTGGATTTATGGTTACATGCTGATTATGTTTCTTGTATGACAACAGTGTTTTATGAAGGGCTTAATTTGTAATGGAACAAACAGGCACTAAGCTCTAACAGGTAAAGTTCAAAAGTATCTTCTTTGTAAGTTTACCTCAGTTACATACTTTTTTATCAAATCAAGTAACTAATTTTCAGAGCTAACAGAATCATTTGTATAGGACCAGTAAAACCTGCTTGTAGTATAGGTACTATATCCTTTGATTAAAAACTGTTCAAGACAACTTAAGACACCTCAAAATGTGTGCTATCTAAAAATGTCACTTTTGTTATTATATCTCATTTTTTATTCTAGGTGGATGATGATGTGTTTGTCAATCTTGATGCATTTGACATGCTGGGGGACTTTCCAGAGCTGGAAATTCTTGAATCTTCTACAGAGAGCAACACGGCAGCAGTTAACAGTACTGGGAGTACAGGAATGGACCAGACCACTCCTGAATCCCCTTCAAATCAAAGAGGAAAGTCTGTCACATTATCATCTGTGGATAAGGGGAATGATCAATCATCACCAAGAATGGACTATCGAGAAGGCACGGCAAACATTACCGACTACTCGCCAGAGTGGGCCTACCCTGAGGTGAGTGTGTTGTGTCACCATTTACTACAACACTTCTAAACTGAATTAAGAACAACAGAAATCACTATTAACCCTTCAGCGTGGAGTGCCGAACATCGCTCGTCATGACTTAGTCATCCCATGGCGTGGAGTGCCGAGCACTGCTCGCATAATGCGCGCTAAGACTTCTCCTTCTTCGTAGCGACTGACCTTGTATTTTATGTTTTCTGGATCCAGTAGCCATGTAGAGAAAAATGCTGGCTATCGATTGATATATAACATGATCAACGACCTTAGTCAATGCATTCTCTGTTCTCCCCTTGGTAAGAACAGAATTCTATAGTACATATCTGCCGTCAGTCAGCCGTGAATATGGCTTCGAGTAGCAGGCGTTTTTTGTCTCCTCAAGACATTGCTAGAAGTGTAGACGAACCTCTCACTGATTCCGAAAGTAGCGTGTTCGATTCAGATGATGAATCAAGTGTAATCGATGATTTACCTGTTCGTGAATTTCTTACATGTGACGAATCTGAAAATGAATACAATGACGGTGAACAAAGTGGGAGCAGTTTACCGAGTGTGGCACGTCCTGCTGCTTAAGGTACATTTTTTAACTTTCTATAAAGCATAGTGTGTTGTGAACATTTTGTTCAAAGTTTCACTAAAATTCATCAATTATTAGGGAAGTTGTGCCCATATAAGTAAAATGATGCACTTTCAGCTCAAAATTAAATCCCCAACCAGAAACTCCTCCCACAGCACGGTATAGACTTGGGATTTAAATGCTCCCACGCTGAAGGATTAAAAAAATAGGTATTGTCACTTTTCATTTATAAGCTGTTTATTATATCTGAAATAACTTTCCCCCACCCCTCTAAGGACTAGAATGGTAAGTGTCGGTCTGGTGTATGTAACTCAGGTGATCTAATAACTACTTTCACATCATTGCCCATATTTCTTTATAAACCCCATAGCTTTTCATTATGCACAATAGAGTTTGTTGATAAATAATGCGCTATTTATTCATTCTTGATTTTAATTGGGCAACTGGCACAGCAGACGGTATGTTTGCTAGAAGTGAACCCCGGAATGCCATTGAAAACTTCGGCAGGTATCCGGTGCCAAGCGTTCCGACGCATGTCGTCATGCAGCGAACAAAATATGCAATATTTACTGCAGTCAACATCCAGATGCCTTTTGAACC
>NW_019059658.1:449831-538977 GCF_000696155.1 Zootermopsis nevadensis | reverse complement strand
CCCCTCCAGTATATGCCAGACACTTTTGACTTTTATTAGCCATGTGTTATGACTTACATGTGGCCTGACTGACCGACTCTATGGTGCAGAAGCCTGAAGCCGAGCCTTTGCCTCCTCCCATATGGAAGGTTTCTTTATCTTTACATTTGGTCTAGTTGTCTATATATTATGTTAGTATACTACTGTACCATTAATTCTTGTAGTTACAGCCTGACCAGCAGAGGGAACTTTCAGTAATAATTTACATTTGCTGTGTTTACAAAATCACCAGCTCGCTAGTCTGGTTACTAAACTTAACTTTGCTTTTCTTTACACTACATGGTTTATAAACAGCTGTTGTTTTGCTATAGCTGAATCCAGACCAGAATTAGTGTCTGCAGGTATTTCATTCCTTACTTAAATGTAAGCACAAATATTCATGCTGCTGTTCTCCATCTCGACATGGTTTTTCTTTGATTTTGATGTTTGTAGTTTTATATATCATCTAGACATGAAATTCTAGAATCCATATTGTATATAAGAGGTCATTTAATAAATTAAACTTTACAGTAATTTCAAGTCATACAAATATCATGTAGGTAATGATTGATGAGGTTATGACATTTTCAAGGGGAATATTGTTGAAGGAAAACAACAATGTGCCCTCAGCCCTGAAAATAGAGCCAGTGTGTTTCTTCAAAATGTTAGTACCCACTTGTAAGTCCGCGTGGTGTAATAGCTCAGAAGACCAGCATTGTGATCTTCACTGCCTTGAGAACCTCACATCTCATATGCTTTCTTTTTGTAGCCCATGAAGTTGGCCTGGCTACGCTTCAGGTAGCTTGCGAGGGTTTTGTCATCTCCAACTCGGTGATATTTGAGTACAAGAAGCCAGCAAAAGAAGATCGAACATCTGCCTGTGAGCCAAAGCTGGAGCAAAGTAGTAGTGACAATCTTCTGAAGTTTACTCTTCTGCAGCGATTAGAGGCAATGGATGACCGACTACAGATAAAGCAGGAGCCTGATTGCTCAGAACTGGTGAGTGGCTTGTTGCTTGTAAAACTCAAGATTATTTTTGTACCATGTATGTTAGCCTCTTTTCCGTATAAATTATGGCCATAGAAAATGTGATAAGGAATGAATCATACTTCAATTTAATATTTACCTTTCAGTAGTGTCAATCTAAAGCTTATTAGAATAAATTTTTGTACAAAATTGTTCATATATTATTTTCTATTAATACCCATTCATTTGGCAGTTAGTGTTGTAACCAGGTGGTTATGCACAGCCAATTTAAAGGTCTGCCATCTTAAATCAGTTCAGTGGAGTCCATATAGAGCACTGTTGAATATGAAACCTGGAAGTTATATTTGCCCACAAAATGAATGCCACTGATAAAATTGTGTTTTCCATATTTGGTTATGAATCTTACTTGTGAGTCTGCCCTGATATTATAAAATAATAGTCTTAATTTAAAGTCATATAAAACAGAATTTTGTATAAGAAAACTGCTTTCGTAATGACAATAACAGGAGATCCGCTTCACACTTCAGGTTGAGGGTTCTGCAGTTTTCAACCAAAGCAACTTTGAGGATCGTCTAGTTAGTTATTGCCAAGAAATGACCACCAGAGCATGGAGGTCAGGGGAGGAAGTCGGTCCTTCATGGTTTTCAAGCCACAGGGGAATGACACTGCTTCATTTGGCTGCATCTTTGGGATATTCGCGGTAAGGGTACTTTATCCTCATATGCTTGCTGCTCATTTTCTGGAAGCTGTAACTGTCTGTATCAGGTATCTACCGATTCTTTTAGACCATTACCTGTATTGTATTAGGAACATTAGTAGCTGCCTTCAAGTCAACATAGCATTACATCATCCCAGAAATCAACATTAAAATCTTTTGTCCTTTCTTAAAATGGATGATATTATAAAAGTGTTATTCAAGTGTATAACAATGGTTTAGTTGTATATGATTGCTTGTTAATTGACTAATACAGTTATAGTACTTATATCTTTATTAAGAATTTATTTAAACTTCTGTTCTCAGGTTGGTATGTGCCATGCTGCACTGGCGTGCTGAGAACTCTTCTCTTTTACTGGAAACAGAGGTTGATGCCCTCAGTCAGGATGAAGATGGGTATACACCACTGGTACAGATTTATTATATTATTAATATTATCGGTTTGTGAAAGTCAGGGTGGAGATTTCTTAAAGATTTATGTTAACAAGAAAATCAATTATTTTGATCAGAGTTATTTAACGTTTTATACCAGTGTTCACTATTTGGACCTCCTTTTTTTAATGTTCAGTTAGTTTTCATTTTCTTTATCAAATGAGTATATTTGTGGGGTTTATTTTGCTGTCAGTATAAATAGTGATTATTTTCCTGATGCCATAAATAAACTGATTTTCTCTGTGACTAATGTTTTAGATGTGGGCATGTGCCAGAGGTCATCAGGAAACAGCTATCCTTTTGTACAGGTGGAATCACACAGCCTTAAATGTGCGTAACCTGTCTGCGCAGACAGCTACAGATTGTGCACGTTCTAATAAACATGAGGATCTTGCACAAGAAATGGAACGACTGGAAGCAGCACGAGAGAAAAATAACATGACACTTCTTGGTAAGACTTGAGAGTTATGCTGCCTCTTTGTGCCTGCCTCAGGTTCACTGACACATAGGCATATTACTATAAGCACAAATTCTTGTTGTAGGTTCCGCCACAAATTCGCCTACAAGCTCTACTTCACTAGGGTCTCCAACATCCACTCTTGTAAGGACAGAGGTGTCTTCTGTCTCCCCAGTAAATCTAGGTACAGACATTATGCTGCTAGGTTCATCAGCATCCCCAGATGTATCAACTCTGTCCCCAGCTGGTTCAGTTGTATCCTTGGCTTCTGTTGCGTCTACAGCACGTTCACATGATGGTGTTTTCCTTCGGCCTGGTGTTGTTACAAGGTTAGTAGATGTTCTTGGTGAGGAATTCATACAAACAGTGGGATAGAGGTGCAGGAGAATGAGATGAATGTGCTCAGCTGAAAAGAATCATATTTTTAAGCCCGTTGTCTGAGAGGCTAGCAGAGATGAATTTTCCAGCTTTCTGTGCTAGTTGAATATAAAGGGATGGAAAGCCCACTGAGAGGTGTAAAGTGGGAAGGTACATATCCGTTAAATCTGTAACCTTTCCACTTTTGTCTGCTACTTTTACAGAAGTGAGTCACAGAAGTACAGAGTTGTGAGTCTAGAGCTGCATGTGAACATTCCTCAGTCAGGAGAAGCAGGTAGTGCCAGTAGCAATCACAGTTCTTCTTCCAGCCCGGTTGGTTCCATTCCAGGTTTGTATGGAATTGCTAGTTTCAGTATGTGCACTTCTGAATGAACACTTGAAGGAGGCAGATATTGTGTTGTTTTGTGGAATATGGTACAGATTCTTATTGTATAAACTGTCAGTCCACTCTTGACTCATATGACATCAAGATTCATTTTGATACTGTCGTATCATGCTTAGGTCTCGAAAGTGTGCTTTTCAAAACTTTTGTGTGCATTTATTATTTTTCACATTACATGCTACAAGCCCTTCTTTTTCTACTGTACTACAAATCAGACAAGTTGGCAGGTGACACATATGCAGCTCAAATGATGACCAACAATTAAATGAGTTTAATTTAAATCCAGTAGAGCCATTCTTGTTTGCAGTATTTTTAAAACAACTTTTGTGCCACCTGGTATAGCTAATAAAAGACAAGTTTGTTAATTAAACAGAATGTAATACTGCGACCTAGTTACAGGAACTTTGTCCGAGCCATCTTTTTGTAGTTATTTTAGTGATTATTGATTAGCGTTAATTTGTATATTTATTTTAGTATTTTCATAGTGCTAATAATTTCTGTATGGTGATGTATCAGCCATGGAGAACAATACTCTCATTAGAAAGGCCTACGTAATGGGTGATGTGATGTTTAAATACAGGGATTGTGGATTCAAGCACAGCACAGCTGCATAACAGTGGACATACATCTGTACATCAGTCACAGCAGCATCAGCGTCTGACGAAGCGACCATCAGTGGACAGTGGAATTCATCTTGGTTCAGTACAGTCCTCAGACAGCCTGTCTTCGTTGAGATGCCATGGAAACAAGATGGGTGGTGGAAGAGAAACTCCAAAACTTTCACGGTATATTATTTACATGATGCACTGCATTTTCTACAGTACTTTTAGTTTACAGCAAAGCTGGAACAGCTTTAATATGCCTAATTTACATTTGTGAGATACCTTATCCAGATAATGATTGCCATATGAGTAAAGTTTAGTTTATTGTAGTGATACTAGTGGGCATAAAGGCACCAGATACTATATACTGCCCTCCTTTTCATCCCTTTCCATGTGTAATTTCCACACTTTTGGGTCAACTCTCATATAGGACTCTCCAACTCTGTATCTGCCAATTCTTACACATAATTTGCCATCCTGTAGTCTCGTTCTCTCCCCTCCATATCTCTCTTAACTTGGTTTGTCTGTGGGTGTTATCCCACTCAAACTATATGATGCCTGTCTTGTGCACAGTAAGAAATTTCACACTTTCACAAAACAACAGGTAAAATTTTAGTTTTTTTATCATATAACTTTATGATTGTAAATGGAGGCCAAATTGTTCTCATAGTTTTTAATCACCTTATCCATAATTTTTAATTCTGTTCCATGGCTTCTTTGTTAACTAGATGGTTGAAACAGTTTTTTTTGTCAGGCCTAAAACTTTTATGGTGAGGAACATTTGAGCCACATATTTTTCAAGCAAATTTTTATTTTGTTTGTTCATTCAGCTTCGACCGCAGCATGTCCCTACCACTTAATTCGCCGATGTCTGGTGTTGAAAGTTCGTATGACTGTGGGATTTCTGAGAGTCGTGACATAATGAGAAATTCTCCAGTCAGAAGAATGGATTTTGCACTTTGTGAGTTACAGCTCAGGTTTAGAACCTTTTTATATTATCATGAATTAAGACCAGGACTTCTTATGTCTCTTTTACACTGTTGATGAATATTAAAAATCATGCTAGATTTTCCAAGTTTTACACATTTGTAATCTTTACTCGGGTTGTCTTCTGATTGTTACTTAAAAGGAATTCTGAATCTCCAGGTTATGTTCAGGATAGACAGAAACTTTCAGTTTAATACATCACTTTAAAATTATAATAAATATTGTTATTGAATTTTATTCTTTATCATCTAACATTTTTTCCCCCTTTTTGTGTGGGTAATCATTTATATATAACTCCCCCCCCCCCCAAAAAAAAAAAAAAAAAAAACTACAGTACTTGTAAAGTTATAAAGCTGCATTGAATGCAGAACTTGGAGAATTTAATTGGGAGCTTTTAATATTTATCAGCAAGACATACATCGCTTGCAACATACGATGCTGTTTATTTCAACAGCAATTCACTTAACATAATCAAGCTCAATCAGCAGCTATGGTGTGTGAAAGTTGAAAGCAAGGTAAGTTTTCTTCCTTCATCTTTCTCTTAGTAAGTTTATCTTATTCTTTCTGTTTATTATTATTTTCAGAGCACATTCAACCTTCAGTTAGACTTCTCATATCTTTCTAAAACTTTCCATGTGATACATAGATCAGAACGTTCCAATCCTTTGTTTTTGCATGCAGCAACTTTCCTTCATGTGAGCTGAAGTCAGAAACAGTTGTAAATGACTCATGGCTGATTGTCCCTGTAGTATATATTGTTAATGTGTAATAAAATTAGTCTCATATTCTGTTATTGTTCCTCATTCATATCCTGTTTACATGGAAATAAACTATATATCTTGGTCAAAACCTCCAAATTATTTAATTATTTCCATTTGTTTGTAAACTGAGTTGTAGTACTGCATGAGTGAACTTTCATTGATAATTTGCTGTGTGTGTGGTTAATGATTGTGCAATGTGCAGTATGTGCAGAAGCTTTCAAGTGTCAGCCACATATTGATTGGCATGACAAATTGAATAAGATGTAAGAATACCTCATACCAAAGTTACAGTGCCAGATAGGTTTTTATAATCTATTGCTTGTACAAAATTTAAAGTCCCAGTTTGAAAAGTAGGCCTACTACTGTTTCTTTTTATTTTGACTTTTCAAAATATCTGCTCTAATGAAATATTATAACTACTTTTTGTATGTTATTATTATTTTTTTTTTATTCTGGCGTTGTTAAATTTTGCATTCATTTCCTAACTTCCAGTTCTGATTCTTGATTTCAACCGCAGTTGGTCAGGGAGCTGAAGGTCATAAACTGAATTATAATGCATGTAACAGTATTTACAATTTTTTATGTTATTATTGCGTGTCTATTTGAAAATAACAACGTTATTTAAAGTAATAGTGCACCTTTTAAATCACTTTATTCCTGATGTTTGCATCTTGTTTGTATCCTTTTAATCTGGTATTGTGTGTAGTTATGGATATTGTGGTCTTCAGTTTTGTGTATTTTTATATTTACTGACCACTTATAATAGATGTAATAATTGGGAGATATATTGCAAACTCTTATCAGAGTTCTTAGTGGGCTAAGAATGTGCACATTACAGGAGTTCTTTGCATGAGATGGGCACTCACTAGATGAGATTAACAGTTTGCTAGTTTTGAATTTGAGGACTTGTGTATGTTATAAATTCTCATAGATTATTTCATAAGAAATATTTTCAAATGGTAAGCATAAACAATGACTATTTTTTATGGACTATGGTCTTCTCGGATGTTATGCTGTTTAGTCGTGTTTAAATTTTGAAGGAACATATTTCTTCTATCTTGAGGGTTAAAATGAGTCAGTATGGGGATGTAAGTAGTTTATATAGGAAAAGAATGGCCAGTGGGTGTGGCAAGAAGGGGAATTAAGGTAAAGGGGGCAGAAGGCAAGTGACAAGCATTTATCTTGTAACATTTCATAGCCTTCAGGCCAGAGTCACCCATTTTGCAGATTTGCTACAGCTGTCAAATATGTCAGTGGGTTAATATGCAAAATTTTATCTCAGCTTGTATTACAGATGTTATCCCTTCATGACAGTATCTTTAAAAAGAGAGTTCACTTTGTACCCACGCTACAGTTTAGCAGGTCATGAGCCCATCTTTGACAGTAGTGTGCATATAGTTTTTCAGTGTTTTTGTATTATTGTTTCCTGTGAGAATGGATGCCAGAAACACGCCTGAATATTATATTGCTGTTTTATGATAATTACATTAAAAGAAGACTGTGTTTTTTAAAGGAGTGATAAGTAGCCATGTATTTGTTTAGTACAGTGGAACCTCAATATAATGCACCCATTTACACTGTGGAATTGCTTATATGGGAGCTTTGATCATGTTCCCCAATATGGTTACATAAGTTTTATGTCTCTCACTTTAAACACAGGTACTAAAACTGTACCCCAACACCTGCGTTATATTGAGGTTCCACTGTACTTTGAAATGTTAGCATGGAAGACATTTGCTTTACTTAGGAAGGGAAGCATTGCCTTACAGGTATGTTCAAAGCTACAATGTAGGATTTAATTAATTAACTCTTGATAGTCTTTTATGCTTGTTAGTTACATTTTTAAAACTTTTGCTTTTGCTATCTGCATTTCTAACAGGAATTATGCAGATTTTTCTTGTTTTCAACTTTCACCATTGCACCCATCAGAGCTTGTTAGATGGATCTAAACCATTCTCAGAAAACCTTTTTTGTGTTGCAGTTTCGTCTTGTATGTAGACTTCATATTTATAAAATTCAAGTAATAAGTCAAGTCCATCATCATATTGCAACACAAAGACTTTTTTTTTTTTGGGTGAAGATGCAATTTTTTGTAATATTTTGGTAACATTTAGTGACATGTTAAATGCATTTGACTTAGAAGATGATTTTTAGGTTTGCATTTTATATATACTAAATATGATTATAATTTACTGGTTACATATTAATATTTATAATTCAGTTAATTTTGACATAATACCATTATTTATTTTTCTTGAAGGCTTATAAATATCCATTCTTAAAGTATTGTTAGAGCATGATGTCTCTATGTTTTCTGGAGTTTCCAAGTCTTAACAGTAACATTTATATATTTTTTTAGTAGCTCCATCCTTATTGTGCATATTATTAAAAGTTTCTTTCAGTATGTATGCAATGATAAATATAAATGATTATTTATTTTCACACCATGATATCTAATTAATCTTCATAATGATTTCTTTCTTTCACAACTCAACAATCTGCATACATGTTTGTTAGGCTTAACTGGTGCAGTGATGGCAAAGAGGGTGGGCGGCAGGCCAGGACCTTATGCCTGTAGGAGCCTCATGTGTCTCATACCTGTTCAGATTTGGATTCCAAGAGACATATTTAATATATGCATTGTAACTAGGGAATCTGGGTGAGATTATATTTTTGCTTGCATTTGGTTTTCTGCATTTTTTACTTGGTATTATATTTTTTTCCTACAATTCTTCTTCACGCTTGAATTTTGGTTCAGGCGAAGTGGCAACGGGGCCCAGAAGTGAGAGCCCCATCATTGACGTGGAGGCCGTCTCGGACGAAGAGTCGGAGGCTAAACAGAGCATTGTAGGTCAGTCACTCGCAGCTGCACATCTACTGGTGGATACACTTTACTGTTGTATATAGTCTTCCATGCTGTGTAAACTGACTGACAGTATTTCTTTGTGGATTGTGGTCTTATGGGTGTTATGATTCTGCAAGACTTTGCAGATGGTTACCAGTGTTACAGAGGTTCATTTTAAAATGCTAACAACGTGTAATACTATTCAGTATCATAACCCAGAAGTTCACAATCTAGATTTTCACTTCTGTGAAAATCTCAAATTTCCAACAATATATCTTGTTTTTGTATGAAGGATTTTGATGAAGGTGTGATATTAAACTGATGCATATTCTTGGACATTTTCCTTGAAATTAACTTTTCCGCAGACCTAACTAATTAGGTTGTGTAGTTTAGCCTGATGACCGAAGCAGAGCCAACTGCTGATATGTTGTGTGTTCTTAAACTAATAAACAAAGGGAAATGTGCACAAAAATGCATCAGTACTTGTTTGTATTATTCAACATTTTTAGACCTGGAAAAAGTAATATATTCCTGTAAATTATAAAATGAAGAGAGCCTGACCCATGGATACAGAATTCTGTGTTAACATTTGCAGCAAGACAAATTTGTGTTTGCCATTACAGATAAAAATCAAACAAAGGAATGTTCATGAAACTTGATGCTGGTATTAATGGTTCCTGTATTAATATTCCATAAACACACCATTGCAAAGCTTGCATATGTATCACATTTACTAAACATATACCTTATAGTTTGAAGGTAGCCATTTGAATTCCAACTGTGATCACTGTTCATGGTTTTCTCATTTGCATTCCAAGTATAAAATTATATCAAGATTTTTGCTTTTAATGTGATTTTTATATAATTTACTGGAGTAATATATGGTTTTAAGGGAATATAAAATGTCTTAGACAGATCTGTGGAAGTGACACTAATTGTATGGTCAAATTAATGTTTTGCTCATGTACAGTCTTATTATCATACACATTCAAACACACAGGCAATTCTGTCAGACTATCCCAGGAGCCATTTTTGTCCTGGAGGAATTTTGCATATGTAGTTGCCTATTGGTACTTGGGTTTTGCAGACCCATCTATTAATTGACACAAACTGAAAGAACACTCACATAACATCAAAAATTCTGATTGCAGACTTTTATCATAAAGCGCCAGAGATTAAGTTTCTAACTGCCGGTCTGAATGTGTTAATATGTATGAGTTCGACCAAGTGACAATGTAACACATGGGATATACTATGAAATATATAAACATCTACTTACAATTTTTTTAAAAGCTATAAACATTTTATATCATCCATATTGCATTTAATTTCACAGGGGAACAAGAGGTTCGAGTACTCACATTGGCTGAACAGATAATTGCAGCTATGCCAGAAAGGATAAAGGTCAGTTGCATAATTTCATATTTAAATTACCATTACAAATAGAGGGGAAATAAGTGTTCTCCATTGTCAGTAAAGTGCTGGTACTCAGAAATAGAAATTACCTTTATTTGGTACCGTACAGGAATGGGATTTAAATCACTGTACTATGGGGCTGCCAACTATATTTTAACTCCGTGGTCTAACCCTGTGCTACTACAAGATACATCCAGTTGGACTGCCCGTAAGGCAGTTCCATTGGTCAGCTGGCTTTGTATAGTAGCCATTATAGTGTTGCTCCTTCACTAAAGGCTGCATTGACCTCCTATATTCTCTTATTGTAGCATGTAATGCTCATAATGTTATTTTCCAAATCACATTTGTATAAGAGTACAGTAAATGCCAGTTGTCTCATTAATTGCTTGTGCTGCTGCCAGAATGAGAGTGAGGATATGATGCTGGTACATGAGTGCAGTCTGTCACAACCAGAATCTTTGACAACAGCCAGTGAATCTCTCAGTGAAGTGTTCATGGAACCACTGCTCATGGACGAACCATCATCATCATTTGAACCAGTGGAGTTTAACTTTGAATTTAGTGATCATAACTACAGGTTGGTACTTGTGTGCATAAATATAAAGAGCTACCTAGCAATGTTCTTTGACATTCTTAGTAGGTTTTCCGTACCTTTTTATCATATAAAAAATATATATACTGTTTATTTCCCATTGAAATTTTCACTCAGTTCTATGTGTCAGTCCCCCTTTTAGGTTTTGAACCAATGAATGGATTTTTTGTGTATTTTGTTTCAAACATTGTGCTATTAAAAAAGATGACTGTCTTCTGAGTTGTAGTGCTGTGTAGTCTGGTAGATGTTCACCAATGTTTCTGAGGTCCTAGCTGCTTCCATCCATGGCATTACAACCCAGAAGACGGCTATCTTCGGAGAAAACCTTAAATCCTACTTGTGCTGTTAAAGGCTGCCCTACTCTTTTACTATAACATTTCATCCACTAATAATATTAATATGACAGTTTTTCAACCTGAGGTGGGAAAAAGCACTAGCATCACATAATGTATGTTCCTGAAATTTTTGTCATGTTCATGAATTCAGAAAACAGTCTAATGCTCTCATTAGGTTAAAAATGTGTGTGTGTATCTGTCTATATTTTGAATATCTGTTAGAATCATCTTAGGTTGTTGTAGAACCAACATTTTTTATGTTTTTTTAAAAGATATTTCTCTCTTCTGTGTTGAAATGTTCTAAGTGCAGTGAATGTGAATTAAGCACAGTGTAAAAATAAACCATTAATAAGTTATGTATCTTTTTCAGGTATTATGATGTTGGTACCCCCAGTTCATCTCTAAGCCCAGCGTCATCTAGTTGTTTGCAGTCTCCATGCTCATTTACTCTGGATTCTCCATCACCTCCACCCACAACTGCTGACTTCTGCGAGTTCTTCCAGGCCTCTAGCAGTTTGTTTGAAAAGGACTTTTCAAATCTCACCTTGTCTGGTAA
Source organism: Zootermopsis nevadensis (assembly GCF_000696155.1). The sequence continues at coordinate 527,514 of NW_019059658.1, read as the reverse complement.
GCATCATTTGTTAACAAACTGGATCCAACATGTACAGAACATTTGGTACAGTATAAGGAAAGAAACATACCTAAAAGCCAATCTACACATGAATTAAAAAGTAGGCCTAATTATGGAAATTACTACAATAATTACAAAAAAGAGTTTGACCATGTCAATCAGTTCATCCACATGTAACAACTGTAGAACAAAGTTAAGTTACTTCAGTCACATCATGTAACAGAACTAGATACTCCTGCTTTAAATTGTTAATGAATATCTAAATTCTTATCTCCAATATCAATCAACCTTCACAATCCTCAAATTAATTTTAATCTTAAATTAAAATTGAGAATATGTTATCTTGTTAACATTAGATCGTGAGCAAAGGGAATTGTATGAAGCAGCTAAAATAATCCAGAAGGCTTACCGATCATACAAAGGCCGCAAGAAGTTGGAGGAGCAGGATAAAGAACGTGCTGCAGCTGTTCTTATACAGAATTATTATCGCCGCTATAAACAGGTATGCCAGTATAGAGTGAATAATAACATTAATCTATATTGTACATTGCTGTTTACATGGAAGGTTTTATCTCATTATTTGTGATAACTGTTGTAGAAATTATTTCTAGTGTTCATTTACTTTACTGTGCATGCGAGAAAGAGAGAGACAGATGGAGTATGTCACATGTCATGCACACGCATGTGTGTGCGTGCGCACATGTGCATATGTCTGTTATTTCTACATGAGATAACCACGTACAAAGTGTGTCAATTCAGTATCAAATTTGGTTCTGCTTTTATATGTGCATCCTTTTCAGTAAATCAATTTATGCAGAGGTTGTTCTAATTTATATATCTCTGGTCTTGATTAATTTTTTTAAGAAAAATTTATACTCTGATGAAGTTTTGAATGAATTACCAAATGGAGATTAGATATATTTTATATATTCAAGTTGAACATATATGTACAATTTAGTAAAAAATTGCATAAGCTTTGTACAAGATTTCTTGTAACATTTGCTGTAATTGCACATTGGATATTATTTTTCCATTCCTAATTTGTGCAATTTGTTTAATAAATATTGAATAGAAAGTATCTTTTGGAAATAAAATAAGTTTATTCATGACAGCTTAATCATTATAGTGAGTATTCACCAAATGGCTGGAGTTCAGTTCTCAACAGGTCATCATTATGTTGAGAAAAGCTCTGTGGCCCAGCTGGCTTCATATCATAAGGTACTGGGGCATGCAACTGATCGGTATCCCATGCATCTTAATGGGATGGAGCTTTTAAACACAAGGACAGCATTATTCTTTTACCTTTCTCTTTGATAACTTCATCTGAAATTTGGGTCAGTTTTATAAAATAATAAAAGTTATTGAAGTAAAACAATGACAGCTATAAAACATACATATCTGTAATCCGTCTCTGTTGCGTGAATTTAAAGCACTACAAGATTTGTGCCTCGTCCTCTGCGTGGTAAGAATTGTGAATATGTTGAAAGCAAAGCGTTGTGTAAGTGATGATTATGTGTTTCTTCTTTTTCTTTCTCCCATTCTATGACTGCTGCTGGAACTCCGTATATCTCCACTGCTCTACAGTATGCCTACTTCAAGCAAATGACTCGTGCAGCCATGGTAATACAGAATGGTTTCCGTTCATACTGCGAACACAAGCGGTTCAAGAAGAGTCAAGAAGCAGCTGTATGCATTCAGAACTACTACCGCAACTACAGGGAGCAGGGGGGGAGAGGAGGGAGTCGTGAGGGAACACCTAGTAATGCTGGTCAGGCTAATGCTAACAGCAGTGGTAACACCAGCAGTAGTGGTCTCAAGTAAGTTTGCCAGCCTGCAGTGATGCCATCTCTCAGGATGATACTTATATGTTACACTGAGAAACAAATTGGCTATTTTAATGCACAGAATATAATTGTGATGTAAACATTCTTACTCGATGAGTCGGAGAAGCATGTTTCGTGAGAATAATAACAGCCTTCATTTAGCCACTTTTTCATTCATGCTGTCTTGCATTGGGAAGCTAGAAGCCAAGTGGCATCTCCTGGTATAAAAGTATTATATTACTAACCCCAGAGAACACTATTTTAGAATCTGGAAGTGGCTGAACTGGTCAGTAACTGCCACACATTTTGTCTCCATTCTGAGCCAGTTGAATCGAGTTCATACCCTCAGCCTCCTATGTAGTGGAAAGCAGGGTCGAGAAGTGGTGGAACTGTACCTCCACTACCCCACACATGTTTAATGCATGATTCTTTAATAAACACCAGGACAACTTTACCTTTGCTTGAGGATTAATAGTCGCCGTTTCACAGTTCACATTTTTTCTTAGTCTTTGTATTTATATAAGTTTTTTCTAATAATGGTACCAAGAAAGTTAAGCATAATGAAGCATCTGTAGTGACATGTAAGTGTGGTAATGAGAATGGCATAATAGTGAAGTGCTTCCCACTGTCTCCCTGCCTGCTTCGGTGTGGTTGTGTATCACTGTGGTAGTTCAGATGTGCTCGTCTCGGTAACTATGCTATTCTCTGTTAAGTGCTCATTGAGGAAGGAAACTCTGTATAAATGGTGTTGCTTTCCTCTAACCATGAATGTTTCTTTCTTTGCTGTTTTAAGGTGTCTTCATTTCTTGGTTCCTGAAACAGAAGTCAGAGTTTGAAGGATATACTATTTTCACAGAAATAAAAGAAACTTAGAAATGTCAAACTTCACATTATATTATAGAGTCAGTAGTACCTTAAATTGTTTCTTATAGCTGTGTAACATACATTTAATATTATTATATGTCATATCAGTAACAACATGCTTTGATCTGTTAAGTGTGTGTTATTTACAGAAGTAGTCAAAACCAAGTCACATTATTACAATCAGTGATCATAATGAATTTTGAATTAAAATATAATTCGAATGAATCTGTATTTAAGCCCTTCTTCAAATGTACCATTTTTCAGTATTATATAATTAAACAAAATTTTAACATAAATGTGTATAATAATTGATTCTTATAATGGAACTAATTGTAGCTAACTTTATAACACATTACTTAATAAATAAATAACAGTTAAATTCTAATTTTATTTAGTTATTAGTAATGAAAGGCAATAAATTGACCATAAGATTGAAAATGCAATGAGTGAAATATACCAATCTCTTGTTGATGACACGTATAATAAATACATTGGAACATGTGAAGACTGATATGGTACAATAAGGTTGAAGTGTGTGTTGGATGGCTGTAAGTGATATTCTTCATAATTGTGCAGACAGTTTGCAGTGAAACTTTATTCATCCCCCAGTACAGTAGCTCACCATACTTTTATTAGTTTGGACTAATGTCTTTGTAACCTTTGCAGTTTACCTTAACACAAATGAATTTGATGTATTATTATAAACTTTCAGGAACAAAGAAAATAATTTAATTAAAGCTTATGAGACTTGTGGTTTTTATGGCTATAAGATATTGGTTGTGATCTTCTGGGTAGTGATGCCATGGGGTTTTGTGGATGGTTACCATCTGGATGAACATATTGCCTCAGAATCCCTTATTAGGGTGTACACTGGAATTGCACGTTTTATGGCTTCTGTGCAACTTTCTCCCTCTCCATTCCCAGGAAATTTTCCACATATAGAAACGTCTTGGATCACAATTCTGACTCACTTCATCATAAAGATGAAGGTGATACATTCCTCAAACACTGGTAACCACCTACAGGAACATCTAGTGTCACAACCCAGAAGACCACCATTGACACTAATTCAAGTTTGTTATCCATTTATTGCAGGGCAGAATGCTGTCCATACTCAACAGAGTTATGTCAAGAATATATGTGTTTCTTTGTGTAGGATCTGTGTCTATATCTTAGTCTGCCATTCTTATTTTATAAGAAAAGATATCCTCATATTTATCATCATGGCAGTCCCGTTTAAGAATTTTTGAATAATGTGACAGATTTTCACAAAATTTAGTATAAACATAATGTCACTCAAATTTGTAATTTTTTAATTTCCAGTTTATTTAATAACAGTTAATGCAAAATAAAGAGTGAAGGGAGAGTTTTATCATGCATTATGTGTGTTTTGCTCTCATTACTCTGTGTTCATTTATTGCAGGTACGTGTCTATTGTGGACAGAGTTAGTCAGCTGCTGCTCCATCATGGATACTGTTAGTCATCATATATCCACTAAATTTATTAAGAACTTCCCATGTTTAAGAATTGTTTTAATGACGTGTTCCTTCGGCTTGCTGTTCCACTGCAGCAAATAGTATATGTCAGTCTTATGTTTTTAATATGAACACTGTTTCCCTAGAGAACAAATGACATGCAATAAAAAGTTGCTTCATTTGCTTCTTCATAAGACATAGATATATGGGAAGTAGCTGTACTCAGAAATAGAAATTACCTTTATTTGGTACCGTACAGGAATGGGATTTAAATCACTGTACTATGGGGCTGCCAACTATATTTTAACTCCGTGGTCTAACCCTGTGCTACTACAAGATACATCCAGTTGGACTGCCCGTAAGGCAGTTCCATTGGTCAGCTGGCTTTGTATAGTAGCCATTATAGTGTTGCTCCTTCACTAAAGGCTGCATTGACCTCCTATATTCTCTTATTGTAGCATGTAATGCTCATAATGTTATTTTCCAAATCACATTTGTATAAGAGTACAGTAAATGCCAGTTGTCTCATTAATTGCTTGTGCTGCTGCCAGAATGAGAGTGAGGATATGATGCTGGTACATGAGTGCAGTCTGTCACAACCAGAATCTTTGACAACAGCCAGTGAATCTCTCAGTGAAGTGTTCATGGAACCACTGCTCATGGACGAACCATCATCATCATTTGAACCAGTGGAGTTTAACTTTGAATTTAGTGATCATAACTACAGGTTGGTACTTGTGTGCATAAATATAAAGAGCTACCTAGCAATGTTCTTTGACATTCTTAGTAGGTTTTCCGTACCTTTTTATCATATAAAAAATATATATACTGTTTATTTCCCATTGAAATTTTCACTCAGTTCTATGTGTCAGTCCCCCTTTTAGGTTTTGAACCAATGAATGGATTTTTTGTGTATTTTGTTTCAAACATTGTGCTATTAAAAAAGATGACTGTCTTCTGAGTTGTAGTGCTGTGTAGTCTGATAGATGTTCACCAATGTTTCTGAGGTCCTAGCTGCTTCCATCCATGGCATTACAACCCAGAAGACGGCTATCTTCGGAGAAAACCTTAAATCCTACTTGTGCTGTTAAAGGCTGCCCTACTCTTTTACTATAACATTTCATCCACTAATAATATTAATATGACAGTTTTTCAACCTGAGGTGGGAAAAAGCACTAGCATCACATAATGTATGTTCCTGAAATTTTTGTCATGTTCATGAATTCAGAAAACAGTCTAATGCTCTCATTAGGTTAAAAATGTGTGTGTGTATCTGTCTATATTTTGAATATCTGTTAGAATCATCTTAGGTTGTTGTAGAACCAACATTTTTTATGTTTTTTTAAAAGATATTTCTCTCTTCTGTGTTGAAATGTTCTAAGTGCAGTGAATGTGAATTAAGCACAGTGTAAAAATAAACCATTAATAAGTTATGTATCTTTTTCAGGTATTATGATGTTGGTACCCCCAGTTCATCTCTAAGCCCAGCGTCATCTAGTTGTTTGCAGTCTCCATGCTCATTTACTCTGGATTCTCCATCACCTCCACCCACAACTGCTGACTTCTGCGAGTTCTTCCAGGCCTCTAGCAGTTTGTTTGAAAAGGACTTTTCAAATCTCACCTTGTCTGGTAAGCATCATTTGTTAACAAACTGGATCCAACATGTACAGAACATTTGGTACAGTATAAGGAAAGAAACATACCTAAAAGCCAATCTACACATGAATTAAAAAGTAGGCCTAATTATGGAAATTACTACAATAATTACAAAAAAGAGTTTGACCATGTCAATCAGTTCATCCACATGTAACAACTGTAGAACGAAGTTAAGTTACTTCAGTCACATCATGTAACAGAACTAGATACTCCTGCTTTAAATTGTTAATGAATATCTAAATTCTTATCTCCAATATCAATCAACCTTCACAATCCTCAAATTAATTTTAATCTTAAATTAAAATTGAGAATATGTTATCTTGTTAACATTAGATCGTGAGCAAAGGGAATTGTATGAAGCAGCTAAAATAATCCAGAAGGCTTACCGATCATACAAAGGCCGCAAGAAGTTGGAGGAGCAGGATAAAGAACGTGCTGCAGCTGTTCTTATACAGAATTATTATCGCCGCTATAAACAGGTATGCCAGTATAGAGTGAATAATAACATTAATCTATATTGTACATTGCTGTTTACATGGAAGGTTTTATCTCATTATTTGTGATAACTGTTGTAGAAATTATTTCTAGTGTTCATTTACTTTACTGTGCATGCGAGAAAGAGAGAGACAGATGGAGTATGTCACATGTCATGCACACGCATGTGTGTGCGTGCGCACATGTGCATATGTCTGTTATTTCTACATGAGATAACCACGTACAAAGTGTGTCAATTCAGTATCAAATTTGGTTCTGCTTTTATATGTGCATCCTTTTCAGTAAATCAATTTATGCAGAGGTTGTTCTAATTTATATATCTCTGGTCTTGATTAATTTTTTTAAGAAAAATTTATACTCTGATGAAGTTTTGAATGAATTACCAAATGGAGATTAGATATATTTTATATATTCAAGTTGAACATATATGTACAATTTAGTAAAAAATTGCATAAGCTTTGTACAAGATTTCTTGTAACATTTGCTGTAATTGCACATTGGATATTATTTTTCCATTCCTAATTTGTGCAATTTGTTTAATAAATATTGAATAGAAAGTATCTTTTGGAAATAAAATAAGTTTATTCATGACAGCTTAATCATTATAGTGAGTATTCACCAAATGGCTGGAGTTCAGTTCTCAACAGGTCATCATTATGTTGAGAAAAGCTCTGTGGCCCAGCTGGCTTCATATCATAAGGTACTGGGGCATGCAACTGATCGGTATCCCATGCATCTTAATGGGATGGAGCTTTTAAACACAAGGACAGCATTATTCTTTTACCTTTCTCTTTGATAACTTCATCTGAAATTTGGGTCAGTTTTATAAAATAATAAAAGTTATTGAAGTAAAACAATGACAGCTATAAAACATACATATCTGTAATCCGTCTCTGTTGCGTGAATTTAAAGCACTACAAGATTTGTGCCTCGTCCTCTGCGTGGTAAGAATTGTGAATATGTTGAAAGCAAAGCGTTGTGTAAGTGATGATTATGTGTTTCTTCTTTTTCTTTCTCCCATTCTATGACTGCTGCTGGAACTCCGTATATCTCCACTGCTCTACAGTATGCCTACTTCAAGCAAATGACTCGTGCAGCCATGGTAATACAGAATGGTTTCCGTTCATACTGCGAACACAAGCGGTTCAAGAAGAGTCAAGAAGCAGCTGTATGCATTCAGAACTACTACCGCAACTACAGGGAGCAGGGGGGGAGAGGAGGGAGTCGTGAGGGAACACCTAGTAATGCTGGTCAGGCTAATGCTAACAGCAGTGGTAACACCAGCAGTAGTGGTCTCAAGTAAGTTTGCCAGCCTGCAGTGATGCCATCTCTCAGGATGATACTTATATGTTACACTGAGAAACAAATTGGCTATTTTAATGCACAGAATATAATTGTGATGTAAACATTCTTACTCGATGAGTCGGAGAAGCATGTTTCGTGAGAATAATAACAGCCTTCATTTAGCCACTTTTTCATTCATGCTGTCTTGCATTGGGAAGCTAGAAGCCAAGTGGCATCTCCTGGTATAAAAGTATTATATTACTAACCCCAGAGAACACTATTTTAGAATCTGGAAGTGGCTGAACTGGTCAGTAACTGCCACACATTTTGTCTCCATTCTGAGCCAGTTGAATCGAGTTCATACCCTCAGCCTCCTATGTAGTGGAAAGCAGGGTCGAGAAGTGGTGGAACTGTACCTCCACTACCCCACACATGTTTAATGCATGATTCTTTAATAAACACCAGGACAACTTTACCTTTGCTTGAGGATTAATAGTCGCCGTTTCACAGTTCACATTTTTTCTTAGTCTTTGTATTTATATAAGTTTTTTCTAATAATGGTACCAAGAAAGTTAAGCATAATGAAGCATCTGTAGTGACATGTAAGTGTGGTAATGAGAATGGCATAATAGTGAAGTGCTTCCCACTGTCTCCCTGCCTGCTTCGGTGTGGTTGTGTATCACTGTGGTAGTTCAGATGTGCTCGTCTCGGTAACTATGCTATTCTCTGTTAAGTGCTCATTGAGGAAGGAAACTCTGTATAAATGGTGTTGCTTTCCTCTAACCATGAATGTTTCTTTCTTTGCTGTTTTAAGGTGTCTTCATTTCTTGGTTCCTGAAACAGAAGTCAGAGTTTGAAGGATATACTATTTTCACAGAAATAAAAGAAACTTAGAAATGTCAAACTTCACATTATATTATAGAGTCAGTAGTACCTTAAATTGTTTCTTATAGCTGTGTAACATACATTTAATATTATTATATGTCATATCAGTAACAACATGCTTTGATCTGTTAAGTGTGTGTTATTTACAGAAGTAGTCAAAACCAAGTCACATTATTACAATCAGTGATCATAATGAATTTTGAATTAAAATATAATTCGAATGAATCTGTATTTAAGCCCTTCTTCAAATGTACCATTTTTCAGTATTATATAATTAAACAAAATTTTAACATAAATGTGTATAATAATTGATTCTTATAATGGAACTAATTGTAGCTAACTTTATAACACATTACTTAATAAATAAATAACAGTTAAATTCTAATTTTATTTAGTTATTAGTAATGAAAGGCAATAAATTGACCATAAGATTGAAAATGCAATGAGTGAAATATACCAATCTCTTGTTGATGACACGTATAATAAATACATTGGAACATGTGAAGACTGATATGGTACAATAAGGTTGAAGTGTGTGTTGGATGGCTGTAAGTGATATTCTTCATAATTGTGCAGACAGTTTGCAGTGAAACTTTATTCATCCCCCAGTACAGTAGCTCACCATACTTTTATTAGTTTGGACTAATGTCTTTGTAACCTTTGCAGTTTACCTTAACACAAATGAATTTGATGTATGATTATAAACTTTCAGGAACAAAGAAAATAATTTAATTAAAGCTTATGAGACTTGTGGTTTTTATGGCTATAAGATATTGGTTGTGATCTTCTGGGTAGTGATGCCATGGGGTTTTGTGGATGGTTACCATCTGGATGAACATATTGCCTCAGAATCCCTTATTAGGGTGTACACTGGAATTGCACGTTTTATGGCTTCTGTGCAACTTTCTCCCATTACCCTTTCTCCCTCTCCATTTATTTGGGTTGGCCACCCCTGTTCTAGACTATAAATAGTTCACATATAATTTCTGGCTGTGGTTATGAGCCACAAACACTTTACGGTCTTTTGAAAACCCGAAAATTCTGTCTCCAGGCGAACCTATTCACAGAGGCGACAGCATCAGGCAGCCAGGAAAATTCAGCAGTTCATGCGACAGTCTAAAAACAAGTAAGTACTTTATTGTGGCTATATGACTGAGTGTGTTTCTCTTCCAGTGGAGTTTTACCCAGTACCTTGCATCGTGTTCTACAGAAGGTACAACTAACAGTAATATCAACATTGTGACATGGTGATAAGCGAGCAGATGTTAACCAGCTATAACCAAACTACATTTACCTGATTAATTATTATATGTATGTTTTGAATCTGATTTATTTCCATGTTATCTCATTCCAGGCAGTTCCAATCTCTCCTGATATTCTTAAACCTTTCTAATGGCATATTTTAAAACAAGGTTGTCAAACAGTGGTCTGTCAATCTAATGCTACAGACAAATGTTTATGTGCACAGACTTTATCGTAGTGCTTGTTTAAATACATTTTATTTTTTCATGCTATTATAAATTCTTTTTATAACTGATGGACTCACTGTTTTTTCCATAAGCCCCATTGTGTTGAATTATGAGATGAATTATGTGAAAACATTACATTGGTTTTCATGATAACAGAAAGAAAAGCCTTACATTGATATATAAAAAGAAACAGTAAAACAAAGAATCTTTTGTGAGTAACTGCAGGAAGATTTAAAATATTCACTGTCGGTGTGGTGTATCTTAGGGTTTCAAAGGATTATGCTGATTTTAGTATCAGATATAATATTAACAGAATTGTTTAAAACATACCATCATACAAATTGTACACTTTATGTTACAATCATCATGCCAAAATATTTTGCATGGTTTCTATGTTGTCCCATTTACATAAAAGATTACCCTGGGGAAAATATACATACTTTTTCAGAGATCTGTCATCGTGCTGCTATTGTACCGACCTCACAGATTTGTACTGCTGTCTTTTGTTGTTAATGACATGAAGTTAAAAAGCACCAAGTGGTGACTTCTAATTGATCATACCAGTTTTCATGGATGTCAGTTACTTAGCATCCGTAACAGTGGTGTCCATAATTATGTCAGGGAACAGATCGATCGAGACACACACCTTTGTAACATGACTCTAATTCTATTCTGCAGAGATCCTTGAGTGAAACACTTTGCACATTGATGATTACATTGCTTCATTCCCTTCCTTGTTTTCTTTTCATTGCTTGTTCCATGTTCCAGCCCTCCTTACGCAGCACAATACATTCACTTCAAGTAAGATTGCTCGTGTGATTAACTGTGCTTCGTGAAAACTTTGGTTGGTGTAAGGTCAAAGGTGCCCTGCATGTTGTGCACTTGTGTTTGAACTAATCAGTTGCTTCTTTCTCTAAATGCTACCTGATACAGCTTGTGGGATGTTAGCCCTGGGAATCCGGTGAGTGTTACAGTGGTGGTGGACTGTCTCTTTTCATCAGTTTATACTTTTTCCACTTTTATTAACATTTTTTCATGGTGTAATGTGCATACAGATATTTTAATTTTGAAACATAGTCAAGTCTTATAGTAATGTGTGTCATGCCACAACATATATCAGTGCTGATGGGTCCTCCTCATGTAGTTATACATTGTATCCTGTCCGCTTGGGGTTTCTTAAGTGATACAGTCCTTGTGTTCTGTAGATTTATCCTTGTCTGTATGATTCAACTTTGGTACGATGATAAAGGAACCATAATTAAGTGTGTGACAAATAGGGGTGGAAGTATGTGATTTCATATACAGGGAAAGGGCCATAAAACCGTTGAAGCTGAGGCTTGTCTAAATAATAACTTCAAATGTCAGCCCCTGCCTCAAATAATACACAATGCATCTCCATTACAAAGATCATTTGATTAATGATGCTTAAGGAAATAATTGCTGTTTATTCTGAGAATCATATGATACCCAAACGTGTATAGATTGACAGATTTGCATTCTGCTCTATGCATTCATTTTATGTCCTGATCAAAAATTGGGCCTTCATGTTAGAGTTGTTTTGGTCTAATGAATCATATTTTCATGTAGTGTGATTTCATCATCTCAAATTTTTGTCAGTAGTATGCAGTAAAATTTTCATTAGCCTTTGCCACACCTTATAAGTTCCCTGTATCTTGATGCTGTTAGACTAATTAATAGTTATTTCTTTCTGTATAACATTCTGATATTGTGATGAAAATTTGTTTACTTCTTAACTGAATTGTTCATCTTGTTTCCGTTCTTTGGCTGTGGTACCATGTTGTGGCATAGTGGTTGCTGATGTTTTTGAAGAACCTAGTTGTTTCTCTCTTCAAGCCAAAGTGACAGCTGCTTGGCACCTATATTTATAGTTCTCGATTCTGTGCTCTTATTGTTGGATAAGGAAGCAGATCAGAATTTAGGTTGCTTTTTCAGGGTCAAATTTCTCAGACTTTCTTCTAGAGGGATGTTGGATTAAACACTGAAAGAAGTAAGTTGCTGAAAATTGGGTCTGAACAGGTACTTAATCTTTGTTCTTGTTCCTTGATGTTAACACATCTACCATCAGAGCATGGAACTTCCTACTACCTTGTGGCCTGGAACTATAAATATCAGCACTAGGCTACTGTCTAGCCACGTCATGGGAATGGAGCCATCCTGGTTCTGCAAAATGGCTCATTATCCTGTCGCAACACAATGTCATATCATGAGAATTGAAACATAATTATATTTTCACACTGTCAAATTATAACGTAGAGTTATTACAGCACCACTGTACAAACATGAACAATTTCATTGCAATCAGTGCATAATGACATGTGATATCAAAGGAAAAGTGTTACAGTTTTAACAGTTTATATATTTTAATTTGTTACAGAACAGTTTGTAAGTTATAATTATTTTGTCATATAATTTATAATATTGATTTAAATCAAAGTAGACATTTTATTTTATATTATGCTCAGATGAAAGCTGTAGATATTATAAAGACTGGTTCTTTTGCTCAAACTCCATTCAGGGAAATAATTTTAAAAAAAAGGGTTTATTCAGGAACCCAATGCCATTTCATTCATCTGTGTACCACTTTAGTTATGAAAAATTGTGTGTTTCTGATGCTGTATCAACAAGCCCATTGCCATTTTAACAATACAAATATCTTGTTACTAGGAATGTATTTACACATTCACATCATGTAAATATAGAAATCTAAATGTCAGAAGACGGTCAAGAATTAAATGTCAGAAATTACAAATTGTTTTATTTTTTTATCTTAATCACATATAAATTTAAATGACTTTGAAATAATACTTCCTTTTCATTGTGATTTGAGGGTTTCTTGTCTGGTTCTTCTCTGTTATTGGTACCATTGTTTTCTAATTGTATCTCTCTCTTTGACTTGTCACCTCTCTGTCTGCTTCCCTTCGCTTGCCGTGTCACCTGCTACGTTGCCACATTGCACCAATGCCACTGCTGCTGCTGTTGCTACTGACACGCAGATTACAGAAAGAGCGAGCTTTGGCAGCCGAAAAAGAGAGGCAGGAGGACCTGTCAGTGGATGTCCGCCAAAGGTCGCTCTGTCCAGACAACAGTTCGGCTTACTCCAGCACCGACCCAAGTAATGGTGGGACTAGCCTCAGGTGTGTAAGGAAGGACACTGAATTGCCATTCTGTGAGCTTCAGTACATTAGAAATCACATGAACCTTTTAAAATATTAGCTGTAGAGTCTTCTGGGTATTGCCATGTGTTTAAACTGTAACAGTTATTGAAGAAACAAAGGAATTTTATGTCTCAGTCTTCAAGGTTAAAGAGGCATCACTTTAGCCCCAAAGAAGGAAGCATCAAGTTCTTCCAGTAATTTTTACTGCTTCAACATGATGCAAACTAGAAGACTCTGCATTGATTATGGGCTGTCATGAAGGTCTCAAGTTCCATTTTATTTTAGAATATGTCTGTGTGGGAGATGTAATTAAACTTGATATTCATCTGGAAAGGTGATGTCTTTGCTGCTGAATATCTGGCCAGTGGGAAATTTGTTAATCGGTGAAGGACTTGTGTTGTATGGTTGGCCTCAGTTCTTTTTCTTGTTCAAAATGTTTTGATTTACTTATTTTCTTTTCTTTCAATCCTTGCATAACATAGTTTTAAGAATAGTGGTTGTAATGAACTTGATAACTTCATCTTTTTCATTACAACAGGCATTAAAGATCTCACATTTGCATAATGCAAATTAGTGACACATCTCATTATATTTTCAGGTTAAATACAGATATCCAGAATGTGATCTTTGTTCAGTGAGTTATGGTTTTTAGACTCATTTGCAACTACATTGAAATTTTTGTTATATTGTAACAGGAAATGTATTATCTGAAATTCTCTGTGAACATAATTTTACTCACTGTTTAGATTGTAGCCTTATGGTTGTATACCAGCAATCTTCGTGGCCTGATCCACCTAACTTTATATAGCCCATCAACTTCTTAACTGTCCTCACTTCAAACTGAAGTCAGAGACAGCATATTCTTCCAGAACAGTGGCATACAATCTGAAGTGTAGCAACCCAGATCACTCTAAATTCACACTGTGTGAAATTCTCAACTCATTTCTCATTCTTGTTCACAGATATTTAAATGTAACTTTTTTAAATTTGTTACAATATGACTGTGTAGCAGATTTTGGTTTTGTGATGTGTTCATATTTTACTACCCTCTACTCTTAATCTTAGATCAGTATCCTTAATGCCTTCTAAAAATATATTATATGGAATGAACATAAATTGGCAGTTAAGTTGTCCATAGAATTATTCTTTGTAAAAAAGTCTACTTGAAAATGTTCAAGAACAAATTTAATGTGATGGTTAATTTTCAAGATAATTTTACTGTAAAATTGGGCAGTACTAAAAAATAAGATTATTACGCCTGCATGGAGATAATCGCACATTGTGTGGGACTGTATGCTTGCTGCTGTTTATGCAATGATTGGTCTCATGACTGTTACCACATTTTGTGAATGTACTAACTCCATGGAGCATCATACTCCTTTTTGAGAAGCTGTTAATCACTCGTCTGGTCAGGAAGTTCCCTATCATTAATGGAAACCAAAGGTTCATTATCATGTTCATAAGAGACTGCCATTTAATCCCATCCTGAGTCAGATGACTCCAGTCACTATGTCTACAATATACATATTTCTTTAAGACACACTGCAATATTATTCTCCTTTTATGTGTTATGTCTTTCGAGTGGCCTCTTCCCTTCAGGTTTTCCAAGTAAACTTTTGTAAATATTTCTCATTTCTCCCTCTGTGCTACATGCCATGCCCAATAGCATGTAGCAAATTAAACTTAAAAGAAAATGTGTGCCTTGTTCAGAAGTGAACGACAGTGACATGGAAGTTACAGCACACTGAACTAAATGCTCAGATTTCCATTTTGTTGCTAAATTGTGTTTGATATCCAAATTTTTTAATAGAGAATGTGAACATTTAATCAAAGCTAAGCCTTAAGATATACATTAATGAACACTGTTCACAAAGATAATAGACAGTGTGGACAAAATATTTCAGCCAATTTACTATCTTAGTCCTTAAGTCTAATAAGTTTGAATTGTGTCATTTTTTAAATTCAATAAATAGATATTGTTGAGCGAGGAAAAATTTGTTTATAAATTTAATTTTTAAAATTTACTCTGTCTGAAATGATTATGTAATAAAAGAACTACAGCTTCTGCAGACAGACTTTATATGCTTCTGTAGAAGGAACAGGAAAAAATGGCTGGTACAATAAAAGAATTTCAAACCAAAAGAAGGAAACATTAGAATGATGTGAAAAGGTGGAAAAAATTCTGTTGTGTGTTAGCTGGCCAGCTAGACTATGTGCTAGAACCCAGTCAGTACTCAGTCTTGAAAGTATTAAATTTGTTACTAAAATTTCTATGTGCAATTAAAAGAAACTTAATAATTCCCTCTAATTTTTTACATATTGTGTTTGGTTTGGTTGCAGACACAAAGACAGCCTTGCAATGGATACATCAGATAAAACCTGATTCTCAACTTAACTGAAAAGACAGACTAATTCGCACTTGTTAAATGTGTAAGATTATCAAACTGTAGGTGATTTAGTTCTTCTGCTAGGGGCCTGTATTGATCCTCTTGCAGGACAGTGACCAAAACAACTAGGGGCAAGGTAAATTGAAAATACTGAGAAGAATAAATTTAATCCTTACCATTAAACATCTTTATATTTAACTTGAACTGTGACTAATGTGGGTTCAGCAAGTTTAACCAGTCATATCAAGCCATTCCTTTAGAAGAGATAAGAACTGTAGATTCCGTTTCCTAGAACAGTATGCTTTTTGGCATGCTAGTCTGTGTTCACACAAACCTGCAATTTAAATTGATGCATTTCTTCATGATTTAAAAATGCTATAATCTTCCATTAGTATCAGTGTTACAAATAACCAAGGCACAGTCATACTTTAGTAATATGAACATGAACCATACTTTCAGTGACAGAAGTAGTTACCATGACTGGTAGTAGGAAAGGTTACAAACTGATCCAGTCCATGTGTGGCCCAGTTTGAGGCACTAAACCATTAATCAAGTTGGACTCAGAACGACAGTTTGTTTAAACAGTGTGGCCTTGAGAATCTGTGTCCTTGAATGGGATGTCGGTTTTGCTGAGGATTTCTTTGTCATAACACATACATTAATAATAAATTTTCTTCTTCTTGAAGTAATAGTTAATTGTTCCTATTCTTATGCTCATGCTTCTTCAAAAAATTTTGTCATGTCGTGTGTATGTTTTGTATGTCACCACAAGGGTTCTGAAGATCATTTTGTTTTTTAATTGCTAGAAGCAAAATGATTGATTTGACAGACACGAGGGGTATTGGGATTCTGGCATGATTTTCATGGCCATATGTACAGTAAGAAATAACTTACTTTTTAGTGATCAATATCTGACATGGACCCAGATAACAGAGCTTCTATAGCATGGCATATTGTATTGTAGCAACAGTTTTACAAGAAAAGTATGATCGATGTTCTCTCCATTGGAACTGATGGGAGACATATTAATTATGGTCAGGATTCATATTTGTTTCCTTTTTCACTTAAATACTCTATTAATTAATATTACATTAATAGAAAAATTGTGAGTGATCAGAGAAGGTAAGAAATTATATTTTTTCTCTGTCATATATACAGTCTTTGCCTTCTGATATCGATATTCAATGTTTATAGAATGACGAGCAGAGATGGTTGTCTTAGTTTATTCATTGGTGCACCAAGGGGGGCAGGTCCCCATATATTTGTAAATATTATATTTAAAGAGAAAAAGAGAGAAGCCTTTGTTTTCATGCTAGTTTTATATTTGAAATATTATACACTACTTAAATTTATTTTAAATGTTAAATAGTTATATTTAATTGATAGTTAGGAATGGCAAGATGTTTATAGATTTAGTATAAAATGCGTTTCAGTTTAGAATTGTAAATATTGTCTGAGCATGGATTTTTGTTTTACCTTAAACATTGAGGTAACAATTTTCAGGGTCAGATGTCGTGTAAATGAACTGTGCAGAAATTTACAAAGTGAGATACTGAAGCTGTGATGTAGACTACTGTATCTTGTGTTAAAAAGTGAGAACTAAACGTGAAAATGGAGCTGTGTGCTCGTCTATATACAAGACGACAATACACACTGGATACATTTGAATTAGAATTATGTACTTGAAGGCTATCTTATGACAATTTTACTCTTGAATATTTGTTTGTCATTTATTCTTCTCTTGTTCTCTCTATTTCTCTATTGAAAAATATACATCTAAAAGAATATCATAAACATAGACTTAAGACTGCTCTAGAACATATTGACATACTATTAAAAAACTCATCTTTCCAAGCTTTAATCATTGTTGAATTTAATCTTTATTAATACAATATTCAGATGTTGGAAGATCCAAAGTCTTCATTGCCATGGTAGCAACAGTTGTAGGTAGATATTAGTTTTTGAAGGCTTTGAAATGTAGTGCATTGTAATGCCTGTGTAAAGGAAAAACAATCAAATATGCTTTGTTAACAATTGTAGTTAACTTATGTACCAGTCAGTAACAGGAATGTATTATAACATGATCATCAAAGGACATCTAAATTCTATTTAATATATATTTATATCTCTGACATTCAATTTAGTACTGTT
Source organism: Zootermopsis nevadensis (assembly GCF_000696155.1). Next base: position 509,848 of record NW_019059658.1, on the reverse strand, counting down.
GTAATGCAGTTGGTCATGGAGAGAGAAAAAAAGATTACTGGAACAATGGAAAGGTTTTTGTAGGATTCAGTACTTTCCTTGACAGTGATGATCAGTTTATATCTCTATGGCTGATGGCAGAAATACTAGTATTCTGATATTTCAGTTCACATGGAATTATCTTGCATATACATCAAAGCCCATAAGTTGTACACAAAGTTGAAGTTTCACCTTTCAGTTGAAGCCCACATGACTTGATAGGATGGTTAGAAAAATTGTGATAATTGTTTAATCCTCATTAATTTGATTTTGGGAGAGAATTTGTTTTTTACATATTTTGCTTACCTCTTGTTATGAAAATTCAAGTGCGTAACCACTGCCAATTTTTACCCATTAAGAAGTGGCACATTAAATTGTTTCCACTTTTAAACACAGTTACCTAGAGAAGGGATTGCCAAAAAGGAGTCATGCACATGTAACTATTTTAGAACACATGATTAATGCATTCACATATATATATATATATATATAATGACTCAGATTTTATCTGTAGACTTTCCATTCACTTATCACATGTGGCAATGCGTTCCTCTCATGACAACTTTTAACTTGTAGTTTTAAACAGAGAATTCTAGTGTAATTATTCATTCTACTACAAATATTTAAAAACTTTCTAGGCTAGGAGCAGCATAGTTTTGACTTGAGAAACTCATAAACTATTGTTATTAATTCTTTAAGTGCAAATAATTAATTATATCATTGTTCATCATGCCTAAAAGTTCAATCTTCTTATCTATAAAGTTCAGGTGCTTATGAAATATAACCACTTTTGAATAAAAAACCCTGTAGTTTTGATAAGTAGACAAAAATCATTGTGATGTGGGCACATAATAAATCAAAATAAGTATTTTTTTCCATACCATCAAGTCGATAGCCCTTTGAAAATGTTGCTTTATTTTAAATGTATGCAAAATAAACTAAACTAAAAATGTGTCTGAAAGTTTTAGCTGAGAATTTTCTGTACAATTCTGGTTTTATATATGTATGTATATCTAACTGTTCAATTAATTCTGAATGTGACAAGTATTCAAAATAGTTTGAATTTTCCAATTTTAATTGTTGCATGTTCCACCCTTGCATCACAGTGGATTTTGTTAACTAAAATAAAATGAAGTAACTTGCAATGTACAAACATTTAAATATGGTAGCATATGAAACCTGTAGATAATAAAACCAGCTTCAACTCATATATAAATACAGCATTTTTCATCGTTATTATACTGGTTAGTATGATGACACTGTACATATTTTTAACTTTTGAAATCATTACAGTCATGTACTTATCAAATAGCATTCAACCTCAGAATTGTTTTTGTTAAAAAGTGTTAGCAATCAGCTTTCTTGGTTTTTTACTGTAGTGTGTCCTGCCACAAGGCATAGACTTGATGCAGTATCATCATATGAAGGATATTCTTTACTAAATTACAAATATGAAACATTAGATTTGCTTAAATACTAATAAAATAAATTGAAAAATTAGGTTATGTAAAGAGTAATAATAATGGTAATATTAACTTGTAGTATTTTAAACAATATTTTAAAACAATGTATTTGTTTTATTTTACATATCACATGTTTTCCTAAATAATATTACCAATTAAGATTGATTTTGAGTACATTTCTTGAAGGTTGACCTCGACCAATGTATACTTCCAATTTGTAAAATGAGACTATTGTTATTGAACTTAATGGAAATTGGTATCAAATCCAGGCCTGTTTAAATTTGAGTAGTGTTTTTTTTTAATTTATTATCATTTTATGTACTATATTTTATACTTTTAAAGTTTCCCCTCCCCCATCTCTCTGGCTTAATCAGAATTACAGACCACACCAATGCCAGGAATTTACAAGACAATATTACCATTTTCAATTTAGTAGTGCCTAAGTTTTGATTTTGGGATTCATCACTCCATATTTCTGCACTGTGTTTTTATTCCTTTACTACTTAGACTATGATCATAATTAAAAGTTTTCATTACATATAAAAAATAGTCTAATATAAAAATGTTCCATGCATTAGTACTTTGAGTAAGGTATGGGATTGATTCAGGGAATGTAGGAATATTGCCATAACTGGTTAATTAAGTAAGAGAAATTAAGTGATGTTTTTTACTGTAGCTTAACTTTACATTTTGAAAGGTTATATTACCAATTTTATATATTTATTAACTGTTTAATTGGTGTATAAGCTATAGTCTTAGTGTACCTTTGTTTATGTATGAATGAACCATGAAGTCATTACAAACTGCAAGTGATAAAATATATCTAGTTGGGTGAAATTTATAACCAAGCCCTATGTGTGTTTACTGATTTCTTTTATCAATTGACAAAGTACCAGAAATTATGATGATGTTACTGGTCTCCTGATAGAACTTTAGTTAATGACAGACAGCCAGTGAAACAAGAAACATGTCAACATGGTGTAATAACAATTTTACAACAAACTAGTAGTTTAAGTTAAAGGTGTGTGTGTACATATTTCAACATCAGTAAAGGGCACCTTTTATTATTCTTAGTAGACATAACATTACAGATAGTTCCAAACTTTGTTAAAATTACTTGCCATTTTAAACTTGTTTATGGTAATTACATGATGCTGGTTTCAGAAAACAGTGTGTGCTTGTTCCAATTAGTCAGGTAATCTTTCAGTCCACTTAAATAGATGTATGTTTGATTTGTTTAAAGGAATTAGTACTGCTTCCTGATCCTTCCTTTGTCTTTTTCACATTTCTGGTCTTATTTTTGGCAAACGTTTTCATTGTTAGTCAGTAGCTAATAACCACGAATCATACAATCTACCTGATACCACTGTCCATTGTTGTGGATGTTAACATTTTGACAATCTGCCAGAGACTTCAATATTCCATCTAACTCTGCAGCAAATTTCCATGGTCTTGTTATGGTTGTTGACTTTGCCGTATTTCATGCTCATGTTATTACATATAAGGCATTTAATAGTATAAGCTTCTTCCAGTTAATTTTAAGGTCATGATGCTAATTGATGAACTTCTGGAGATGTCTCTTTACATCTTTTCTCCAAAATTTTACAGAATGGAAGGAAAACTTTCAACATTGCAAAATCCAAAATGTTTCAACAAAATATGGCACATGTATAATATTGCTGAATAAGAATGTATATCATTTTTGTTGCAGTTCAGCAAAGCAATTGTAAGAACCATATGTAAAAAAAGGAATCTGTAAAGAGAATATTTGAAAGTCTGTGGTCTCTACACACTTTGTTGGTTGCACCTGCATTTTTGGAAGTACTTGGAGATCTAAATTGTGTTGTGTAACTTTGTCAACATGAAATTTGCCAGGCTGTTAAACCTGCTGATAATCTTTAGCCAAATGTCATTAATATTATTTGTTACAAGTAAATTAATCTGTTGGCAAATTAAAGTGGTCAAAAGTAAAGTGCTTGACAAAACTGAGGTGAAACTTCGTGTCCATCATTTGGTGTGTGTACGCAATAAAGTACAGTTTCCGACACAAACGTCTGTCTTTTCAAATGGTGCCTCCACATATATTCCCTGAGAGAAAAGCTCATCTCACTGAGCTACCACCCAGGAAACCCTGAGAACCTGAATTGCTTCACCTCAGCTGGGCAGTTACAGTGACAAGTTAGTAATAGGAATCTAGGGCCAGTAGCAGGTATGATTGAACTGTTCAGACACTTAAAGAAATTCAGGTAATAATTTCCCTGATATTAAGGCTACTGAAATTTCTAGAAGCACAGTGGTTAATATATTTGTGAATAAACAAGAGCTTACCATATTAATTTTTTTGCAAGCTTCACGCAGTTAACAGTTATTCTTCCACTGTAATATCAATACATCTTAGTATCTTTCTTTCTCTCTTTCTTGAAAATAAGCTCTTGCAAGATCATTTTGTCCAGTGGAGTTTAATGCAACTTTGGAATATGGATGATGCATTCTTAGTTCCATTGTCAATGTGTGAAGAGTATGCACTGGTCTTCATATTATCAGATGTGAAGTCTCGGTTTTTATAAGGAGTTAGATTGTCTGTAATGATTACTTTTTGGTATGAGAAAACAAAAATATTTCACCCCTCATATTGTGTCAAGTTTTCATTTTGAGTGCTAGATGGAAAATCCTTGTTGTGTTGTTCTAACTTAATTGTATGAATAAATCAGTCAGAGAAATGTAACATCTTGCAGAGGAATTATTAGAAAATAAGATACAGGCTTGTTCAGTAAATTATTTAATGTTTTAATTAATTGGGTCTCTTGCAATTTGCCAGGCCCTAGATGGAGAGTTTATTCTTGTAAGATTTTTAAATCAAATTAAATTATACTTTTCATAATAATAAATCCTCAGAAGCATTGTAATATTGTTTTAAGAATGTCTTTCTGTATGCTGTTATTCATCCCATTGTGCAGTACTTTATTTGTAGTTTATTTAACAAGGCTGTCAGCTGCTCAGACTATGTAGTGTCACTCTCTTATAATAATAATCATACTTACAATATAATGTCCATTCTTCCTCATAATAATTACATTTATCCATAAACAAAATGGAAAGTTTATGTCTCCCATGTAATCCAGCCTTGTTCTTAAGAAACAAGAACCTTGTATTCAGTATTCTAAGTTAATGTACTTACTTTTGAATAGAGGAATATAAGATTTCACTGTGTTTCCCTGCTGTATAGTTTGATTTACAGTCTAACTAAACTTTGTTAACACTTTCATTGTCATCCAAAGGCTGTGTATACTGTCTGCATTACATCAACCCAAATAAGTACGTGCTGAAAAGATGGCTGTCTTTATACTCACTGCTATGAGAACTTCAGATCCTGCTAAGTACATACTCAGACTATGTATAATTTATTGGCAAATGTTTTGTTCTCATTTTATAACAGTGACAGGGTTAAAGAAACCTGGTGAGGAACCATGCCTACTGCACTTGTTTAATGTTGAAGCAAAACTAGCAGGAATATATGTACATATTATGAAAACTGCCAGATGGTTTAACAAGTGTGGAATTTGATGAGTTGCATTTGCCAAACCTTGTTCTTTTTTATGTTTGTCTTTTTGAAATTGCATAGCAGAAACAATCATGTTTCACTGTTATCTTGTGTGGCTATAGGCTTCTGTTACAAGATATGATAAATGGGTTGGATAGAAAGTTTGGTGTATGATAGAAACTGTTCTTTTGAAATTTCAGGAGACTGGCACTATGTACCATTGCCTAGTATGTAACTCAGGATTCTTTGCATGAAAGAAACTTATGCTATTGGATGTACTTCAAAATGAAGTGTAATGAATGCAGCCTATTCTAAATTCAATCACTATCTTTATCTGTATGCCAACATAGCATCAACACAAATGGAGAGCACTATTTTACAGGACAGAAGATTGCCTGGTTTTAGTTGGTAACATAAACTGTAATTTAAGAAATATTAAGGTCTGATTGGTACTGTGATAAGATTTTATTCTAGTTATTATTATGACTGTTTCATAAAAAGAGGATAATTTGGAGGAAATGAGCCACTTTCTCAGGTATCTGAAAAAGACAAATATTTGGTGCCCTGTATCAGTCCTTAAAATGACAGCAGAATTTTCCATATGGAAATAACATGTATTTTTTATATCACCAACTTAATTTCACACGCTGAAAACCGAGGGTTTTTTATTTATCCATACATAATTATTATATGAGCAAAATAGCTTCTTGCCTGCATTTACATTATACTCAGTTTAAAGATGTGGAATAGGTGACCCAAATAAAGACATAAGTTACTTATAAGGTGTAATAGTGCTCAAAGAGGAAATGGAAAAATCACTCAACTTTCTGATTTATGTGCTTATGCAATGAATCACTTGCACTTCAAAGCATCAAAACTCCCTCCCTGTACATAGCTGTTAAATGTTAAAGAAATTTTATTCTGTACGATGAAAGAATTTTAATTACAATTTTTTTCCATGTAATATTGTAAAGGATTTAAGAAATTTAAAAAATTTGATAATCAGTAAAATTAGCATAATGACTGATAAGACAGAGCAATGAAAGATAATCAGTAGTAGCAGTTGTAAATATAAGAAAAAATGAGACAAACAGGGAAAATAATGACTTTATAAATTTTGCTTTCAATAATTCTAGTACAAGTACTTTAATGATACTGTAAATAATAAATATAACATACACAAATGTATTGAAACAAAGGTTGAAATTGATAAATTTACTGCATTGAATATTTATTTATTTTAAATGACCACCCTGAAATCCTTGATTGAAAGTATTGTACAAGTCAATTTTAATATGCGCAGTTGTAATACAATGTGTATATTTACTTGATAAGGATTGTATTAATTACTTGTATTTCAATTAACAGTTTAGTTGTATGCAATAAATATATCACAATTTCCTAGTCAACATAATCTGTGTGTGTGTGTTCACATTATATATTCATACTTGTAAGTACATTAAATACACAAAGTATTCATGTAATGGCTACAGTATATAGGTGAAACATCAGATGCACATCAGAGAGTTTCACCTTTGTATCTACAGGCTCATGAGAATGATAGAGTTTTTTGAACAGTCTGATCTCTTGCTTTTTATGTTATACATATGAAACTGTGAACAAGTTTCCTTGGTTTTATTTACTTTCAGAGTTGCAGTAAAAGTGCATTTTTTCTGTACTCTGTTTTTAAAATGTTATTAATGCACTACTGAAATATGTAAATGACAGATTTCTAATAATTTTAATGTTGATGGCAATTTTACAGTTTTAAATAATATAGTAGTAGTAGCTATCTGCCATGATCAAACTGGACTGATAAGCCAGTGAAATGATGCAATGAAAGGGAACACCAATATAATTGAAGACATTATTTAAAATTAAATAGTTGTTAAAGACTTCAATGATGTGTACATTTTGTATATGGATAATATGTCTTGTTAATCTTTGTTAAACAGCTGTGGACACATTTGTTTTGATGTAATGAATTCTTGCATATTTTTCTTTTAAAATATACACATAGAGAGAGAATATTTCTTTTTATGATGTATGCACATATTAGTGCACAGAACTGTAACTGTGTAAGGAATGAAAATGCTGCATTTCTTTAACTGATCTATACTGAATAGTTTTGTCTGACTAGTTTTTATACTTCATAATAGCACTGAAGAATGCTACATAAAGTTTTTAACGCTTCAACAATCTGATCAGTGTCACTACCATGTACTTCTCCATCTCCCAGTCCAAATGGATGGGGCATATTGCACTGAACTCCTTTTCAATTTACAACTGTCAAATTTCTGATTATAAATTTATATTTAAGAAATATGGAGACATTAGTATAACTGTGCTGGAAACATATCTAACAGAAATATTTCCTGGCGAATGTCAACATTTTTCTGCAGTCTTGTATGTTGGATGAGACAACTTACACATACTTTCAGAGCTATGGATTGTAACTTGTACTTCAGAAAAAGTTTAGTTTCATATTGAATACTTATTCTAATGTTCTCTTAGCTTCACTGACAAACTGCAGTGACGCAGAAAACAATACAACAGTCCCCATTATTCCATATGTCAATGTTGCTACATCTTGTTGCTCTTGGCCGGAGTCGGTCCTTCTCATGCTGATGTGGCAGCTCAGCCCTAAAGGAATCACTGCTATTCCCTTCCCCCAGTGAATCATTGCTGACTCCAGATAGATTTAGAGGAAGTTGGGTTATGCATATAATACATTTAAAGCATGTTTCCAGTTTGAGTACTAAGAGACAGACTAACTATGTGGTAAATTCAGTAGTTAAGTCCCTTCCTAGTTTTACATGTGTGCCCCCTGCTTCTCAGTCCCCATAATCCATCCTTTCCTCATACAGACTGCAGCAAATTGATGTGGCCTGGGCTATAACATCCATTGTTCTATATTATATTTAAACTGGTTCAGATTGTTGAATTTTGTTACCTGGTTTAATGTCATATATTATGGGTACCATTTTCTATAATAATGTTTTAATTGCTACATTTATTCAAGTTAAGTCTTAAATGGTTAAATCAGTGTGATATGGTTCATTCACATACACTACTTGAACTTTGATATCAGCTCTATGTATGTTGGTATTATAATCTTGGTATTGGAACATTAAATTATATTTATTGAGCTTAAAGAAAGACTTAGTAATATTATAGTATTTGTGTAAAAGATGAGAAAAGAGACAATGTGTATGAAAACTTCCGCTCTTCATCTAAATACATGTTTAGTTCAGTTACCTTGCAAGCAAGCCAGCTTTATAAAATACCAGTTCCATTTTAAGGATGATCATATTTGGAATGTGAAAAGTGAAGACAGTTTAATGCAAAGAGTTAACAAAAGCTAAATACTAATAAATCTCACCATCATAAAATGCAATGTTTAATGTTTTAAACAGTCTTAATGCAGTTTTTGATAATAATCCAGTGGTCATTTAAATATTATTCATTCATTTAATATTTTGAAATTAAACATGTACTTAATTGTATGTAAAAGTAAAGTAAAGCTGTCCCACTATATGCCATGTAGGCGCTTGGGGGGGAGTGGAGGTATAGCTCCTACTCATTCTTGACCTCGGCACTAGATAGGGGTAAGTGGTCAGCATCACGCCCCGGCCGTGCTTTACCACCGGGAAAGAACCCTGGTACCCATTGGATAGGAGGCTGGGTGGGCCCCAGAGCCGGTCTGAATGCAGAGGCTAGAGGAAAAACCCTCTGCCTCCGTCGGGGATGGAACCCCGGTTGCCCAGTCCGTAGCCAGTCACTATACTGACTGAGCTACGCCGGCTCACACTTAATTGTATGTAAAAGAACTTATTATTGCTTAACTGCTTCTCCATTGATTCTGTTTAAAAATGGGATTAGGGAACTTCAACATGAATGAAAGTGTGCAAATGTCAGATCTGTCTAGATCAAAGGGTATTCAAAATCACATTGTCTCTTATAAGTTCTCTAATTTTATCAAATATTATAACCTTTTATCATCTGTTTACACACAACCCAGCAGACCATGTGTTGTACTAGCATACTGCTAAACAATTATCCCTACTCTTAAGTCTGGCCTACAGTCCCATAGTACAGGTGTTTAAATCCCTTGTTACAAGATGATAATGTTAAAATAATTATTTATCCCTACACTTCCACCTTATTCAGATCTTTATATAATGTTTTTGTATATATCATTTTTTAAATGCGTACTCTTAATGTTCATATACAGGCCTTCTCAAGCTATCAGACACAGAAGTTATGAACTGTAAAAAGAGGAGAATGTCTTTTCTTATAAGAAGATGGTTTAATCAGATCATAATCATGTTTACAGTTAGAATCATATCCAATCCACATATACAAAATACAGAGTTGGTGATTGTGGTACATATAATTACCCTGGCCTTTAAAATGTTAAATTCTTTTAAAAGTGTATGTTTGATCATCATGTTCCTTCCCATCATCAGATCTCTTCCTCTGTTTCCTTCACGTACTTCTTTCAAGTGATTGGAAGGAGGGCTTATCCTATCAGAGCTCATTCTTTAGGAGACATTTCAGTTTCTACTGGAATTTTAAATTTCTTTAGTTGGAGATAATTTAACTTCATTTTCTCATGAATAGAAAGTATATGTACAATGTCACATAACATGTTCCTTTGGTATCTCAAGCTCATTCGAGTGATGAATACCAAAAACTACCTGAAGATAGGTCTATGCGGTGTAATAAGAGTATAAGTGGGATTACTTTACATACATTGGTAAGAAAACTTACAATTATAGCAAAACTTCTTACATGTTACAATGTGAAACCAGCATTCAGATCATCAAATTGTTACAGAAACACCTACACCAAAATGACCTAGCATTCTTTATATGGGACCCATGTGGTGAACTGGAAAATAATTAATGTGTGACATACAAGTCCATATGTCAATATACTGAATAGGCACCACATCTACAAGGCTAAAGGATGAAATTGCATCCTGTGCATGGTTGTAGTGCCATGTCCTGTGGCAGAATTTTTCCAGTATTTAAAAGTGCTTACTACCACAATCAGGGTGATCACCCTGACTATGAGAAATGTCAAATCGACTTCTGCCAGATCACGCGGAACTGCAACCAACGTACTCAACGACGTGAGAACCTGACATTCCACTGTGACTTCAAATCCTCTTCACTATTCAGACGTTGGTATAACGTGTGCTAGTCTCAGTTAACACCAGCCTTTCATCTTAATTATAAGTTGTGTTTACTGTGCTCGCACGTAAGTTAATAATTTGAATACGAAAATACACAGACTTATTGATGTCAATGCATTCCAAAACAAAAATTCTATGTGTCTCTACACGTAATTAGATAAAACCGTAGTTCGAATAGTAATATGTCTAAAATTAAGTTACTGTTGCATGTTCTGTTTTTCTTCCATGTAATTAGAGTCTATAACAACTTGAAATGTATCTCCATTTAGTATTTCCGAAGTTTTAAATTTAAGCTAAAGACATAATTCGTTTAATTATATAAAATTGTTGAATATATTTATAATGATATTCACAGATTATAACCTTAATCTAGTGGCATATAGTGTTACGTACGTGTACACGAATGTGGGGAAGTCTGATAACCTACATTTTATACTCACAAAAAAAAAAAGATTCAAACGATCCTCTGTCTATACGCATCACTAACCTAACGTTATCGAACATCTTCATAACTGATATCCTTCAGCTCGAATTTATTAACTAGAGAATGGCTGGACAGAAATAAAAAAAAATGTGTGCCCACTCCAAAATCATACTTTAATAAAACTTCCCACTTTGTAATATTGTCGTGATGGATGTTCACATTAACTACTATCCTCTGCGCATGTTTGCCACTAACCTAACCTAACCTAACCTAACCTAACCTATCCTCTTCAAAACTGATTCTTTATGCACACATTTAATAATGGGAGAATGGATGGACAGAAATGAATTAAGTTTGGTGTGGGCATTATGCCATAGGTTACTACTCAAAACTCATGCATTGTAACTTCTTACACATTTGAGCATCCAGCTCAAAGTCATGAGGTGGGATGATAATAACGCCATTATCAACGATTTTCTGTGCCTGCTCATCACTTCAGTCACGTTCCCCAACCTTACCTCATCAGATTTCTTCACAAGTGACATTCTGCTCATATTGAGAATGACTGGACAGAAGTTAATGAAATATGGTATGGACATAATGCTGTAGGCCACTACTCCAAATTCATACTTTCCAACTTCCGAGCTTTGTAATACCATCGTGATAGATACTGAAATTCACAAAGAGGGATGATGGTGATGAAAACATTACCCAAGATGTTTTGCGCACGCACATCACATACTTTACCTCATCTAACCAAATGCCTTTAGTCGATATGATCATTTTTATGCATTTAATGATTTTATAATCCTGTGAGGCTTTTCATACAATTTTATATTAGCTTTATGCCATATGTGGAAATGTCAGGTTTACATTGCCTTTATTACTGCACTTGGTAATAACACAATGGATTCTGGAATTATGATGTTGGATGATAAAACCATTATCCATGATCACCTGCGCATGCACATCATCATTGGTATACATATTGTTGATATCAAAGGAACAGTTTTGTTTGCAAGCTAACATTAATTTTGAAAAGGTGTTTAATTAGTTGTATAGAATTCTTTGTGCTAAATGTGTGCAGCTAACATTAATTTTGAAAAGGTGTTTTATTAGTTGTATAGAATTCTTTCTGCTAAATGTGTGAAAAAGAATAAGCACCATGCCATTGATGTATTGTGGTGGAAGCAAAAGGTTAGTGCTAAAGGCTTCATTTTATTTTTACGTTGGCTAACAAGCTACATATGGGTTTAAATCTATAGGGTTAACCAGCAAATGAAAATGTCACAAAGGATAAACAATACAGACCTAAGCTACTAATATATTTTTGTTCAAAATGAAATTTTTTACATAATGATGGTGTAATATAGTTTTGTGTAAAACAGTGTTTATTAAGTTTAATTTTACAGTTATGGCAGTGTATCTGGACCACAATGCAACTACTCCAGTTGCTCCAGATGTAGTTAAGAAGATAACAGATTCATTAAATGAAGAGTGGGGCAACCCAAGCTCTGGTTATGAGCCTGGGGTTAAATCTAAGGAGGGTATTGAAAAAGCAAGAAGACAAGTGGCTTTAATGATAGGTGGAAATTCTGAAGACATCATATTTACATCTGGTGGAACAGAGGTGTGTAAAATAGATTTGTAGAACTGGTAACCAGTCCATTTTCCTGCTTCTCTCTAGTTATGACTTGTACTTCAGGTGATATGTAGATGTTTCAGTATTTTTCAGTGAAGTTGCCTGGTGCCACACTATGTTCAGGTAATATTGAAATTAAATTTGGTAATTTTGGTTCCCTTTGTGCAGTTTTTGCGGAATTTTATGTTTGCTTAGTTTAGCTTATTAGTAGTTACAAAAAATAAAGTTACTCCCATGTTTGAAGATATATAGGGGGAGTGGAAGTATAGCTTCACACTTTCTTAATCATGACTGTAGATGGCACGTGAGAAGTTAGGTTTACCCTTGGTACTGAACTCTGAGCCATTATAAACAGGAAGAGATGGTCGCTGAAATGTTCGCAAGATTTTACCATTTGATACAGCTGATAGCGCAAGAGGATTTTAGTAATTCAGTTCACCATGAAAGATTTACATCACATACAGTAACTCAATTTACTTATTGGTTTGTTCTCAGGACTGTGACTGACATTTCTGATTTTCTTGCAGGCCAACAATATGGTCATTTTTGGAATTGTCGATTACTATGAAGACTGGTTGAAGTCAGTGTCATGTGGTAAAGGAACCACAGATAAACCACATGTCATAACAACAAATGTAGAACATGATTCTGTGATGCTGCCAATCAAGTACTTAGAAAAAAGGGGAGCAATTGGTAATGTGGGATATGAATTCACACACAGTAATTAAAATAAAAGTGAATCTGTCAGTTGAATATGAAAAGAATCTCGAGAATGTCATCTACTTAGGTTTGCTGGTGTATTGGTATCCAGGGATTATCAGTTCAAAGTCCTCTTAAATCAGTGTGAACCATTTAACCTGTCATAGTGAAGGATTTAAATAACCTGTCTTTCATTTGAAGGTTAATGTTTGCTTTCAGGTTTATAGTTTTGTTTACACTGCCTTTCCTTCTCCTACTGACATTTGGGATCATTTTAATTTCCTCATGACTTCTATCTTTTATCCTGCCTCTTAGGGAATAGGCCGCCATAAATAAGTACCTCATATGTTATTGCATTCACTGAAAGTCACCATATAATGGTTAATACTCCTGCTTCTTGTTAAGATGTTCCCACTTTGAAATCTCAGCCAGTACATGGGCTATCCTCCCCCCCTTTTTTCCCTATAATGTTCCTCAGTTCATCTAAAAGATACAGAGACAGTATCTTAAATTATGCTATGACTTTCCTTCCACATCCTTTTCAATTCTTCATTTACCAGTCATCCTCCCATTTGCTACTATACTGAACTATTGAAAGTGTAATTAAACAAAACTCTAGCTTAGTTTGTAGACCTGTGTGATCTCTTTCTTCTGTTCAGATGTGAGTGTCGTGCCTGTATCCCCAAAAGGTTGCGTAGTTCCACAAGATGTAATATCAGAGATCAGACATACAACATGCCTGGTTACTATTATGTTAGCAAACAATGAGACTGGAGTCATCATGCCAGTAGAAGAAATTGGCAGGTAGTATGAAGTTTATTTCATGTTACTCAGACTCATTAATAAATTATTACAGAAATACATCATTTTTCCAGTGATCATTGACAAACTCAGTTTTCAAGTTCTCAGCAGCAGTGAGTATGAATATGGTTGTCTTTTGGGTTGTTGCGCTGTGTAGTCTTTTATAAATGTACCAATATTTCAGAGGTACTTGGTGCCTCCATCTTCCAGGTGATCGCCTTATATAAGGAACTGTTTTTAAAGTGTCTTTTGATTATACAATGTAATTTGTATTGTTTAAGGTATTTAAAAGAAGTTAACAAGCAGAGGAAGGCAGAGAAGCTGATAAAAATATTGTACCACACTGATGCTGCACAGGGTATAGGGAAGATCAGGGTGGATGCTGATGAACTAAGTGTTGACTATCTCACCATTGTGGGGCACAAGGTAGTACTGAAAATGTTTTGGTTGTGTACTATCTTCAAACAAAGATAAGGCAAGGCAATTATTGAGGCCTGCTCAAATGTACCATGCATGCTAAAAACATAGGCATGATTTGTAATAGTTCTTACTCAAACTTTGAAGTATACTGAAGCTCAATGTGTTTCTGAAAGTACAGTCATGGTGAAATGGTTTTCCCCCAACCATGTGTCTCGCCGTCTCTTAATTGATTGAATTATTTTTTCATTGTGAGACCATGTTACCTCATTTGAGATGTAAAGCATTATTATATATGCTTATGGGTATGTCTGTGTGGATTGATTTATTCCTTTCACCATCAAAAACTTTCAAACCAACTGACTCATTATGACTCCCTCTCAACTCTCATACTTCTTATTTCCCTGCTATAATATCACTGCCACAGTAAGTGATTGTGTGTACTTTAGAGGTGAGAATCAAATACCATTTAATGTAGAACTTTGAACTGTGTGGTGGTACAAATATTATTTCATAATTCTGTTTTTATGAGATAATAGCGTGATTTTTGTATGTATTTATTTCATGTAGTTCTATGGGCCACGCATAGGATGCCTTTATGCCCATGGACTAGGACGTGAAACGCCAGTATATCCACTCTTGCATGGAGGGGGTCAAGAGCAGGGATATCGTCCAGGAACAGAGAACACTGCAATGATAGCGGGTCTTGGAGAAGCAGCACGGCTGGTGTGCGAAAACCTAACAGAATATTACACACATATGAAGGAAATAAGAGACTATTTGGAGGAAAAGCTTAAGGTATGTCACTCATCCAATCCTAAGTATGCGTATTTAACAACATAAATCTCAGCTTTAAATAGTAATAATTTAAATATATGTTATTCTATTAACTATTTATGTAGATTTAGAATTTAGATATCTAACTCTTTATTCAGCAGTGTGATTCATATCTTAGCTTCTGCTAGTCCTGGAGATTTTCTACATATCATTCAGACAGTTGGTAAGATTCTGTACGTGCGGGATGAGTTAAATATGAAGCATTATTTTCACAAGAAAACACTGAAAAACAATTTCCATGACTACTCAGTGATTTTCAGTGAAATTTGGTATTGTAAGTGGGGAGTTGCACTAAAAGTTGTCTTGCAAATTTGTTATTATGCCATATTGCTCTATTATTACCTCCATTACACATAAGTTCAAATCAGACTTGATAATTTTCATCAAAAACAGCTCATTATATAACAAATATGATTGTATTCTCATTAGCTTTTTCAAACCCGTGACAACTATTTGTCATTCAGTTTCAGAAATATTCCACTTGTCTCATATATAAACAATCCAGAGAATAAAATTGCAAAGTTTTGATAATGTTTACTTCCTATGGCAAGGGAGTAGCATTCAGATTTTGATCAGTGCAGTGAAGAGGTTCAGTTGAGGGACATGAAAAGGGAATTATATTGTATATGTTTTTGGTTCAGGAAGCATTTGGAGAAGATTGTGTTGCATTTAACTGCAGTAAAGGTGTCAGACGTCTCCCAAATACATGCAGTGTCTCGCTGATAGGTGAAGGTCTTGTGGGCCATGTGGTGCTGTCCAGATGCACCTATATTATGGCCAGTACTGTAGCTGCTTGTCACACCCAAAACAAACCGTCAGGTATTAAAATCACAGTTGTTATTGCTGTGATGCATTAATTGTATTACGAGCTTACTTTCAATGGAATAAATTGTGTACAGTTAAATTCTCTGTTTCTGTTTTGCCACACTTGGTCCTTATTTACAGGGATTCTGCTTGCCTCTGGTGTACCGCGTCATCAAGCAGTGAATGCTATTCGTTTGAGTGTTGGAAGAGAGACAACGAGAGATAACATAGATATTGCCGTTAAAGACATGAAGCATTCTGTCACAGCATTGTCAAGCAAGAAGTCACCCTAGGTATGCAGTATTTTTATTTCCATAGCATCAGTGGGTGTTACTAATTTATATAAATTGTTATGTGAGTTTAAAAAATGTAGGAAAATGCAGATTCACTGTAGGTTTCCATTTATTTATTGAGTTTTCCCGTTGCTTTGTTGGAATCGTTCAATGTACAGAAAGATTTTTGTATGAAAAATGCAATATTTACATCATATTTATAAGATGACCTTGGATATGATACGACCATCTTCACATTAGACATTTTTAACGAAAAAATTTTATTATTTGTCCAGATAGAGTCAAAAATGATGACAACTTCCACTGTAGTCTTGCGGTAATAAATTTAATTAAAATTCATTGTGTTTTAGAGAAGAACTATGTGGTTGGATGACCAAAAAGGAATTTCCTTTCACGTATGGATTTATGTCCATGTGCTTCCTGCAGAGAACATACTCAAAATATAAAAAAAATTGTTTATCACCAGTACATTTTTTGTGCCCTATGTTGAGTGTATTATGACGAGGAGTTCTCTGAGGTGTTCAGCTTATTGTGTCATTGGCATGTTCACTGTTACAGTTGGTTGGCTCATGGATTTTTGTAAAGTATAGTATGTTTGTTTTATACTAATAACACTATTTTATTCCAATAGAAATTGAATCAAACAACATTTTTCAGTCAAAACAAGAAAGTACTGAAGCATTGTTTTTTAAAGTTGTTATTTACAAGTATTGCTGTAATTACCAAACTTTTAGAAGTTCATTATAGTAAATCTCATTTACATTCTCAGAATGATTTCAGTTTTACAGGATTATAGAAATATACTGTAATCCTAATTTCATATCTTGTATTGAAATTATTGTAGATAATATTGTAGCAGACTCATCAGAATGTAATCAGTCTTTTGTTTAAAGGATTATCTCCTTCTTTGTGATATATCAATTAATTTTTGCTTTTTAAGAATGACACTGGACTTTTTCTCATCTTTTATTACTTGCAAATTTGATTAGTCATTGTAAAGAATACATTTGTGGTACTCTCAGAATAGTCCTTATTGATCCATGTAAGAAAGGATTTGTTGATGTTTTATTTTTATCTTATTCATTTCCAAAGTACTTATCTTTGCCATACCATTTAGCCTTCATTTCTGATTTTGAATGGAAAGGCAGGCTTATGGTATCTTGTCCATGTGTCGACCCTTTCATAGAAACTAGGTCCTGATGACGGAGGCAGTATGACCTCTGAAACGATGGTTAACATCGACCAGACTACACAGCGCAATAACCCAGAAGACAGAAATCTTCATACTCACCGCTGTGAGAACCTCAAGTCTTACATAGGTGTAAACCTTTTGCCACCGGGGGTCTTTCCTATTGAGAAATATAAGGACACAATACCCTTGAAAATTTGTGAGATGGGTGTGTCATTAGTGCCACTAATTGCACACCAGCATAGGTATGTGATATTTTGTGTGATAATGGCTGTACTTGTTGAAATAAATTTGTATGTACTGTGTCAAAAAGCATGGCAGCCACAGTTAGCTTTTAGTTTATTGGTGATAACTAATTAATTATTGTAGCTGTCAGCATGGAAATCTGTGTGTGGTTAATAAACATACTACAAATCTGCAAATTACCAATTTGGTGGCGGTAATATTTGATGTCTCATCTGATAAATTTAATTAACTAAGCCACAGTCTGTAGTAGTGGAAATTATGTTAAGAAATTGATACTGAATTTGGACTTAAACTGCTTATGAAACACTGAAGAATGTAAGGTGTAAGACTGTAATCTTGAGACTTGCAGGGTGAGGAAGTGGGGTGAAGGAGGAAGGAGGAAAGATAGCATCAGTCTGTAACGCATCGGACTTCCTGCATTCCTTGCAAGTCTCAAAATTTTCAGTCGCGTACTATAATTACACTTAAATAATCCCTCCAAAGCAACTGGAATGTGAGATGCCCCCCAATAAATTAAGACGTTCTTGTGGGTAGGTGAAAAGAAACACTGGTTTGCTGGTCATGCAACCATACATAACCTTTTACAAATAAAAGGAAGAATTGTAACATTCCTTCCTATATTTGTTTGATACACTTGATATTAAACCATGGCTATTAATATGTGATGCAATTGAAGAATTCTCGGTATCCGCACAAGCAAGTCATTCAACTTGTGGCTATGACTAGTGCACGCATTTGCTGGTATATGATAAAGATAATACAGGAAAATCAAGTTGCAATAGCTTTATGAGTGATGTAATCTGGTCTTCCTGAACAATTTAAATTAGATTCAAAGCATTCTCTTCATAAGGTACATTAAATAAACATTCTGTTTTCCATGTGTCCATCCATATTTTATAACCAAAATTGCTTGCTGGATTTCAGGGACATTTGGTATTGTGCTGTCTGGCTTATTTTATGTTAGATTCATATCAGTCCTGTTTTATCTCTGTTTAACATAAAGTTCAGATTCCATATCATGTTTCTTAAAAACAGCTTATAACAACTAAACTGTGTGTATTGACATAAATTAAAGTTTTGAGATCTGTGCTATATGTACTTCCTGAATTAATTTTCTGCATCATCAGTAATTCACTCCAAGGATCATACATCCTTTAGCAGCTGTTAGTCTCTCAGGTGGACTAGAGAGAATATTATCCATTGAAATTGCATTTCATGATGTGGACAGTGGTCGCCCTTTTCAGCCATGCAAGAAAAGAAGAAGTAATGTCACTACAGATTTCATAAATAACCAATTTTTTATAACACTGTAACAAGTTATTATTTTATATGCTTTCCAAAATGCTCAAGATCAGAATCAGCAAAAGACATATGCTTTCCAAAATGCTCAAGATCAGGATAAGCAAAAGAGAAATTTTACTAGTAGTTTTCATGTACGTGGTCTCTTACTTTTAGGAAAGAACATAAATTACAAGCATCTGAAAATAAAGCACTTTGAATGTGCTAAAGAGGTTGAAATAGGATACCCCCAAGAAATTATTAAATATTTTATCAGAGGAAGAAATTTAAAAATTCTCTTAAATGATGGCACAGTTCTGTTTTATAATTCCTGTGACAGAATGATCAAATCTAATAATGGAAGTGTGATGATTATGATGAGTTACATTGTGCAACAGATATGATAAAAGTATGCCATGTGGTGTTTTCTAGTATCAGTTGGTCATACACACGCAAGATTGTTATCTTGTCTGGTATGCTTGAGATGATTTAATTATGGTAGATATGTTAAATTAAGATAACGGAGCTTTGTAGAAAAAGCCGTATGATTTTGAATATCATGTTTCAGCTTCTATTGATCAGTGTACATGTATATAATTTATGGATACCCTATCACCATAGCAGTATTGATCCAGCTTGAAGTGAGGAAAGATAGTCTGGTATATGAGTTGTGTATTACCTGACCATTTGTGTGAACTGTTAGGTATGTACAGTGGTTATCATTATTCATGTTAGGATTTTATATTGTGTGCAGATTGTGTTAAATAACAAGTGGCTGATTATGGGAAGAAGAGAAATTTGTTTCTGCCTAGTCTTTCTGTGTCTGATTATGTGAAAACTTTGTTTCAGTAGGTTAATATTTTGTGTGTACAGAAGATGGTGATACTGTAACCAAGTAATGGTTAGTTAGTGGAATACTTCAGAAATGGGAAATGGCTAAGAAGGGTGAAATATGCATATTTGGAAGTTATTAATTGGATGCCCGTGTTAATGTATGGAACAGAAGAAACTTGGACCTTTATCAAGGCAGATATGAGACCTTTGAAAAGTATAGAAGGAAAAACCAAAAGAAGTAGAATAAGAAATGAACAATTTGTAGAGAATTTAAAGTTAAACACCTTGGAAGACAAACTGCCAAATAACAGAATGAGATAGTTTCAACATATTTTAAAAATGAATGCGTGGATAATTTATGAGAAGGTTTTGAGCAGTAAAATGAGGATGGCTGAGACCAAGACAGCAGTATTTTTAGAAAGATGTGATACTGAGGGAAGGGAGAATGCAGGAAGAAACTAAAGAGGATGAGGAAGAGGAACTGTGGGATGACAAAGAGATGGATGGAGAGGCTGTTATTCAGACGACTCACGTAAAGTGTTAGGAGGAACAAGATCATTTTCGGTTTTAAATTAAAATCAAAGTATGTGAATTGTTTAATGTAATGTCACTAGAACGTTCTGTTTTAATTGTTTGCTGTAGTCAACATCTTGTGCAGCCATGCATAATCAGTTTTCTCATAAACATCAAGGAGTTTTTCAGTTCTAAAAATGTGAACTATTGAGAGTGTTAAACAAAATGAAAACAAGGAGTTTTTCAGAAGAACTGTAAGCTTATTTCTTTGCATCCCTTCATCTGAATATGGTTCTCAGTACTTCCTTCATAACTGTTTTCTGCTCTTTCCAGAGTGGCAGCTGTCATTGTGATATTAAAAGTGTGTCCATTATGATAAGCCACAGTGAAACTGCAGGTTGTAAAATAAGATAAGGTGATAAAGTATATAATCTATGTTGATAAGATGTCAGAAATGCTTATCATCATGATTAATCATATGAAAGCCATTTCCAGGATCAATATTATATTCCTAATAAATTATCATCATATCCCATTATAAAGTTACATACTTTAAGGTTGGCCTGTTTTGTCAAGAGGCCAGGTTTTACTGCAGCAAACTAGGGATGAAAGACCTAAGATGTTCTGTGGTTTTACTCATAAGTGTCTTAGGACAAAATTAGGTTTCAGAAGTCCTTGTATATATATAAAAATATTATTTTAAATCATGTATTTTCTTGATATGAAATGTGATAATCCACTTTCTTATATATGGTTGCATAATATTTATTAGTGGTGAATGAATTTCTTTTATACTCTCTCTTATGAAACATTTGAATTTATGTTATTAGTCTTCTCATCAGTCGTCCTTATGGTCCATGTTTTCAGTCATATGTGTTGGCATTAAACAGTTATGTGATGATGAAGAATGATATAAATTTGCAGTTTTTACAATATATCATCAATAGAATGGAATAACTTTTGCCATTAGTGAGTGAAATTCATTTGCAGAATCATTGTTGAAGTTCGCTGAATGTAACAGCTATCAAATAATTACATTCCAGACCCCACTAAAAAAACAGTGGAGAGAAAGGGAGACCATGATTATTGATTATAATATATGTATTTATTCTTCATTGACAGATATTCATCATTGTTTCAGTAATATTTATTGCAGTGAAAGATGAAGCAAAATGGGAAAGTTGAGGATAGTAGCAACTTATCAGTGACAAAAATAAGATCATTGGATGAAGATGACCTCAACTCAAACAAAAAGAATCCACTGGAAACGTGAGTATCTTTAAATGAAGCACCGAACCTTAATGCCCATCACATGATGTCTGTAGTGTGATAGTGTCTATTTCATACACAGTTTCTTTGTTATGATGTGGCTTGTAACAGAATTCATATATATTACAGGTCTAGGCAGTGAACAGAAAGAAAATAATTTTGCAGTGAAATCCCCTTTTCAGCACAACTAATGGAAACATTAAAGTAGAGGGCACATTTAGCACATGAGGTAACAGTGCTGGAACCATGTGTAATAAATAACATTTTACTAATAAAGTAGTAACTGTAGCAGGCAAAGGCACTAGGTGTAGTAGTTTCAATTTCAGGAGGTGCCTGGTTTAAATCTCTGATGTCTTATTGAGAGTCCCTAAAACAATAGTAGTGATTGTATACTATGAAATATGGCACAACCCCTTCCATATTTTTATAGTGCATTCTGTGCAGTTGACTAAGCATAGTTAAATCACATAAAATGCTATTTGCAAAAATACACATTAGACCTCCCTCCTCTTCTCCTCTTATTATTTCTGTTTTATATGGTTTAATGGACAGAAAGCCTTCGCTCTCTTCTGTCTCCCTAAAGTCTTTCCTTTTTGGTTTCTTGCTGTCCTCCTCCATGATGTCCTATAGTACCTGTTGAACCGTCTTGTTCTGGTTTATCCCATGGGTCTCTTTCCTCTAAATTTTAATCGTAATGAATGCCCTCTTCAATATCCAATTTTCTTGAAATATCCAGCGCATTGTAGTAATTTCTCCTGCAGTTCTGTTTAACAAATTTTGGATTCTTACTTCCTCTTTAAAAACTGTATTTCCAATTCTATCTCTTTGTAAGTATCAAATGAAACTGTAAGAAATATAATAATTGTGTTGAACTATTTGATGTCACAGTTGCTTTTTACCATGTTCATAGACGATTTTCAACAGCATTGCAGTAATTGTTTAATTTTTGTTTCTTTTTTAGGGAATTTACTGAACCTAAAGTAGAAAAAAAGAAGGAAGATGACACTCAGCCAGTATCATTTTTGAAACTGGTATGAACCTTTTTGTTGATTATTTAAACGTGGAAGCATTGCATGGCTACATGTAGCATGAAACACGTCTGTAAAGCAGTATCATTATAAAAGTTGAAATAGGCCTGCTACAATTTTATATTCTGATAGCACCTTCAGTCCTCCAGCTGGCCAACATCCCAGCAATTGGCCCTCCATTCCTCTGGATTGATATTTCAAAAATATTTTATATTCTTTCAGAAATTATACTTTCATAATATCCTTTCAGGTTTTTCTATAGTACTGTACAAAATCTGCATTTGATCAAAATTAAAATTATTTCATTACTTCTTTGCTTGTGTTTCTTTTATTTTGAAAGAAAAGGTCATAAATATGTCTCTCATGAGAGACAGTTCACTGTATTATCAAACATTCCTCATTTGCTTGTTTTCAGTTTCGATTTGCAACAGTGGGGGAGAGGGTCCTGCTCTTTATTGGTTTTCTTGGGTCCCTTGCCACTGGTGCAACAGCTCCATTGAACATATGGTTGTTTGGTGACCTTAGTGGAGAATTTGTGGCATATGGTATGGCTGTTCTGAATAATTCAGTTCCTGATACTGAAGCATTCTTGGATGCTATTGAGCGCTTCTCAGGCCTGAACTCTTTACTTGGACTTGAAATGCTTTTGGTGACGTACGTGTCAGTCTGGACTTATAATTTTGTGGCCAGTAGACAGGTAAGAAAGGATGGCTTTATTATCTGATTGGATAATAAATTTTCCTAAATATGGTAATCAGTGCTAATGTAAACTTCACTTCATGAACATAAAAGATCCTTCGTAAACATTGTGTAGCTTTAACATTTCCCATTTAAAATGTGTAGAGCATAAAAATGTAGAAATCTTCTTCCTAATAAAGCACTGAAAACAAAAGTAACTTTTTCTCTAAAAGTGGACTTTCTCAAAGATTAAACAGTTTCATTTTCAAAGAGTCTCATTCCAGTTTTTAAACATGAATATGTTTAGATTATAAAGTATTTGGTAATATTTCAAATTATTAATAAGTTAATGATATATGTAATAATTTTTAACATGTATGAAAGGATCTTACTCTTTAGGGACTGAGACTAAAATTTATGAATTTGACATGATTTATTTTAATTCAGTCCTGAGGGTTAAGATATAAAAGAATAAATAAATTCTTAGCCCTAATTCTTTGTTCTTGTGCTTTGAATTAAAATGTTATGCACATTGAAATATTCTCATAGGACATATTTGTACAAGATTAAGGAATCAAAGTAATTATTTGTAATATGAAAGGACATTTATGAGATTTGTAATTCTTGTGGCAGTTAGGTATTGTGGGTTGTAATACCATGTGTACTTGTGGGTCAATACCAGTGTTCAGAGGAAAACACTACTTCCATCAGCTCTGAAGTTAGGTTGCAGGGTAGAGGATAGTTTATGTAGGATCAGGGGATTGGCTAGGCTAGGGGAAATTGGCCAAGACATGGTTTTTCTTCTTCTGTTGTTATTTTCTTAAAAGTCTATGATATTTTACTTTTAGATTCTTCGAATTCGGAACTTATATTTCAAGTCTGCTTTGTCACAAGACATTGGGTGGTATGATGTACAGCAAACTGGGGATTTTGCCAGCAGAATGTCAGAGTAAGTTTAAATATATGATGCTCTTTAATAAATCACATTCATATTTTATTAATTTGTACATTCATAAAATACCAAGCTGATAGGATAAGTGATATGGCTTCAGACTTACATTTAGGAGCTAGTGGGTCTGATTCATGGATTGGGCATTGGCTGTCGTGAGGTTTCTCATATTTTTCTTAAGAAAATTTCTTCCTTCCAGTCCAGTACAGGATAGTACCTTGCAATATGATATAACCTGTGTTTTCCAACTTTTTCCAATTCAAAATTCATTGCCATCTTACTTCATTTGTTACTGTACAACATTTTAGTTGATACAGCATTATTTAATAACCTTAAACGAAATAAATAAAGTGTTTGTTCTCTTCATTCATTTATTTTTTGTTGGTACTTTTTGTACGTGGTAATGAACCTTCCGTTTCCACAATGGTGGGAAATTTTTTGAGGAGATGAGTGACTGTCATCTTTCCAAGCAGGACTCTGCTGCATAACATTAGTTAGTTAGTTAATTAGTTACTCGGTCAGTCGCTTCGTTGGTTGATTTATTGGTAGGTAGTTAGTTTTTAACTGACTAATTGAGAAATATATATGGAGTACTGTGTTCTTATGCATTGTGTTATTTTTATGTAACAGAGATTTAACAAAGTTGGAGGATGGAATTGGAGAGAAAGTGGTTCAGTTCATGCACTTCATGGCATCATTTCTGGGCTGCTTGATATTGGCTCTCACAAAGGGCTGGCTGCTGTCTCTGGTTTGCCTATCTTCACTTCCTGTCACCTTGATATCTGTTGCAGTAGTCAGTGTGGTACAGTATCCATTTCATCAGCAATTATACTAAAACAAAGACCTTATAAAGTGGAACCTTTAGAGTTATAAGATTTATTTAAGAATACAGCCATCTCTGTATTCACCACTGTGATAAGCTCGTATCGTACTAAGATTTATTTTCTTCATTTTATTATGGCTCTTTCCTTAGATTTTCACAGTTTTGGTAAACATAATCATGAAGTATCAATTCTGCCTGGTTAATGCAATAAACAGTCACAGACAGGTAACAAGATGTAGGGTTTGGCATGGGGCCAACAGCCTCTCTTCATAAAAAGAAGACTGTGTTGCAAAATGTGACAAAGGGGCTCAGACTTGGAAAGACTTTGGCATTGCTGAAACAACAGGAAGATGGAGAAAATGATTGATTCAAGATAAATAGGAGGGACTTGCAGTTTGCAGAGTTTTCCATAAATCTTGTTAAGTGATCTGAGCAGATTTTGTTTTCTGCTTATTTTTAGCATAGGAAACAAAGTAAAACACTTATTGCAGCCTGAATTGAAGGTATTGTCAGTCTAATTATTCAATTGTCTCATAAAAGTTAAAATTATAACTGTATTTAGGTTGGCCTGTAATTAAGTGGAGGTCGTGCAAACAGATGAAATATTTTGGTTGAAATTGTTGGCAGTAACTCTTAATTTCTCGTCAATATTATTTGTAGTCTACTTTTCTAAACATTTGTATAAATTCTATATGAAACATTCTTTTGAATGTTAATTTAGTGTTGGTTGTGTGAAACTTTGAGGTTATATTTGACGCTTTTAACAGAACCAGTAGTAGTGGAAATTATGCACAGAATAGATCACTAAATTAAGTTCTGTTTTTGCTGTTGTTTTATAGTTCTTACTAGCATGACCATGTGTTTTGAAACATTTGATGGATAGGAGGCAGCGTAAGTTATTGTAATTTGTTATTGTCATTATTTCCAAGTGGTGAATTTAATTTAGTGACCTTTGCAGATATCATCAAGACTGGCAAAAAAGGAGTTGACAGCTTATGGCATCGCTGGTTCAATTGCTGAAGAAGTTTTGAGTTCGATCAGGACTGTAATAGCCTTCGGAGGGCAAGATTCTGAGGTGAAGCGGTATGTTAACTTCATTTAATATGGTATTCTGAGAATGATTTACGGTTCTTATTGCTATGAGTACAAAGATGGCTGTCTTGCTGTAGCACTGTTTAGTCTGGTAGAAGTTTCAGAGGTAATTTCTGCCCCTGTCGTCAGGGTAATTGCCATGAAACGTAGATAAACTTCCTACCAGATTTCATGGCACTGCAACCCAGAAAACAGCCATCAAATTATTCTTAGATCTACAAACTTAACCCATTAACTTACTAATTCTGTTCACAGGTACCAAGATAATCTTGTATATGCCAAAAACATCAATGTAAGGAGAGGATTCCTTTCAGGAATAGGATTTGGTTGCCTTTGGTTCTTCATCTATGCAAGTTACGCACTAGCATTTTGGTATGGCATTGGTCTAGTGTTGGAAGACAAATATAAGCCTGAAGACGAAATCGTGTACACCCCAACAACTATGGTCACGGTGAGAAATCATGCTTGACTGACTAATTATTTCCCAGAAGAGGCATAGTGTTACATGTCCTGTGAGGAAGTGGTTCTGACCATATTGTAGACAGGTACTCTGTGAATTAAGAGACAAAAAAGTAGTGGTGTTAAAGTAAAGCAACAGTGAAAGTTGGTAGTTTTTAGAGTTGTGATAAAATACATTTAATACAGTGCCAGGTATAATTTGTGGATTTGCATAAATTAAGCCACAGACCGCTTTGTAATAAACACTGTTTTGAGTAATTACATGTCTGTCAAAATGTTTCATATCGCCAAAGTGTGATGTGTGGATCATATTATAAAAATATTTAAACAGCAATAATTTTGTCACAGGTGTTCTTTGGTGTTATGATGGCTTCAATGAACTTTGGGATGTCATCCCCATATATTGAGGCATTTTCTATAGCCATGGGAGCTGGAGCAAAAGTATTCTCAGTAATTGACCGTGTCTCGCCTATCAACAGCTGGTCTGAAGATGGGAAGCGTCCAGAGCAAATGAACGGCAACATATCTTTCAGAGATGTTCACTTCCAATATCCAACCAGGGCAGATGTTAAGGTGAGTTAACACTACACAGAGGCCTGTCTCTTGCATTCCTTCATTTTTTATGTCATAATTTGCCATAGAAAGTTTCTTTCAGATTTTCAATAAAGCATTTTGAATAGATGCAAAAATAAGGGATGCATAAAGATGAATTTTTTATCAAAATACAGTGTGCATATGACAAAACAATTATGATATTAGTAATTGTGCTTCGTGAGTCGGTGAATATGTGAATGAGTATAAACAGTTATATCCAAAAAGAAATTTCACAAAGGTATTTTTTTATATACAGTACAATGGAACAAATTTCATGTGTGGTTGAAGGTGATAATATGTTTTCAGAAAAGAAATTCAGAATCATTTTCCTGACAGGTTCTTCAGGGTTTGAACTTGGACATAAATCGTGGTGAGAAAGTGGCTTTGGTGGGAAGCTCTGGCTGTGGAAAATCAACCTGTATCCAGCTCATCCAGAGGTTTTATGATCCAGCACAAGGAACAGTAAGCGTTGTTATCATGCTTGTCTCTGTTTAAATTAGAAGATTGTGATGACTGTTTGATATCAACCTGGCACACACCAATATTGCTAGAACTAGTAATATGAAATATATTAAAGTTCTTGTATTATCGAGAGAAATTTGTGAATATGCTAGAACTAGTAATATGAAATATATTAGAGTTCTTGTATTATCGATAGAAATTTGTGAATAACAGAAATTCAAACTGTCTTTATTGCCGTACCATTCGACAGGAAATGTTTCAAAATATGGCTGCATGGGTGCCAAGAATGTGACTGAAATTAGAACAGTCATTTATGCTGGCTTTTCAGGTTAAGTTTACTTGTGTGTTCCTTCAACTAGGATGCTGTATAAACCTTGTGTCAAATGAGAATAGTAAGATGAATGAGTGGTGAGTGGTGTTGGAAGAAGTGGCTAACATTTAACATCTACGTTGAAAATAAGTTTTAAACGAGGGCATAACAGAATCTTTGTTTCGGGAAGGAATTTGATAGTTGTTGAAAAGAGGCACAAAAATCCGTGATGTTGAGAAGCTGTTATTTCTAAGCACTCAGAAGTTCTTATTGTCATTTTTAGCTGACGGGGAAAAGAGTATTTTTAGTTGAATTCTCTCTTTTGTAACAGGAATTATGTACTAACATTTAAACATATAGTCTTTGATTTAGATAGTAGAATTTTAACATAGGCTGTCACATTATTACGAATGTATTTAGAACAGAATGAATATAGCTGTGACAGTTGACTTACCTAGGCAGAGGATATATTAAGAATTGAGAGCAGAAGTGTTTGTAATTATTTGTTTGAATTTTATTATGCTTGGAAACTTTCTTCTGTACAGGTTATAGTGGATGGTAACAGTGTAAAAGAACTGAATGTTTCATGGTTGAGAAAGCATATTGGTGTTGTGGGTCAAGAGCCAATTCTTTTTAATACCACCATTGCTGAGAACATTGGTTTTGGAACTGATGGAGCAACTGAGAGTGATATACAAGATGCTGCTAAGGAAGCAAATGCTCATGATTTTATATCAAAACTACCACAGGTTTGTTTCATCTTTACACATACAAAGATATATTTTATTTGTGAATATACAATTTTTATAAATTTGGACTATGAGTTTTAAAGATATTAAACTTTTGTTATTGTAATTTGTTTGGAAAGTGACTGTGTTGATTACATATTTTTGTTTGATGCTGATTACCAGTGAACTGATACATTTTGTGTTCATGATAACAAGTCTTTCTGTATTTGATTTCTCCCAATCTGTTTGCTTTTATTTCTTGCAGGGCTACAACACTCTTGTTGGAGAAAGAGGCGCGCAGTTGTCAGGTGGGCAGAAACAGAGAATTGCCATTGCTCGTGCTTTGGTACGAAAACCAGTTATTTTGCTTCTTGATGAAGCAACATCAGCCCTTGATACAAGAAGTGAATCAAAAGTCCAAAAGGCTCTGGATAAGGTGAGAGTTTGTTATATTTTCTGTGGTCTCACACGTATGACAACATGGCATGTATGCGCATGGTGGTTGAGTTTTGGAGGCGGTACTGTGTTATCAGTGGTTAAATCTGTATTTTATGTGTTGCAACACAATTAGTGTGCAGTTTTTCTGCATTTGAAAAATGCTTGTAGAGATTGGTTGTTCCTGGGTGTTTTGTTACAAAAATAACTAGATTTTCCTGATATGGCAGGTAAGCAGAGGTCGCACAACTGTTATCGTTGCTCATCGCCTCTCAACAATTAGGACAGCGGACACAATTGTGGTCATTTCTAATGGTAAGGTTGTGGAGAAAGGAACACACACGGACCTCATGGCCCTGAAAGGACATTACCACGCACTGGTGACAGCCCAGCACCTAAATACAGTTGATGAAATGGAAAATGGTCATGAGGGATCTGAAGGTCAGTCATTGTGAGGACATTACAGAGTTTGTTGTCAGGTGGTATTGCATCTAAATTGTGGTAAATGTCTCCATACTCCATGATTGTCAAAAATTATAGTTCCCTTTCATCAGATTCATTTTTTCTGTTTCTTTGTAGATTTCTTATAAGCAACATGTTTCCTATTTCCTCCTTCCATACTTACAGTCAGTACTTGGCAAATTAATTGTTTTCACCATCTATGTTTTCTCATTCTTTTGTTGTATGTTAATATCACCACAACAATTTGTGTTTATTGTATTTTATTATCCACCATAATTTTTGCTTTGTATGGGTTGGTAGAACGCTTTAAGAACCCCTTAGAAAGTGGGTTATTTCTTCCCATTATTTTATTTTTCCATTTTATGCTGAAATATATGTTGAATTATAATGAGTATATACGTTTTATGTATACTTATATTTAAAACATATACTGACTGTATTTCTGCATATATTTAAGGAGAGAATGGAGTAATAGGAACAAATCTTGACTGAGTTTTCTTAGTGGTTCTTCCTTAACATTTCACTTAAATGCCAGATAAAAGTGCAGTAGAGTCCTGATTTTCTGGCCTAAATGTGATCGAAGAACAGTCAGACAATCAGTAAAATAAAAAGCCAGCATTCATTCTGTGGAGGTTTATAATCACTAAATTGATTTGGTAGTTTACGGTACTGAGGTATGGTTTCTGTGCAGATGAGAGGAAAAAACTTGGCAGACTGATGAGTACTGGGAGCAAAGCTTCTTCCACTGGATCTAATTTTGACACTCATGAAGATGAGAGACCACCAGTGATTGAAGATGCTGAAGAAGCACCACCTCCACCAGTTTCTATGTTGAATATCCTGAAGAAAAACAAGCCTGAGTGGCCATTCATTGTCGTGGGAAGCCTTGGCTCCATTGTCATCGGCTTTGCCATGCCCATTTTTGGGGTTCTTTTTGGAGATATTTTGGGGGTGAGTAAGTGAAATAGACGTATGGCTTGAATTATGATTAATTTTTAATTATCAGTTACTACCAAGGGTAGATATTTTTATTATTAATTAATTATATTTTGTAAGTGTAAACCAGTGTTGCACTATGTTGTGGAATAATTAAGACTGCTCATCTATGTAACAGTTCACAAATTAAGCAGAATTTGCACATTGTATAGTTCTGAGACTAGTTCCATCATGTGGGGTGTTCCTTTTGTTCTACTTTTTCTGTCTAAGAGATGATTTGTGCATGGGCTTACTCACTTTTACCATACTTTCCAGTGTACAGCTGCAAAAGAGAAATAAAATATCACACTGTGTTGTGAGAGTGCATGTGCTAGCCATGTGTTTACAGTATAGATTGTTAAGTCATAATAAATAAGTCAAGGAAAAGGCTATTTGGTCCGATGATGAGGTAACCAATCTTGTTCATTTGTGTTTGTGCTTTATGTCTATTGTTTTGGAACTCGACAAAGTTACTCTAGATGCATGAAATATAAACAATCAGAATTTTTAAGGTAGTAATAATACTGACTTTTTCAATGATTAAGACAGTGTCATTGAATGCAAAAGCTTTTTTCTAAATGTCATGCTGTTTAGTCTATTGTATCATATGGAACCTGTCACAGTGACCGTCTGGTCTGAGGCGTGGGCTGTGTGCTGCTTGGTCACTGGGACTGTGGGTTCGAATCCCACTCAAGGCATGGATGTTTGTCCGTGACTTTCCGTGTTGTGCTGTCCTGTGTACAGGTACAGGCCTTGCGATGGGCTGATCACTCGTCCAAGGAGTCCTATCGACTGTCTAATAGATTAAAGCCAACAAAAGTTGGGACCCACACATGCTCATGGCACTGAAGAATGGGTCCTAAGTAAGTAAGTATTATATGCATGTAAGACATTATCTTCTTACTCTGATTGTATGTTTATGGACTGCTGTGCATCTTTACGAGTTCTGCTTGTTTTACTTTCAGATGATTTTCCACATAATGAGGACTTCAGTGGTAGCTTAGATCTTCATATATGTTGTTTTTGTTGTAGGTCATGTCCAATCCTGTTGACGAAGAAGTGCGTGATGGAACAAATGAGTACAGCCTTTATTTTCTTATTGCTGGCATTTGTGTAGGTTTTGCCACCTTTTTACAAGTAAGTCAGCAAATGTCATTGTTATGAAAAGTCTCTTGATTCTTAAATCATACATATCAGAATTTTTCTCTGTTACCCCAATTTATGTTATACAGAATTAAGTTTAACAGTGAATCAATCAGTGTTTATTACTGTATAATAGTGTTTAATTTCATGGTAGTATTATAGTTTACAAGGTCCATTCTGGTACATTGTAACATTATATTATTACATTATAACATGTATTTACATGAATACAAAATGATTCTCCTCAGAACTTACAACTAAAGAAAATCATTGTATTGTAGTAGACTAATATTTAATGCTAATAATTGTACATTATTTCAGATTTACACATATGGAATAGCTGGTGAGAAGCTGACAATGCGACTTCGTGGGCAGTTGTTTGAAGCAATGGTGCGGCAGGAGGTTGCGTGGTTTGATAATAAGTCCAACAGCTCTGGTTCTCTCTGCGCTCGTCTGTCGGGGGATGCATCAAGTGTTCAGGGTGTTTGTACCTACAGATTAATTATACAGCTTGAATTTAAATTTGGATTCTTTTACCCCTCCTTTCCCCTCCCCCCCCCTCCACAGAAAATGGCTGATCTGATTAGGAAGCAAGTTATGTTTGGGATAGCTTTATCAAATGCAGAAGTTTCTTCCTCTCCTTTTAAGGTATCAAAATGCTAACACTAAATTCTGTAAATAATTAATCAATTGGCCTTTTGTACCAGTTCCTGATGATGAGGGTGGTGGTAGATGAGTATAGAACATTGGTGGAATAATTATTAACAGAAATAAAATAGTTTGGTAGAAATCTGCTCCAGGATCACCATATCCACCACAAGACATGTTAGGTGTGTTTTAATGCTTGGAGGAATGGCAAGTTAATTAATAGGTAAAATAAAACATTATGCTTTTTGGAGATGGCTGTCTTCTGACTCCACTGTGAAAACCAAAATTCCTATTTATGCTTTATTGTCTTGAACACTGGTATTTGAGTTTCCATCAAAACTCTGTAATTATGGAATTGCAGAGCAGTGTGAAAAATTACTGTTAACAGAGAAATCATTGGACGTGTTGGTCATCCACATAAGTCCGAAAGGTGCTTGAATTAACAAGGAGATCATTGCTTGGACATGGGCAAATACGGATATTAACAGTCTAATGGCAACAGAGATGAAACTTTTCTTGAGTACAGGAGGAAAACCGAAAGGGAGAGAATAAGAAATTAAAACAATATGATGATATGGACAGATTTTAGTAATTAGTCAAGTTTTGAACATGAAAATGAAAGGATGATGCTAAAGAGGGATATTTTGTTGAAAGCGTGAACAACAGGATAGGAGGGATGTTATATGAAGGGAAGGAATTATAGCAGAGGAGCAGTGGGAAGACAGGTGGATGGAGAAGCTTGGTTATCAGATGACCTACATAACGTTGAAACACCTTGGGAAGTAGCAGAAAAGACAGCATTACTAGTTATGCTTATATGTTGATTTCATTATGCTATTTCTGTTCTGTTCACAGGCCACAGGGCAGCGTGTGGGGATAGTACTGCAGTCTATATCAACAATTTGCTTGGGAGTAGGATTTGCCTTGTACTATGAATGGCGTCTTGGGCTGGTTACATTGTGTTTCACCCCTGTCATTCTAGTGGCACAATTCTTATTCTTGAAAACAGCCAGAGGTGAAACATTTGGCAACCAGAAAGCATTGGAAAAGTCCACCAAGGTTAGTTGAATATAAGTTATGGTCATACAGGAGTGGATATTGTTACATGCTGTAGTAAAAAACCAGAGCATTGAGCCTTTCACTATGAGTTTTTCAAGTTCTAGTATGGGAAATTGTCTGAATACGAAAATTATGTAGTTAATCCTATTTTCAGCTTGCAGTAGAAGCAGTTGGTAATATACGTACTGTGGCAGGTCTTGGACGAGAACGAACTTTCCACCAGCAGTACATGTTGGAGTTACTTCCAGCCCATAAACTGGCAAAACGCAACACTCATATACGGGGACTTATATTTGGATTAGCCCGAAGTATAATGTTTTTTGCATACTCTACAACCATGTACTATGGTGGACAACTTGTGGTTGAAGATGGTATTACCTTTGACGTTATTCTGAAGTAAGTATAACTGGATGTTATTGCATGAGATTATAAGTTCTCATGGTGGCAAGTATGAAGATGGCTTTCCACTGGGTTGTTAGGTTAGGTTAGGTTAGGTTAGGTGTTTACTGATGTTTCAGAGGCAGCAAGAACGTCTTAAACGGGACTACACGGCACAACCCAAAAGACTGCCATTTACATGTTATTGTTAATGGTTTTCTTTTCTCTTCGTCTTCCATTCAGCTGTATTGAATGGTACTATGAGTTAATGAATATTCGCTTGAGCAAGTAAGGTATCCACAAAGAGACATTTTGCAAGTGGTATTTTTTTTGCTGTAAAATGAGCCACCAAGAATAAGAAAACACTGCTACGTTCAAATAAATATTTTCAGGAAAATATTATGCTTACAGATTTATTATCTGTGTGGTCTGATTTGTTTTTCCTCAATACAGAGTGGGACAGGCACTAATTATGGGTACAGTGTCAATAGCCAATGCCATGGCATTTGCTCCAAACTTCCAAAAAGGAATAGTTGCAGCTTCTCACATCTTTCATCTTCTGGACAGGAAACCACAAATCTTTGATCCTTTAGGAACACGTGAAGAGAACTGGGTATGTACACCACTGAACATTTCTATAATAAAGATTATTAACACCAAACAAATTTAAGTTTTAGGACTTTCACAGTTGGTTGTTATGGTGCTCTTTTCTTCTCTCTCTCTTTCTTCCATGCCACATTTTAAGTCAGTCCTGGTAACCTGTGTTGCTCTTGTGGGATTGCAGCCTGTATGTCATTCTTATATCTAGGCTAGACAATGCGTTCACATATTATAGAGGCTCCTGCTAATGCATTGAGTAAACCCTTTCATTGTCAACACACATGTATATTTCAGTCCCACATTAACCCAACTATATACCTGGTTACCTGCTGTATGGGCAGTATAGCATGTACATGGTAATGTGTTATAAAAAGGAGGATTTCTCTTTGCAGTGCTGTCTTTGTACTTTTGTGATTATTTATAACAGTCATGGCAAACAAAATAATATTGATAAGCAGTTGATTAATACCATAATACAGAGCTCGTGTTACATATGTCATTTGTTTTGGAATTTAAACTTTTGAAATTCAAACTGTTTATTATTTCCTTGTCAGAGATCAGAAGGTAATGTGAGCTACCGTGATATAGAATTCTTCTATCCAACAAGGCCCAATGTCTCAGTTCTGCGAGGTTTGAACGTCGATGTGCTGAGAGGTCAGAGTATAGCACTGGTTGGACATAGTGGTTGTGGCAAGTCAACTTGTATACAGCTCCTCGAAAGGTTCTATGATCCTGTCTCTGGCTCTGTGGTGAGTTATAATTGTATCATAAATAAGAGCAATTCAAATTAAAACAATTGTTTTACAGAAACTTGCTTATAAGGTGCAAGTTTCTTTTCTTGTTCATATTCACGTTATACAACTTGTGCACATGTATTTTGGTTGGTCCAGATTTGTGACCACAGATACAAATGACGTTATAGTTCCAAAATGACGATTCTTCAAGGTCTTGTGTTTTATGTTTGCAGAATATTGATGGGCGTGATATATCGTCAGTTACTTTGCGTTCATTAAGGTTGCAACTTGGTATTGTATCGCAAGAACCAGTGCTGTTTGACAGAACAATAGCTGAAAATATAGCATATGGCGACAACAGCCGAACAGTCCCCATGACAGAAATTATTGAGGCTGCCAAGAAAGCCAATATACACAACTTTATTTC
The DNA here is from genome assembly GCF_000696155.1 of Zootermopsis nevadensis. The sequence goes on along the minus strand of NW_019059658.1, from coordinate 474,396 downwards.
TTCCTTGCCACTAGTAAGTTCCTATACATTTTAAACTAATTGTACTGTAACATTCTTAATTGAAATGTGCTTCAATCAAAATTATAATTAAATGAACCTCTTTTTTAGTAATTTCCACCAGTACTGATTTGACTGTATTGAACTTGTCAGATATTACATAAATTTCACATCATTACCACATAGAAATGTTTCATACAGACTTTGTGGTATATTTGTGATTTATGTCTGTACAAAGGACCTCAAGTGTGACTCCAACCATGTATTAGGTATTTACACCAAATGGAAAGCTAAATATAGATTTTATGCAGCCACTATGTTCTAGTTGTGCATTTTACAAATAAAATTACTTTGTCAGTTTGATTCTTTACTACTACAAAAGCTGCTAGGAACATTTGTAATGTGACCTGACATCACCTGCATGTCCACAGGGATATAATACTCGTATGGGTGAGAAAGGAACGCAGCTGTCTGGAGGACAGAAACAGAGAGTCGCCATAGCAAGAGCACTGATCAGAAACCCCAGAGTATTGCTGCTTGATGAAGCAACTTCAGCACTTGATACTGAAAGTGAAAAGGTAAAGTGTTTGGAATGGTTAACTGTCTTTGTTCACATTTCACACTTGTGAATTAGTTTACTCTTTGTGAGGATTCAGGCTCACAGAAACAGAAGATAGCCATTTTAATAGTTTACCCTGAATATACTTTTCTGTTTGCATGGCTATTCTTAAATTTATATTTAAGTTTATTCAGTTTTGTTTTTTATGTTATACCTAAATATTCATTTTCTTTCTTAATTTCTTTTCTCTCATTCCTTCATTATTTATTTTTATGTATATATATTTATGAGAATAAGAGAATAAACTAAAAGCTGATTATAATAAAAATTTGGTAGGAAGATAATGTAGCTGCAAGGACCCACCAGATTTTGAGGAAAGTTATTGTTTTTGAAGAAAATAGCATTTGAATTAATTTTTTTAGATTGTTCAAGAAGCATTGGACAAAGCAAAGGAGGGCCGCACTTGTATCACAATTGCACATCGCCTCTCAACTATACAAGATGCTGATGTGATCTTCGTAATCAACAGTGGGCAGGTGGCTGAGCTGGGTACACACACAGAACTTCTGGCAAAACATGGATTGTACTATCAACTGTGTAATATGCAGAGTGGGCCGAGATGAAAGAGATATGAACAAAGTAGTGCTGAGTGCTAATCATGTTCACCAAGACCAAGCCTTTTCACTCGTTTATAATTGGTAATGCCTCGCCTTTTATGTCAATGCCATTCACATTATTTGTTTTCAACATGTTGGTGGTAATAATGCAGTCATTAATTTGTAATAATAATTACACTAAGATATATTTTATAAAATTCCATATAAAAATGTGTTTAATTTTAAGCTTTCACAGTGACTGAATTTGAGTGATATGGCATTTTAATCAAATGTTTCAGGGACATTCTCACTTGGCTGTTCACTGAAAAGACTTTATTACATTGTCTGGAAAAGTCATCTCTCTTTCGAGCAGAAATAGTGTACCAACTATATTCTTTTTTGCCACAGTAGAAGGCAGACTCACAGTATATAAAAGAGATGGTAACAGCATTCAGTTCTGTCCATGAGTCACTGACTAGTGTTTTGGAAAGGCTAAAAAGCTTATGATTTAGTTGAAAGTAAGGAAACTGAATACACTGCCAATTTGGGTTGTTAATATCAAACTTCTTGGTGACACAGGTGAAAACATGTACCAATACTGGTAGAAAATATATGTTTTATCCACGAAGACATCACAGCATTTGCAAAAAGCATTTTATCATAATACTTTGAAATAAAAGAATATATATGGTTTTTTTGGAGATGGGTGATGAATTCTAATTAAAAATGTTGTGATATGCAAGAAGACTAGAATATTCAAGGTTATGAACTAGAGCAATCAGTGGGCAGGGCCGATTAAAATGAAAAGAATTGTATAATAAAAGGTAGCAATGAATGTTGTTGACACAATGTCAAACCCTATAAATGAAACCCAGCATAATTTTGTATGTGATCAGTAGTATCTTTAGTGCCTTACCTTCATTAATTTTCCAACTAAACCACCTAAAGTGACAGGAACTTTGTGATTTTCCAAAATTCCTCAGGCAAGTGCTGTGGTAGTAGTCATGACAGCCTTATTCCAAATTCTCAATACTCACCATTCATTGTCACCTTCCCATTTTATTTGATGCTGTATAATCTGTGTAGCTGAGCACCAATAGTGTACAGATCTGTACATGTAAAAACACACATTTGGAGCAAAGCGCTTCTTGAGAAGCCAGTGGGTCATTGGCTAGTCATGAAATTACCCATGTTTATAGAACTTGAATGTTCATTACCATATGCACAAGAGCCCACAGCTCATTCCTGTCATGAGCCAGATGAATCTGCTCTACACTCTCATACCTTGTTTCCCTAAGATCCAATTTTATATTATCCTCCTGTCTATGCTTGTTCGCGAAGGTAATCTGTATCCTTGAAGCTTCCCAACCAAAATCTTTGTGCATTTCTGATCTCCCCCATGCATGCAACATATTACTCCCGTTTCTTCCTTCTTGACTTGTTAATCCTGATATTTGTTTGAATATTGCAAATTATGAAGTTCCTCATTATGCAACTTCCTACGACCAAATATTCTTCTTAGCACTTTGTTCTCAAACACCCTGAATCTGTGCTCCTCTTGTAATGTGAGAGACAAAGTTTCACAGTCATACAGAACAACAGGTAAAATTATAATCTGATGTATTTTGATTTTAACATCTTTGCATTTTATATATATATATATATATATATATAGATTATAACAGTGCCATATCTGAAGTTCTGTGTTAGTTCTCTTCATTATCTTATATTTATTATTATTTATAATCTTTTCATTAGAAAATCAGCCTGCATTTAGCCAAGCATGTGGTATATCAAAAGGAAAAACCTGTGAGGGTATATATAGAAGTGAATTATGGTAGAAAAATGAGAAACAGCCATTGAGTATCACAAAGACAGTAACAGAACAACTACAGATGTGTTGGCCTGGAACAGGTGCATAAATAAACTTTACTGTAATGAAACATAATCAGTATATGAAATATTTTGAGGTACAAAATACAATATATGTATTGCTGTTAATTTTGGTATGGCATATGTTCCTTATATTGCAGTGTTTTATTTATATGTGTTAATATTTTAAAGGAATTTTATTTTGTATAAAGTATTTATAATATGAATGTTAATGTTCCAAATGTGGCATAGTTTTGTAGAAAATTATGCATGATTATGTGGTACTGGAAGTTGGTGGTGAATTATTCTGAAAAAGTTGGATAGTTTGAAGTTGCAGTTGATCAATGTGCTCTTTGTGATGCTGTTGTAAATTGTGATAATGGGAAAAAGTATAAAACTACACTGAATGAAGAACAAATTCCACAGGCACTTTCACTCCTCAAAGTGCATCAAAACATGCATTTGAAATTGTGGATACTTCTGAGTTGTTATTCAACAAATCACTTTTTCATATTATTGAAGAGACAAACAGCCAACTGAGAAGAAGACAATACCACTAAGAATATATGCTGTTTGTCCCTAGCATGCACTAGAATGGACACTATTTGAAAATGTTTCAAAGTTTCATGTACTAGTTTTTACTTTTAAAGCATTGGGTTCACCAGTGTGAATCTGTATAGTATTCTGAATGTAATGTCAGATTTTAAAAAAAAATTGTAATCATATATGTATTGTGGTTGTTTACATTAAATTTTGCATTTCTCTGGTATACAATTTAACTGTCACTTAACCCTGCTGGAGAATGGTTAAAAATATCTGGTTTGATGGCTTTGATACTCATCATTATTACAGAAATCATGATAATGTACAGTTCTTTTTTATAGCTGAAGCCATCCTACCTTTGACATTAAAAATTTTAGCAATTTAATCTCATTGCCACTATTTGTAAATGTGATTAGCATGATCAAAAATAAACCTGGTACCAACGAAATTTTCCTCATGCAGTTAAATATGTATAAATTTCATGAAGCAGTAATTCAGGTATTAAATATGATTAATGTGTTTTATTAGTCACAAATAACAAGAGTACTTTACCTCAAAAATTTTGTTTCAGCTCCATCTTGAATTATACTGGCATCATATACAGAAGCTATGTGGCCCAGGCATTAAAATTACATATGCTGTTAACAGGAATTTCTGAAAGAATTAGGCATTGTACCTGCAGTATCATAATCCAGTTTCTTCTTTGTAGCAGACGTTTCATGGTGTTGGCAGATTCTAACAGGATTCTTTTTCAGAGATGACTAAAGGCATGTCCTGCAACTCTAAACTGTGTGTAACAGGGGTCCATAATTTGTCAAGAAGACAAGCAGCACCCATCCACTGAGATAAGTAGAAACACTAGATAAGTATTTTACAAAGTAGCAAGCATACAGAATTATCTCATACACTTTGCTTACACTGATAACATTCAATGATGACCTACTTTTTATTTAAGGTTATTTCTTGATAGTGATTGATTGGCCTTATCAGCTGTGTCCAAGGCAACTGCCATGTGTGGCGGTTATGTTTTTGATTGTGGACTACCATTTACATTTTTTTCTAGTTGACAGCTTATGATGACATTTTTGTATAGGATAGAATAATGTAGGTAGGGCATAAATTACCATTACACTGGAACACATGAAGAGATGTTATTCCTTGGTTCACATGTGTGTAACAAGATGGTGCATTAAATATTGATTTTGTTTCAAAGTATTTTGCCATCAGATGTCAGTAAAAACTATACACTAAAAAATGGCGTTGTGTGACAGTATCGTCAGGAAAACATTAATGAATTTGGAACTGTTCTTACAGAAAGTAAGAATTTATCGGTGTATCGCTAATGTTCAGTATCTTTTATTATACGTGTGGAATAATATCGTCGGTGGACCGTAAATCGATTTCTTTAGTTTATTTTGAATCACATTTTTAGGGTTATGTGAATTACAGCTTTCTTTGCTTTTTAAGTAAAGACATAAAAATAACATTCCTGTACATTTTTGTTTATGCTGATTTCTGTGTTTGGAGAGTAACTAATGCTGTTGAATAGAATAGAACATGTATTGATCACTTTCTTGGTTAGGTTTTGTGTGGTTGATTCTCTTTAGTTACTATAGGTTAGAATGGTAGGCCCATAGGTTAGTTTTGAGAATATGGATCATGGCAGAGGTTGTGACACTGTATAATGTTGTAGGTAGTCAGAGGAATATTGCATTTATACAAATTGTTGGTAGCTACTTACACAGCATTGCAGCCCAGTAGATCACGATGTATATTTTCACTACCATGAAAACCTCAAATATCATATAGATTAGTTTAGTTTGTGAGGAACATTCCATAATCTCCTGTAACTGTAAACGTTGCAACAATTTATTACAGGCAGCAACACTTGACATTTTTGAAACCTTGATATTCAATTATAAGGTGAAAATGGGATTGCTTGATCCATTAGCAGTTCATTTCCTGACCATTGTAACAGAGCTGGCAAATCAACTACAGGTATTCGTAGATTTATCTTTTTAAATGTAAATACTTCAGTTAATAAAATTAAACACTTCTTAAAATTAATTACACATCATCACATTTTCAGCTTCTCTCTAAGGAAAGTAGTGAACAGAAGGAATTTGTGGACACACTTCAGATTTCAGTTTCAAATTCAGACTTGAACATAACAGAGTCAAATTCTCAGACAAGTGAACCAGCAGCATTGTCAGTTAAAACAGAAGACTTGGCAGGCAAGGAAGAGCCATTAGCACTCTCTTTATACAGTGATGACAACATCTCTGAAACACAAATTCTCACTAAGAATTCTAAGATACATGTTTGTATGGTATCACGTAAGGAAACTGGAAGTGCACGATTAAAACAGAGAGCAATTAAGTTATCACATATAAAGAAAAATGAAAGTCAAGAAAAACAAGTGAGAAAGAATGAAACAGCATCAGAAATTACTGAAGTCAAATGTTTTAAGTGTGAGATATGCAGTTGGTAAGTAACTGGTAAGATATTAAATCAGAGCATATAGAGTAGAAATTTCATAGTAGTTTGTGAGTTTCAGCTGTGCAGGGGAACTTGGTCAAGATCATTCTGAGAAACTTCTTGTGGATGTCTTTATCAGTTTAATGATAGTTTCACGTGGGAGAGGTGCTGTGTGGATAGATTAGCATGTTGTTTCATATCACTTGCAGTAAGCATTATACGTGATATCAAATAGGTTGTCTTATTAAGATTTATAAGTTTTAGCTGAAATCTTTTCCTGATAGATGCATATTAATGAAGAAATAATCCTTGTTTCACAGTAAGAAGGGCTTTGGTGAAATGTAATCCCCCAGTAAAGTTTTATTACAACCTCTCAAGAGAGTTTAGTATTTTAAAGAACATACACATCCTGCCTAGAAGTCATTTATAGCCACTTGAGTATGTGAGTAAATATATGTGTATTTAAAATCTATATGTTGCCTAACATTTAATTCCTACAATTTTGTATTAAAGATAAAAACATATATATATATATATATGAATACTTTTTGAAATGAAGTTATATTTGATCCTGCCCTTAACTGCTAGTCCCAACAAGGACATACACCGTTAAACATACATAAATTGAATATGATATAACATCATCATCATGAACCCCTCACAAAGCACCATTATGCAAGGTGTAGTAAGTTATCATAATGAATAGAATGGTAGATATTGTTTAATATAAAACCATGTAACACCATGCCTTGGTCCCAGCATCGTATAAGTGATTTTCAGTATGCTGGTTATGGCTGCTGCTGTACTCAGACTCACATAATCATCCACGTGTATCACCTGCAGAGTTGCAAGCTTTGATAAATCAGGCAGTCTTGCCATCTCATGTAAATGAGCTGCGGTAAATTGGCTGTGAAGAGTAGAGTTTACAAACTATAGTGTAACTAAAAACAGAACCTTGTAAAAGTTTTAACCATAAATAAAACAGAAAGAAATGCACTGTAATTGTTTGTTGTTGTTTTTACTCTTCCTCCTGATTATCAATTCTGTGCTATATTCTTTACTTACAGCTGTAGAAAATGTTCTAGTACTTGACTAATTCCTAAATTTTTAAACTCCACAGCAATTTTGTTAACGAAACAAAATTAGCCGTACATGTTGCAAAATGTCAGGAAGATGTACGATCAGCAACCAAAGCAAAATCTAGAGGCAGTAAAATACACAGTTGTAAAAACTGCAATATGGTGTTCACAGCAAGAAAATTCTTAACAGCACATATAAGACGGGTAAGTTTTATTTGTAAAAATACATACTCCTGTCAACTCTTCATTTGTATCTGTAAAATAAAATTACTTCTCTGTTCCCATTTTTTTCTTTATGTGTGGTTATTTGTAGACCATACATGCTATAGCCTAATGCATAAGGTAATTTATATAAATTGCCATTTTGTTACAAGGCAGCCATATATGATTCAATGCATACGTTTGCCTAGTTGGAATGTACAAGTGTTGTTGTCTTATTGTCGCAGACACAAATAATAGATAAGAAGCATGTTGTCACATTTTTATTTTTAGTACATACATAAATAAGAGTGATTTCTCAGTAAGAAGTTAAAGTGCTGTGTTATTCATTACATTATTTATTAATATTATTAAAGATGCATGTATAAAATAATCTAACACAAAATTAGTTATAATAGAATTGGATACATTTCATTGATATGTGTAAAAAATAAGATATTACATTATATTAGTACAGTGTATTTGCAAGATACACAAAGAGTGCATTTCTAAAAGATATATAGTCAAAATTCATGAACACCTTTCCAGTCTTGTTGCTTAGTCAGATATTCTCTTGTATATATCTTTCATACATTATGCATCTGCATTGCTTGCTTACAGACTCACAAAATAGGAGGTGACATAACCTCTGAAGACATCAACAAAGCCTCGTGCACAGTACCAGAAGTCTCGACAAGGCTAAATGACCAAATACAATCACTACCTGAGAATTTGCCTTTCTACTGCTGTAATATGTGCTTAGTGGTGTTCAAGACTTGCAAGGAGTTTGAAGTGCATATTTGCAAGAATGGAGGAAACAATCTGGATGGAGAAACCACGTTGGTAAGCAGTTCTCTCTTTTTATGATGAGCTGATACTTGTGCTTACCAGCATAATGGCTCTGAACATGATGTCTTCTTTGTGTCAAAGGAGCCAAGACAGAACGAACTTTAGTTTACCTCTACCATATTCCCTACCCCCTAATTAAAAATGTTGTAGGCATATGGGATAATATTCAAATTAATCTTAAAAATATATAAACATTTGAATCTGTAGCTTGAAACCAAAATGAGTACCAGAAATCCAGTGTTATTATTCTGTGAGCATCCCACAGTCCTTCACTCACTGTGAAGGTGTAACCTGTCCAGGTCCAACTGTCCTGTCAATAGTGGTTGAACAGTTCTTCTGCTTAGAGAATGGTACACCGTACTTTTGACCCAACCTTCTTCCACCTGTTAGGTAAACTGTAGTCTTCTGGTCATGTAATCAGCTAGCCAAAAAGTGAATGCATAGTTACAAAATATATTTTTTGATGCTGTGGGTTCAATTTTCTTGCCCAGAACAGAATCCAGTGGCAGGCTTTTATGAACATGGTAATCAGTAATTGAGTTTTTTATAAGGGGGGAGAATTTCTTGACCAGCTAAGCTTATGAAAAAGAACTCTGCTCCTTGTAGTTGGTTAATTAGTTAATAAAACAATTTTTGTAGTACATGTTGGAGTTTGAAATGATTATGCCTCATATATTAAAATAAAGTTATAATTTTTCCTGAATTTACTTCATAAAACCAATTGAACAAATTCTTCAGAAATATTAATGTATTTTTAGCATAATTATATGCAGTTAACTGAAAGGCAGTTGATAACAGACCTGGAAATACTGACGTCCCTAAAGAAGTACAAGTGTGGATTGTGCCACGAAGAATATCGCAGCATGGCACGCATGTCATATCACCTCCCACGCTGTACTCAGGGACCCTACATATATATATATATATATATATAGATTATAACAGTGCCATATCTGAAGTTCTGTGTTAGTTCTCTTCATTATCTTATATTTATTATTATTTATAATCTTTTCATTAGAAAATCAGCCTGCATTTAGCCAAGCATGTGGTATATCAAAAGGAAAAACCTGTGAGGGTATATATAGAAGTGAATTATGGTAGAAAAATGAGAAACAGCCATTGAGTATCACAAAGACAGTAACAGAACAACTACAGATGTGTTGGCCTGGAACAGGTGCATAAATAAACTTTACTGTAATGAAACATAATCAGTATATGAAATATTTTGAGGTACAAAATACAATATATGTATTGCTGTTAATTTTGGTATGGCATATGTTCCTTATATTGCAGTGTTTTATTTATATGTGTTAATATTTTAAAGGAATTTTATTTTGTATAAAGTATTTATAATATGAATGTTAATGTTCCAAATGTGGCATAGTTTTGTAGAAAATTATGCATGATTATGTGGTACTGGAAGTTGGTGGTGAATTATTCTGAAAAAGTTGGATAGTTTGAAGTTGCAGTTGATCAATGTGCTCTTTGTGATGCTGTTGTAAATTGTGATAATGGGAAAAAGTATAAAACTACACTGAATGAAGAACAAATTCCACAGGCACTTTCACTCCTCAAAGTGCATCAAAACATGCATTTGAAATTGTGGATACTTCTGAGTTGTTATTCAACAAATCACTTTTTCATATTATTGAAGAGACAAACAGCCAACTGAGAAGAAGACAATACCACTAAGAATATATGCTGTTTGTCCCTAGCATGCACTAGAATGGACACTATTTGAAAATGTTTCAAAGTTTCATGTACTAGTTTTTACTTTTAAAGCATTGGGTTCACCAGTGTGAATCTGTATAGTATTCTGAATGTAATGTCAGATTTTAAAAAAAAATTGTAATCATATATGTATTGTGGTTGTTTACATTAAATTTTGCATTTCTCTGGTATACAATTTAACTGTCACTTAACCCTGCTGGAGAATGGTTAAAAATATCTGGTTTGATGGCTTTGATACTCATCATTATTACAGAAATCATGATAATGTACAGTTCTTTTTTATAGCTGAAGCCATCCTACCTTTGACATTAAAAATTTTAGCAATTTAATCTCATTGCCACTATTTGTAAATGTGATTAGCATGATCAAAAATAAACCTGGTACCAACGAAATTTTCCTCATGCAGTTAAATATGTATAAATTTCATGAAGCAGTAATTCAGGTATTAAATATGATTAATGTGTTTTATTAGTCACAAATAACAAGAGTACTTTACCTCAAAAATTTTGTTTCAGCTCCATCTTGAATTATACTGGCATCATATACAGAAGCTATGTGGCCCAGGCATTAAAATTACATATGCTGTTAACAGGAATTTCTGAAAGAATTAGGCATTGTACCTGCAGTATCATAATCCAGTTTCTTCTTTGTAGCAGACGTTTCATGGTGTTGGCAGATTCTAACAGGATTCTTTTTCAGAGATGACTAAAGGCATGTCCTGCAACTCTAAACTGTGTGTAACAGGGGTCCATAATTTGTCAAGAAGACAAGCAGCACCCATCCACTTAGAAACACTAGATAAGTATTTTACAAAGTAGCAAGCATACAGAATTATCTCATACACTTTGCTTACACTGATAACATTCAATGATGACCTACTTTTTATTTAAGGTTATTTCTTGATAGTGATTGATTGGCCTTATCAGCTGTGTCCAAGGCAACTGCCATGTGTGGCGGTTATGTTTTTGATTGTGGACTACCATTTACATTTTTTTCTAGTTGACAGCTTATGATGACATTTTTGTATAGGATAGAATAATGTAGGTAGGGCATAAATTACCATTACACTGGAACACATGAAGAGATGTTATTCCTTGGTTCACATGTGTGTAACAAGATGGTGCATTAAATATTGATTTTGTTTCAAAGTATTTTGCCATCAGATGTCAGTAAAAACTATACACTAAAAAATGGCGTTGTGTGACAGTATCGTCAGGAAAACATTAATGAATTTGGAACTGTTCTTACAGAAAGTAAGAATTTATCGGTGTATCGCTAATGTTCAGTATCTTTTATTATACGTGTGGAATAATATCGTCGGTGGACCGTAAATCGATTTCTTTAGTTTATTTTGAATCACATTTTTAGGGTTATGTGAATTACAGCTTTCTTTGCTTTTTAAGTAAAGACATAAAAATAACATTCCTGTACATTTTTGTTTATGCTGATTTCTGTGTTTGGAGAGTAACTAATGCTGTTGAATAGAATAGAACATGTATTGATCACTTTCTTGGTTAGGTTTTGTGTGGTTGATTCTCTTTAGTTACTATAGGTTAGAATGGTAGGCCCATAGGTTAGTTTTGAGAATATGGATCATGGCAGAGGTTGTGACACTGTATAATGTTGTAGGTAGTCAGAGGAATATTGCATTTATACAAATTGTTGGTAGCTACTTACACAGCATTGCAGCCCAGTAGATCACGATGTATATTTTCACTACCATGAAAACCTCAAATATCATATAGATTAGTTTAGTTTGTGAGGAACATTCCATAATCTCCTGTAACTGTAAACGTTGCAACAATTTATTACAGGCAGCAACACTTGACATTTTTGAAACCTTGATATTCAATTATAAGGTGAAAATGGGATTGCTTGATCCATTAGCAGTTCATTTCCTGACCATTGTAACAGAGCTGGCAAATCAACTACAGGTATTCGTAGATTTATCTTTTTAAATGTAAATACTTCAGTTAATAAAATTAAACACTTCTTAAAATTAATTACACATCATCACATTTTCAGCTTCTCTCTAAGGAAAGTAGTGAACAGAAGGAATTTGTGGACACACTTCAGATTTCAGTTTCAAATTCAGACTTGAACATAACAGAGTCAAATTCTCAGACAAGTGAACCAGCAGCATTGTCAGTTAAAACAGAAGACTTGGCAGGCAAGGAAGAGCCATTAGCACTCTCTTTATACAGTGATGACAACATCTCTGAAACACAAATTCTCACTAAGAATTCTAAGATACATGTTTGTATGGTATCACGTAAGGAAACTGGAAGTGCACGATTAAAACAGAGAGCAATTAAGTTATCACATATAAAGAAAAATGAAAGTCAAGAAAAACAAGTGAGAAAGAATGAAACAGCATCAGAAATTACTGAAGTCAAATGTTTTAAGTGTGAGATATGCAGTTGGTAAGTAACTGGTAAGATATTAAATCAGAGCATATAGAGTAGAAATTTCATAGTAGTTTGTGAGTTTCAGCTGTGCAGGGGAACTTGGTCAAGATCATTCTGAGAAACTTCTTGTGGATGTCTTTATCAGTTTAATGATAGTTTCACGTGGGAGAGGTGCTGTGTGGATAGATTAGCATGTTGTTTCATATCACTTGCAGTAAGCATTATACGTGATATCAAATAGGTTGTCTTATTAAGATTTATAAGTTTTAGCTGAAATCTTTTCCTGATAGATGCATATTAATGAAGAAATAATCCTTGTTTCACAGTAAGAAGGGCTTTGGTGAAATGTAATCCCCCAGTAAAGTTTTATTACAACCTCTCAAGAGAGTTTAGTATTTTAAAGAACATACACATCCTGCCTAGAAGTCATTTATAGCCACTTGAGTATGTGAGTAAATATATGTGTATTTAAAATCTATATGTTGCCTAACATTTAATTCCTACAATTTTGTATTATAGATAAAAACATATATATATATATATATGAATACTTTTTGAAATGAAGTTATATTTGATCCTGCCCTTAACTGCTAGTCCCAACAAGGACATACACCGTTAAACATACATAAATTGAATATGATATAACATCATCATCATGAACCCCTCACAAAGCACCATTATGCAAGGTGTAGTAAGTTATCATAATGAATAGAATGGTAGATATTGTTTAATATAAAACCATGTAACACCATGCCTTGGTCCCAGCATCGTATAAGTGATTTTCAGTATGCTGGTTATGGCTGCTGCTGTACTCAGACTCACATAATCATCCACGTGTATCACCTGCAGAGTTGCAAGCTTTGATAAATCAGGCAGTCTTGCCATCTCATGTAAATGAGCTGCGGTAAATTGGCTGTGAAGAGTAGAGTTTACAAACTATAGTGTAACTAAAAACAGAACCTTGTAAAAGTTTTAACCATAAATAAAACAGAAAGAAATGCACTGTAATTGTTTGTTGTTGTTTTTACTCTTCCTCCTGATTATCAATTCTGTGCTATATTCTTTACTTACAGCTGTAGAAAATGTTCTAGTACTTGACTAATTCCTAAATTTTTAAACTCCACAGCAATTTTGTTAACGAAACAAAATTAGCCGTACATGTTGCAAAATGTCAGGAAGATGTACGATCAGCAACCAAAGCAAAATCTAGAGGCAGTAAAATACACAGTTGTAAAAACTGCAATATGGTGTTCACAGCAAGAAAATTCTTAACAGCACATATAAGACGGGTAAGTTTTATTTGTAAAAATACATACTCCTGTCAACTCTTCATTTGTATCTGTAAAATAAAATTACTTCTCTGTTCCCATTTTTTTCTTTATGTGTGGTTATTTGTAGACCATACATGCTATAGCCTAATGCATAAGGTAATTTATATAAATTGCCATTTTGTTACAAGGCAGCCATATATGATTCAATGCATACGTTTGCCTAGTTGGAATGTACAAGTGTTGTTGTCTTATTGTCGCAGACACAAATAATAGATAAGAAGCATGTTGTCACATTTTTATTTTTAGTACATACATAAATAAGAGTGATTTCTCAGTAAGAAGTTAAAGTGCTGTGTTATTCATTACATTATTTATTAATATTATTAAAGATGCATGTATAAAATAATCTAACACAAAATTAGTTATAATAGAATTGGATACATTTCATTGATATGTGTAAAAAATAAGATATTACATTATATTAGTACAGTGTATTTGCAAGATACACAAAGAGTGCATTTCTAAAAGATATATAGTCAAAATTCATGAACACCTTTCCAGTCTTGTTGCTTAGTCAGATATTCTCTTGTATATATCTTTCATACATTATGCATCTGCATTGCTTGCTTACAGACTCACAAAATAGGAGGTGACATAACCTCTGAAGACATCAACAAAGCCTCGTGCACAGTACCAGAAGTCTCGACAAGGCTAAATGACCAAATACAATCACTACCTGAGAATTTGCCTTTCTACTGCTGTAATATGTGCTTAGTGGTGTTCAAGACTTGCAAGGAGTTTGAAGTGCATATTTGCAAGAATGGAGGAAACAATCTGGATGGAGAAACCACGTTGGTAAGCAGTTCTCTCTTTTTATGATGAGCTGATACTTGTGCTTACCAGCATAATGGCTCTGAACATGATGTCTTCTTTGTGTCAAAGGAGCCAAGACAGAACGAACTTTAGTTTACCTCTACCATATTCCCTACCCCCTAATTAAAAATGTTGTAGGCATATGGGATAATATTCAAATTAATCTTAAAAATATATAAACATTTGAATCTGTAGCTTGAAACCAAAATGAGTACCAGAAATCCAGTGTTATTATTCTGTGAGCATCCCACAGTCCTTCACTCACTGTGAAGGTGTAACCTGTCCAGGTCCAACTGTCCTGTCAATAGTGGTTGAACAGTTCTTCTGCTTAGAGAATGGTACACCGTACTTTTGACCCAACCTTCTTCCACCTGTTAGGTAAACTGTAGTCTTCTGGTCATGTAATCAGCTAGCCAAAAAGTGAATGCATAGTTACAAAATATATTTTTTGATGCTGTGGGTTCAATTTTCTTGCCCAGAACAGAATCCAGTGGCAGGCTTTTATGAACATGGTAATCAGTAATTGAGTTTTTTATAAGGGGGGAGAATTTCTTGACCAGCTAAGCTTATGAAAAAGAACTCTGCTCCTTGTAGTTGGTTAATTAGTTAATAAAACAATTTTTGTAGTACATGTTGGAGTTTGAAATGATTATGCCTCATATATTAAAATAAAGTTATAATTTTTCCTGAATTTACTTCATAAAACCAATTGAACAAATTCTTCAGAAATATTAATGTATTTTTAGCATAATTATATGCAGTTAACTGAAAGGCAGTTGATAACAGACCTGGAAATACTGACGTCCCTAAAGAAGTACAAGTGTGGATTGTGCCACGAAGAATATCGCAGCATGGCACGCATGTCATATCACCTCCCACGCTGTACTCAGGGACCCTACAAGTGTGAACTATGTACTGAGGAATATACGTTCAAGAAGGACCTTAATCTGCATAAAAAGAAATCACATAGGTAAGTGAAGCACTGGCTACAGTTATGACCATTATTCTTTGCTGTGTACCAGTTAGCACTTTGGCTCTATGTTGGGAATTGCCCAGTTTTTGTCATCTGGCTGAGATTATTTTGTGGTTTTGCTGACAATAGTCCATATTATTGCACTAGTCGCTAGCTTTAATCATTGTGTCTTCTGTCATTTACCACTGTGTGACAAATGCAATAGATTTTGTGTTGTTAAATAATTGGAAAGGGTAGGATGGAAGTATTCATGGCCAAGTCACAGTATTTGTCTGGAGGGAATGTTGAAACCCACAAAGTCCACAATCTCTGGTTCAAGATTTCAACCAGAGATCTCCCGCATATGAAGCAGAAGGGCTGACTGTTCGACTGTAGCATTTGGTGCCGTGTGGATTCATGTCAGAGAAAAATGCTGGTCTATTGAAATCAGCAGTGATTATGATTGTAATGCATATATCAGATGCATAGCATTATACCTTCTTCCAGTGCATTTGCTGATTTTATGTACAAACTTCTGATAGTTCTGGGTTAAATTCCAGGTAAAGTTTAATGCTGTATTTTTATATTTTAAAATATCATATGGGTTATTGAAATCTGCCTACTTGTTTCATAATTTTGATATTTGAAATAGAACCAGGATTGAAGTCCCAGTGATTTTTTTTGTTTCATCCGTGCATTGTGTAGTTGTTATTTTGAACAGTAGCTGAATTATTTAAATTCATCATATTTGTCTTATGTACATGCAAAATGACATGTTGCATATAGAATATATTGAGCTGAAATGTTATGATATGTGTGGTTTTACAGGGGTGCAAATAGTTTCTTCTGTGATGAATGTGGTCTTACGTTCAAGTTCCGAACATCACTCCAGAAGCATAAAGTGAAGCGCCATGAAACAGAGCAATGTCCATTTTCATGTGAAGAGTGTGGTAAGAACTTCACAAAGCGCATACAGCTCACAAACCACAAAATTAACACCCATCGTATTGAAAGGAAATTTTTATGTCAGGTATGTACTGTAAATATAAGATTTATCAGTTTAAGGGGGTATTCATTGGTTTTGCAGGAATGTGGTTTTTTTTTATATTTCACTCTTAGGATTGCAGAGAAACAGATTTCCTTCCTTTCAATTCCGTAAGCAAGATTCATACGTCCTTCCATTTGTCTCCTGATTGTGCTATGTCTATCATTCTTATAGACACCAATGGATCAGTTTTGCTGTACAGTGTACCACTGGTGATCTTCCTTTTGATTTGTTTATTTATTTTATTTTTGCTTTATTTAGGGATTTTGCTAGTAGCTCAGATTATATGATTATATTATATAGTATGTATTTTTGATGTTTGTTTCAATAAAACCTATTATATTACAATTATGATAACAGATAATAAATCACTTTTTATTTTTATGTAGATGTGTGGAAACAAGTTCAGCAACTATGGCAGTTTAATGGCACACCTTGATACTCACACTGAAACACGCAGATTCTCTTGCAGTTATTGTAGCAAGATGTTTCGGCTGAAGGAGAAATTGAAATACCATACAAGGATACATACAGGTATGCATTAACCTTCTTGATTATCTCTGAAAAGGAAGCTGTCTTACAAATGGCTACAAATTATTTAAATTTGTACGCAGGTGAACGACCACATCTGTGCCAGACATGTGGTAAAGGTTTCATCCGCAAATCAAAATTGGATGAACACATGCGGCGTCATCGCGGAGAGAAACGTTACCATTGCTCTATTTGCAATAAGTCATATGCAGCTGGCTGGGATCTGAAACTTCATAATAAGTATGTTTATTCAAAATATAAACTGGTCGTATTTGTGGCTCTTGCATAACGCAGTGCTTGTTAACTGGTGATCTGCATTTAATTTATGCTCGTCCACACGTTTTACTCGGGGTTTTATTGGTTATGTTGTACATAGTTTAGAAGAAAGCTGTTTTGCAACTAGTAGCGTTTTACTGCTTTTCATTTTCTTTTAGTGACTAAATTGCTTGTTGGGACATGAACATTGCCATTATTTTCATGAAATCTTACTAAGGCAGCCAGTTACTATTACTTTTCAATCAGTTACATAGAAACAGGAGATTTCAAATAAGTGAAATTACTTCCTGTACCCTCATTCATAATAAAATGGTTATTGTTCTCAGATGTTTCTGCAGTTTTAATTCTGCATAAACACATTAATTTTTATATTATAAAAACACATCTGTAGATGTGCTACTAGTAACTGGCTTTTATCCAGTAAGAAGTTTATATTATGTTCCTCCCTGGCCAGTGTTTATTGATGTCTGCTTCATACACATCCTGAATAGACTTTATGTGTAAACAGTTTATTTCAGTCATTTGTGGTTGATATATTTTATTTCTGAAGATTACGCTGTGTCGTAACATAAGGTCTGCCTCTCTTGTCTAGTTCTGGTCTCACTCCACAGGAAGCAGCACCCAGATTCTGTCGACTCTGTATCAGCCGCAACAGCTTCGCCTCCTGTTTCTGTTGAAAACATTTCGACGTCTCACTTGTCAAGTGATCGCAACGAGAATGAAGACCCTGATGACCCACTAGTGGTGTCAGGTCCGAATGAAGACGGTGAAATTGCAGCCGCGACGCCTGAACAAACGTCGGCAGTGGAGAACTTACCAGAACAGATGAATTTGGGTTCTGTGCCGACGGATTCCCAAGTTGATAGAGACAAGTCTAGAATTCTGGTTCAGCTGAATTCAAGTCAACAACAAGACAGTCAAGAAATTATCAAAAATGAAAAAGTGAACGCCAGTATTTTAGTGCAGTTGAACTCGATGCAGACGCAGAATATGCCAGTTACCCAGGAAGGGACCGTAGGAAATTCAAATTCGAGGATATTAGTGCACTTGGAACCGACACAAATTCAAAACCAGCCTCTCATTGTGAACAGTAATGCAACTAACGGTAACTCAAAGATCATCGTGCAGCTAGACGCAACACAGCAACATCAGCTCCAAGCAATGTCCCAAGGCAGCGGAGTCGGCGATTCAAGCCCCAACAGGATCCTCTTACAGATAGATCCTGCACAGTCACAAAGCGCCCACACTGCGCTTATCCAGAACGGAAATGCTGCTGCAAACAGTTCAAGAATCTTGCTTCAATTGGACCCCGGACAGAATCAGTCTCTACCTCCCAATACTGTGTTTACTTTAGCTGATGCTGTTCACTTGGCTCCGTTAGTTGATGATATGAACCTTGGAAATGTGACGTCCCAGTACATCCAACTCACGACTGCTCAGCCGGACAATCCTGTAGCGTCGACAGATGCGGTGACAAACGGAAGTAACGGTGTCCCCCTTCACATTCAACTCCCCATGTCAGCTGTTCAGATACCTGTGTCGGCTATTTCGCAGCAAGGATCCAGTTCGACTGCGTACGAATTGCAGTCGCTGTCTGTTCACGGACAGCCGGGTCTGGTGTTCACGTCTGCAGGATTTGATGTTAGTAGCATAACTTACTGATTAAAATAAAGCTGTCCCGCTACGTGCCGTGGAGGCATTTGGGACGGAGAGGAGATATAGCTCCTGCTCGTCTTCGATCACAGCTCTAGGTGGGGATGAGCGGTCAGTATCGCGCCCCGGCCACACTTCATCTCCTGGGAGAGGATCCTCGGTGCTCTGAATGGGAGGCTGGGTCAGTTCCGGAGACGCTATAGTAAAACTCTTTTGCCCTTGCTGGGGATTGAATCTTGGTCACCTAGTCTGCAGTCATGCGCTGTATCGACTGAGCTACCCCAGTTCCTGACTTATAAACGGTGGTATGAATGTGAGATTTTAGTTTCTCACAGTGAAGATGGCGATGTTTGTCTTTGGGTTGTAGCCACCGTTTGGAGAAACATAGGCCCACTTTCTCCATCTTCAACCCTGAAGATTGAGGCAGTATTGGTGTCTGCCTGCAAGTAAACACAACATTACAACCCAGAGGACCAACATCGACAGTTTTACAAATGGTTTGGGTTGTGGAGGGCTTCGGTTAATTCGGTGATGAACCTTCGGGTTCGGTAAGCCATCTAGTTAGTTAGTTAGTTAGTTATTTCTAATCTCTGGCGGTGTATGCTAACAAAAAGTGCCTAAAGCAAGGCCTGTCAGAGCAGCTTGCGAAGCGGAACGATGTGGCTCTCTTAGATTTTGCAAAAATCCCCTCATTGAAGCGCAGAAATGTTGGCAGACTTACAACAAATTATAGTGTTTTTGTATAATTTTCAGTACTGTACTTTCAATATGATGTTGTTCGTGGGACTTGGAATTATTATTCTGCATTTTTAATTGTTAAGATTAAATTAGTGTCAAAATACCAGTGTATAAATAACCATTATACATCAGGTTTAAGAATAATTAATTACATTTTCAGTATTGTGCACATATGAGACCCATCTTTCCTTTCTCTAGCGATGATGCCTGGGCCACGTCAGGTTATAAAATTGACCCGGAAGCAAATCTGAGTTTGACAAACGCAGTCATTTACGGTAATAATAAAACCGCATGTGATGGAAATGAGGGCGTCTGTCTTTTATGGAGCGTGCCTGCCAAATGAATGAATGTAAGGGTTTACAAATATGGAAGAGTAAGCAGTTGGATTTTCTATCAACTTGGATGACGGTGAGGAATGGTTTGTTGCTTCAAGACCTTTATGTATTGCTCGATGTAATTACCAACACACAAACGATGTACCACTGTGCGCGAACAGCGTGCTGTAGAGGGCGTGGCGATGAATCGCTTCTTCTGGATGTCGGCGTCGTACGGCTCCAAGTGCTCGGCTTCACGCTGCTGCCACGGCTGTTATCCGCAGTTAAAGAGCACTTGGTAGCAGCTGGAGCTTGGATTGAAAATTATGAGAAAAATTCAAGTGCTCTTGAAATATGAACTTAAGTTGTACAGACGTAAATATTGCTGAATTTCACAACCAAGGAAGTTAAGTCTTCACTTGTGTACAGGTAACTGATATTCTTAATTATTTCATTCTTTCTATACTAGTGTAATTATGTTTCCAATTTTTGGTATTTGCTAGTTCATATTTACATTTGAGTTTTTGTATTTTATGTCATGTGACTGAACTTTTCTCTTGATGGTATGTGCAGCTTAATGTGTGCATTGAAATATGGAGAGAGAAAAAATCAAGTTACTGGCATGCAGTTTAAATTTAGGAGTGCATATTTATGATTCTGAATAATTGTCTTTCATATGGCTAGTATAATTTTGCATGTGGACGTTTTTTTTCTTTCTTATACATAAGTTCAAGTAAGTGTATTTGATATGACTACCACAGTTTTGTACGATTTGATGTTTAAATTTGAGTTTCAGAACTCTTCCTTGAGCACGTATTTGATTTCAGTAGTACGGTTTTACGTTTAAATTTGACATGCAGATCGCTTATTATTTTGCATGTGAATGTTTAAATTTCAGTGTTACTTACGACTGGGCACATTCATTTTATATGTTGGACGCTTAAATCTAGTTGTAGATTGCTTTTCGTTGACGTTTGAGTACATGTATTTGGTCTTAGTAGTATGAGTTTACACGTGTACGTTTAAATCTGATATTTAAATCGTTTGTTGGTGACGTTTAGAAGGTTGCATGTGTTTGATGTGAATAGTATAATTTTGCATGTGGCTGTAGCAATTGCTGTCAGAAACAATGAATAATACATAACAGGAGGACAAGGCTGTGAGAGACACAATCGATACTTGGCACTTAGCAGCACGTGAGTGGACACGACCTTCAGCTTCTTATTCTCATCAAGGAAGATGACCCAATTCGTAACGTTTACGAAGCGGGTCCATACAGGAAAATAACCCAATCATGTTTTCTTACATTATGAATTTTGAACTATTTATCATAGTTTCGTTACATAAGGATTGTATAGCTTGTGGTATTCAAATTCAGTAATTCTAAACTCGCCAACTTTATAACGTAAAATACTGTAAGTTTCCATCCACGAATTAGGCCTATAGTCCTAATAAATAAGATTTAAAAAAACACAATCGATACTGGAGTACACGGAATTTGTATGAGTTCTTTGTACCTTGATATTTTCAGTACAAAGGCTTATTTCTCTCTCGCGAAAAAATATCATGAACGTACGTTTTAAATGTTAATGTTCGGCCGTTTAATGTGCTTATTAGAAAGTGGTTGTTGAGAGGATGTCATTGTTAATGTTACGAGGGGGCAAGACTATGTCTTTGTGGAACTGCAGTCGCTATAATACTCTTTTGTTTGATCCCTCAGATGGTACATTACTGAATATGGAGCGGGGGTGGAATTATACTGACAAGAGGAAGATCCCCAAGGACTCGAAGAATCTGTCCCACTGCCACTTCATCCGCCATAAATCCTACATGGATTGTCCTGGGTCTGTACCCAGGTCTCCGCGGTGAAAATCCCGAACTATGGAACTACTGAGAGAGGTTAGCATATTGTTTATTTCGTGGAATGTACACAATACATGTCGATATTTCTCTTAACCTGTTAACTGATTTGTTTAGTTGATTATTACTTGATTTCATGATGCTTTCTCAACTGCATTGATTACATGGCGTCGAATGGGAAGATGGTTACGAATGATGAGTTGGGATGGATGTAAAAGGAAGTGGTTGTGGTCTATTTTGAGGTGATTTGCTAGGGTTCGGTAAGCCATCAGAACGCTGGCCTTGTAATCCTGGGGTCTCGGGTTCGATTCCCGGCGGTGCCCGAATTTATAACTTGTATTGGGCAAGGCCGTGGTCTAGGCATCACGGAGTTTTCCTCCGGGGGCTTCCCCGGTTTCTCCGTGGCATCCCAACAATTACTCCATTCACACACAGAAGAAGGCAATGGCAAACCACTTCTGGATCATCTGCCAAGAACGTATATGAACAGGTCCCAGTCCGAGAAAAGGATGGAAGGATCCTGTTCATATGGACCTGTCGTCAGACAGAACACTAATAATAATAATAATAGTCAGGAAAATAACGAAAACCTTCAGTCAGGATCGTAGGTCACCGTGCCACTAACCGCCTACGTTTCTTGCATATATGAACTTGTTCTGTATACCCTTATACCCTCGTATCGTATTCCTCCTGCGTGTGGTTACCCAGTTTTTGTTTATTTGTTTCATTCTTCAGGACTAATATGACATCTTACGCTTTGCATATTCATCTTTGGACTAAATATGTTGTTTTGCCGTAATTTAACACCTCGGAACTTGTGATAGTTTTGTGTTTTAAGAACGTAAGTTACTAACAAGTGGAGTTTCATCGGCGTAAGAATTCATTTTGCTGCAGATCGATAAGATGGTCGCTGCTGGTTAAGGTCAACATTCTTCAATACGAAGCTCTCGTTTCGTGGTCTCTACTGGTATTTGAGATTAGCGATGTAAAAAGAAACAAATGCCTATTGAATAAAACTGAAAAATCATTTATGAACCTCATGATGACACAGGCCAACTTGTGAAGTGCGTACTTTAACACACAAAACATCTGTGCTTGAAAGGACAATTGAAATTCATTTAGACAAATATCTTGTATTTTCAATTACGTGTTACTTTTTTATCAATCTCGTTCTGCTACATTAATCTTTTGGTTTTACATAGGCGATTTACATGGAATTAAGGGAACTGATAAGGCATCATCCAATGAATTACGAGTCAGGGAATCACGTGTTAATGACGTCGTCTCCTTAGCAACCATCGCTCCGCCTTCCCAATGTGCTTAGCAACCGTAAACAAAACAGGCAGGTGGTCAGAGTATTTGGTGGCAAAAGTGACTTGTGGATTGGGGTTCTCCAATGGAGTCCTAGGAGTTTTTCGTTCGTTGAACAGTCACGGCAGCGTGCGTGTACATTTTAGAACGGAGTTCGTCAATTCTCTGTTGATTGTTCATTGCTGTGCCCTAAGAGATGAATGAAATGGTCCGGTGTTTGAATTATACGGAGTTATGTTTCGTGGATATGCGACTGCTTTCGTAACTTCAGAATGAGTGGAAAGAGAAAACCATCGCCAGAATCATCGCTTACATTAATATCACCAAACGCGTTGCTACTATCGTCACCTTTCTGCACGTACCCATTTTATGGCGACGATGATAGAAATTCGAGTAAGAACAACGGTGGAACAAGTTTCTTGAAGTTGAATCAACAAAAAATTAGAGAGTTGACAAAATCAACAAAGATTGTTCAAAGACCGCAAAAACAGAAGGCTGTGTTGTCGACGAGGTCGAAAACATTCGATTCGATTCCGCCATCTTTGGAAGTAAATAACAATCCCTTCCCTCCTTCATCGTCGCCGTTTGATTACGACAGCGTTCATTCTCCTGGGGGAGTGAGTAACGCGTCATCTGAGGGGCCCACTTATGTGCGCACGCCGGGATTCGAACACCACGCCCAAGAATTCGAAATCCAGAGGAAAAGACAGCAGTGCTCGAAGTCACACGCTCCTTTCGCGTCGCGCGTGGACGAACAGTTGAGTTGCAACGACCAGGACGCCGCGTGCGGTCAGGAACACGTTAGGAGCAGCAGCAAGGCGTCTCAGAATGGTTCTGTTTCGAATGCTACAAGTAAGAAGAAGAAGAGTGTGGTCTTCGGAACGTCGGATGGTAAACATGAAACTGAGGCGGTCAAAAAGACGGATCCATCTCAGCAGACGACATCGAAACATAAACCAAAGAAAGGTACGTTCTACCGACTGTTCTTTTTTTATTTTATGGAAAATGGAGTTTCCATAGAAATTAGATTTCATAATTTTGGGGCACATTATTATGTGAGATTCCATGTTTTCATGGGTCTGAGAATGAGGACCAAGGTTTTGGACGAACCTACTGAAACAACCTTCGGGGCTGGAAGGTTTAGTGCCGTTAACATAAATCCCACACTTCGTACGATTCTGAATTAATTCATTGAGATCAAAATTCGTAGTTTCATGATCTCCTCGATCTGCCAAGAATTTTCTCCTTTCCTTTCCGGTCATAAACCAGGGCCAAGTCTGGATGATGAATCTTGTGGATTGTGGCACCGTGAAATATGGTAGAAGTTAACAGACGTTTCAGATATATTTACTGTCTCTATCATCAGGGCGATAAATACATCTAAAACTCTTACGCTACAACCCAGAAGACGGAAATCTTCATACTCATCGC